>BQKN01000771.1:449099-480569 GCA_022839385.1 Asparagus kiusianus | reverse complement strand
ATATATAACAGAATCTGTTGGGGAAGGACACAGTTTATGTTCACACTGGAGGATGCCATTAGCGGCATACCCAATCAGCTGCTATACCTGACGTAATCAAATATTGAAGTGCTGAAATGTATTATCTGATTAACTTTCTACTGCTGCTGAGGAAACCTTTTACAAAATTAGTAAAAGAAAATCCACACTTTTATGTCCACTATTAGATCCTTTGACCCCCCCCCCCCCCCCCCCCCCCCCAAAAAAACCAACCCCTACTACACCCCCAAAAAGAAAAGAAAAACCTCCTCTCTGGCAAAGATCAGAAAAAAGGAAGATGCCATTAAATCTAAAAGTTTGCCGCAACCATATCTTCTTGCCATGTATAGTCACAAACACATACGTAATAGCTGAATCTAAATGAGACATGTAACAGCTGAAATCTAAATCACCAACAGGATACAGTCTACATACATGCCATCAAGATCCAGTCCAACTCAACTTAAAACTATTACGACTTTGCCATGTTTCCTCCTCAAACACCTTGTTATTTTTAAACCTCACTCGTCATTGTACTATCCAAGAGAAAACTATTGCTCCTAAGTCCTAACAGGACTAACTTGACCTAATAGTGTTGTCTAACTAGTGCCATTACCCATTTGCAGCAGAACCATCCCACATAAATGAGCAGCAGACGTTGATGTAAGACTAAAGACAGAAGTAAGATCTGGATATGAAGGAAAGCAGAAATAGGTGCATACAAGCACATCTAGACAACAACAGCAACAAGCTAAAGCGCGTGAACGAATTTACTTCAGGATTTCACCAATATTTCATTTCAGCCGCATAACGCCAATTAAGAAGTATAATCTATACATAGAAGCACATCTAGACAACAACAACAACAACAAGATAAAGCATGTGAACAAAATTTACTTCATGATTTCACCAATAATTCATTTCAGCCGCACAGTACCAATTAAGAAGTATAATCTAGACGGTCAGTCATTCTTGCAATTTTGTGAGCCAAAGAAAGAAACAGTAGATTACAAGTCAAAGTCAAAAGAACTATGAAGCACGGACACGCATAACATGAAACCATGTCGTATCGTGTCCGTGTCGGACACACGTGTCGAACACACGTATCCTATGTATTTTTTAGGATTTGCCTCGTGTCGGCGTGTCGGATGGCCGTGTCGGATCCGTGTCCGTGCTACATAGCAAAAGAATGCCCTTCTTCTTTCCTTGCTAAGAAATGGAATCAAAGGATAATAAGACCAGGCAACACCAAATAAGTGAAACCAATTAAGCACAAAAAGGAGAATATGAAGAACATGCTTACAAAGCATCAAGATCGATGAACTCTGCTTTAACCAGTAAAGCTGCAAGCCTGTATAGCCCCGGAGGAACCGGGGTGTCTACTTCCACGCGCTGATAGTATTGGAACTTAAACCCCAAAATTTGAGCAGCATGTGACTGTTGGAAAGAACCATAGAAGTAATCAACTTGAAGAAAATAAGGTAATTATCTTACATAACCTCACTATGACAGAGACATACCTTGGGGAAAATAGGTATAAGGTTATAAAATATATTGTTGTCAGGATAAAGTTCGAAACATTCCAAAACCTGATGCAACCACGCAAGCAGGCAATTTTATCAATTCAGCTTGAATTCAGTAACAAGATCTTTCTTTTAACAGCGAAACGTATAAAATACAGCTACTTATCTAAGAAGGACAATATGACTTACTATGTCAAAAACACGGTTAGGGTCCAGATCAAAATGCCCAATTAATGACTGCAAAATCAGTATAATGGCAAGCAATAAGTTAATTATTTAAGTAAAAAACATCATATGAGTTTTATTTTCTGAAATCGTGAAAAACTCAAACCTTAATAGTGCTGATTGTCGCTGTTGAAGAACTCTCTGTCATGAAATCTAAACCGCCTTGACAGAGAAGTGTGACCTACAAATTTCAGCAACATGCGCATCAAAAATGAGGGAAATACTAGAAGATGACTGGTACAAGAAAATGAAAATAGGAACCAAGCATGTATTTTGCTATCATGCTAAGTGGACGTGAACCATCTTCATGCATTAAAACAATATTTTATGGAGAACTGAAGCTGCCTCAAAATATTACGTTCCATGTATGACAAAATTGCCAGCCGAATAGCTTAAGCTAATAGATAACTCAATCAAACAAAACATGGAAGCCTTCATAACAAATATTTGTGGACGACCTACAAGTCGTTAGTTCTATCCAGCTCTGCTAACTACCATGATCATCATATATTTTTCACAGGACATATTTAAGCTGCCTTATTTATGCCCCAACTCTCCTTATCACCCCCTCAACTATTAACCAATCACTCTGCTTAACTGCCACAGTCACTTTTATTTATTACCTGCATCAGAATGTATTTTTTAACCTTCTAAAGTATACTATTTGATATGGCTACGCTCTTCGGTGGTAATTTATCATTATTACGCAGTTGGGCTCCTGGTTAATTTTTTACTTCTTCATCTATTTATTCATTTTTTTTATTTTTTTTTATTTTTTTACTGCAACACTGGCTTAGTTTTCTAACCCTAGTTTATTATACCATCAGCAAAGATGTTATTGGTTCGCTTTCAGGTGTGTACATATGCTTATAACAATATTTCAACTTTCAGAAAAAGGAAGCATGAAGCAAAGCATTAGTCTCTTTGCCAGACAAAAATGTAAGCTTCAGCAGTAACAAGCACAATTTATAATGTTAGAAGAGGTGATCATGGAAGAGGGAGTTAAAATATTTCTATCTAGAACAAAGTTTGATACACCAAATTGAAGGAAATGAGAACAAACATTCTCACAAAATCATACGACAAACTATAAAAATGTAATGTACTAAACTATAATATACCCTCCATACTGCATTATATTCTAGGTAAGTGATTCAAAGAAGCACAATTGACTCGTAGACTTGCTCCTATAATTGTTAACTAATCAAAATCACAAGATCTACCAACTGCTTAGTGAGCAGACTCCATGAAGCTGTCAAAGTAAAATAATAAAAAAGAACCAGAAACATCAATGGCCATAAAATGATAAAGATCCGATTTTCCTCACCAGCTTGGCGTAGCCCTCACTTTCTTCCCGAAGAAGATTGAACTTTGTTTGTTGATAAAGTAGACGGGTGTTCACTCTGACCTAGAAATTTGGAAGGACAATGACACACTAAAGTTATTAAAACGCATAAACAATGTGAAGAAGTCAACAAATAAAAGCATCAAGTTTTTTACAAGGAAACAGAAAATTATCAGACAAGCATGAATAGCAGGTTCGATATGTGTAACTGAAATAGACAAGTTCAAAGCAACATAAAACAACACTACAATGAACATTGGGTGTGGATAGATCCTCAACATGAGCTAGGCAACAAACTAGTGTTTATCGCATAACCTTTATGGATAGGGGTTATGATGACACTAATAATATTACTCTATAACTTCTTTGTCCTATCATAAGGAAAGAGAGGATCAGCTACACTTCCATCTGATTATTTCAGAAAATTATCTAATCACTTACCTTTGCAGCAAGCTAAAAATTTTATAAATCCTGAAAACAGTTAATATTCAAGTCTGAGTACTAATTTTATAGTTTTCTCGCTCTACACTTGAGAGTTTGCAAATAAAAAACATATGAGATTGTTCTCAGAATGTATGGCGTTCCAGCACCAAACAGCTTGAAAAGAGCCTGAAAACTTAAAACATGAGGCTTGTAGTTTTTTTATGTAAAATGATATTTCCATCTTTACAACTTCGATGCTGGATGGACCTAAAATATGTCTCTTCAAACAAACAGGAGTAAATCAATAATTAGTAGCTAACTGGTTGCTTTTTTATCTCAATTTACCAGCATGCCTAACTTGCCTTCTCTTATTTAAGGCATGTGATATAGGGACCGACTCTGTTGAAGGAGCAAGAGGAGCAAAAATAAGCAGACAGGCCCCACCTGGCCTCCACATTTCCCTTTTTTCCCTTTTTTTTTTTTGGGGGGGGGGGGGGGGGGGCGGGGGGGCTTCTTCATGGGTGGTGACTGACTAGGAAAGATCAGAATTGGGAATACGAAAGTTGAAATCAAACTGTGCTAGTTTTATAACCTCAACGTGAGGTTTGCAGGAAATGAAATAATGAGAGCGAACAAAATCCATACCTCTTTAGCTTTCAACTCTTGAGCTTTTATCTTAGCCATGTCAGACTCCCAAAGAAATTCTTCCTAAAATGTGGAGGATGAAATTTAGGATTATATCTAAGAACAATGTAAGATGACTAAACTCATAATACATCCATCTAAGTTAGTCAGGTTAGGTAACTCATAATACAACCATCTAAGTTAGTCAGGTTAGGTAACGGAACTCACCTCACAGCGCTCCTGCAGAAGCCTTGATGGAACCAATAAAGAATCAGCCAGCCATTTTGCCTGCTCCAAGGTCAAAATAAGTACAGAACCAACATCATGAACAAGATTTTGCACCACTGGTACTAAAAAATTAAAGGCAGAATTAAAAAGCACAAAATGAATTGCGCAAAGCACCTCGACTCTAAAGACAAATGGCTAAATGGTAAATGCACAACGTAGTTTGAATAAGTCTGTTACCAAAAGAAGTAACCAGATCAATTGCAATGTTGTCAAACATCCATTATCCTTTATCAACATGTAGAGAAAAAGAAATGAACTCATAAACATAGTTCCTTGGTTAGAAAAACTTCTCTGATAATACGACATGATAAAGGCAACCTACTGGATATTGCATTTGGAGGACTCCTAAAAGGTAAAATAAAGATGGCCCCCTTGTTTATAATCAGCTATTAAGTCACATTTGGCATGTCTGTTTATTTGTTGCCCAAAATTCTGCCATCAATAATTAGTCACTCGTGCAGCCACGGAGTAAACTTAGGTGGGGGAAGAGCACTTGCACCAACTAACCAAGTGGAGTTAAATTTTTAACTCTCCCCCCAAATTCTTGGACTTTTCTAACCCCTCTACTAGTAAAAAGCATCCCCCCAAATCTAGCTCCTCTACGAGGTTTTTAAAAAAATAAAGAAACCAAAGTGTCCCCCACATCCACACGCGAGCACCCAAAAAAGATCTATAATTAGATGAGGTTGTCTGGCACTTCCACTCATATATTTTTACTATTAGACCCTATAACTAGGGGTGGAAACATATCGACTTTGATCGAATACCTATAAATTCGAATTCGAATTCGTGTCAAATGGGTAAGGTGTCCAAATTCGATTCAATTTATTAACTAGATATTAGGTAAATATTCACGAATATTTGTTAGCACACTTAGTTAAGGCACTTGCTTCTCGAATATGAGGCCAGGAGTTCAAATCCTATGTTGGTATATCATTTTTTATTTTCTTTTCACATGTGCATAATTACTTAATTATTATAATGATATCTTACTACCAAAATTATTAAATTCATATATTTATAAATTATTAACTTATACAGTTATCAATAGTAATATGAATATAAAAATTAGTATAATGTAATAATGCAGGAAAACATCTCATTACATATTTTAGATCTACATGAATTCTATTTCTATCAAACCTTTTTTAGCAACTTAAGAGTGTGACCTAAGCTAAAATTTGCATAAGAATGTATTTCTAATATATATTTTGTTATGATAAATGTCAACATGGTAAATATCTCAAGTACAACTTTAAAAGATAAATATTCTATGATAAATTAAATTTAGAGAAATAAATTGTAAAACATAAACGAATATTGATAATCAACCGAATCGAATACACCTTTGGCTAAATTCTATTTGTTTATGAGCCGAATACTAAAAAATATACATTTACAATTAAATGAACTATCAAGTCGAATATGACCGAATATCTGTACGAATAATAACTGAACAATTTATCAATTATTTGGTTCATTTCCACCCAAGCCCATAACTCCACTACTCAATCATAAGCTAATATACATGTTACATGTTTATATAGGTAAGAATAACAAGCTTAAAATATAGAATTGCATCCAATACTAGCAACAATATACGCAATAAAATTTAATAAACAAAGATCCTCCTCTCTTATGATTATGCACTTATGCTTTCTATTTCTACCGGAAACATCTTTAAAAGACGCGTGTGTGTTTTGTGAATACTTATTACTGTATGCAAATTATCCAAAATCCTCAAGCCTTTTTCTACTTTAAGCATGTATTCCTTTGTTGTTTTTTCCGTTTCACCTGTACCCCTCAAAAAACTTACATATACTCATTTCAGGTTGAGTGTTGTATATACTTCTAACATTCCAAAGTTTGCTTGTAAATTCAAAGAGGCTTGTAAATTCAAAGAGGCACTATGAATGTAGGAGTGTCAAAGGTAAACACTTAGCAAAAGCTTTTGTCTACCAACCTACTATAAATAGCATTTTTAGTTATTGCAAATATGCCCCTTAAAATGTCTTTTCATGTACTTGTCCAGATATAAAGTTTGTCTGTTACCTCAAATTTCAAACATACCCGTTAGATTCCATGAGAGGCTATAAGGATATGTGTTCTAATACCATCAAAAGTTTTCCCATCCTTTTCTTTTCCTCGTGCACCAATTTATTAATGGTATTCAAATGATGCTAACAAACTTCTTTGTCATTAATTAAGAGAGAAGTGTTTAGGTAAGAAGTAGGGTGGCTACAGTGACTAAGCCTCTAAGCCTCAGGCCATATAAAAATTTCAACTCACTACTATGGTCTATGTAGCCGTATGCAAATGTTCTTTACTACTAAAAACAAATGAAACATATAATTTTGTATATAAACTTTAAAAAAACAACTCTATGGCTATAAGCAAAGATTTTGAGATCACAAAACACAAATATTTATTCCTATCAACTTCTACTTTTACCAAACAATTCACAAACAACACTTTTTTCATAGTGCAGATAAGATAAGCAGTTCGACCAACAAATTGCTTAGGCAAACAAAATTTTCCGCACTAAAATTAGAATGATAATTCCACTTAACATCAACAATTAGGTGTCATAGCAGATAATTCAATGATACAGGAACTCTTCGTGTGTCCATTTGTGTATGTATGTACAACTTGCACTCAAAGTGCACATGCTGATATGAAAATATTTTGCCATAATGAAATGGGAAATATAACACAAATTCAACGAGACGAGATGTCACTAGCAACATATTTACAATGTATAGTTGCACAAGAACAGCTAATGACCAATAAAGTATATCATGAATTAAAAGAACACGAGAACTCACCAGAAAACTAAATCAAAATAAATGAATATAAGCAAAACAAAATCATTTCAGTACCATTTTAACAAGGCGGCCACGATGATCCCCAGGTAATGTAAGCTGCAAAATAATGAATGCTTAAATTAAATTAATAGCAAAAAATGACTCAATTATACATTCCATCCTAGACCCGTGCAAACAGGTGAGAAAAAAAGCTAAGAATAATCAAAGGTAAAATTTAAAACAATTGAAAGTGTTAGTGACTCCTATCAAAAAACTTAAAAAATAATAAAATACAGAATAATTAAGAAAGTATCACAATATACATCAACCAAAAAAAATCAACAAATTAGTAAAGTTGGAAGCAGCATTAAAGTTAAATTCTCTATTTTTCAAAGAATAGAAAATATCGCCATTTTGGACTAGTGGACAAGAATAAAAGTGCTCTCTCCTGCATATTAATAAAAAAATTGTGGAGAATGAAAATGTTCCTAGAACAGAATCACAATTCAGGCCGCCAAAGCTTTACAAGTAATTGACTATTAGAAGACTTCATCAAAAGATTTTGCACTCTGCTGAATCCTGCGCTCCGTTGAACTCTCCCTCTTCACATTATATACCAAAACATTTTTTGTAAATTAAAGAATATCCAAGCAATCAGTATGGTAACAACGTCAGCATCCTCTATTACATGTGTAATCTAAATGTGTATTTCTCATCCATCAGTTATCAGTATATTAGATCTTTGAGAAATGAATTATGAGGACCAAATATCACAATGTTCAAAGGTTATTTATTTCATCAAGGATACCCACCCCAATTACGAGTTTGCAGCTATAACAAATATAGCATTTTACAACCTGGTACGCAATATCACTGGTAACTGTAATAGTAATATCCAACATTAAGCTAACCATATGATTAATGGGGGCTGCTAAAAAAATTCATTGCGGATAAAAACCGAAAAAAAAAACTAACATGGGACAATAATATAGATATTGGAGTCGAACATTAAAGTATGTCTCTTATGTGATGTGGGCATAGACCGTATAATACCATAGGAGTTGCTAAAATTTTGATCAGGAAGATAGACATTAGACATGAATACTATCTTTTAAATTAAAAATAATAAAATCAATAGGGTTTTCCCTAGAAAATACCTTTAAAATAGGATCATTATACAGATATTACCTCTCATTTCAATTTATACATTTTTAAAGGTTATTTTTGGTTTTTTAGTGAAATTTTGCCTTGGAGTTTGTTGATTGGGACAAAAAACCATTTTAAAGACGGGTTACATATAAATTGAAAATAAAAGGTGGTTTCTACATAATGGCCCTATTTTTAACGTGGTTTCCAAAAAAACCCCCAAATTAATACTAAGAAAGAATATTTAAATAGTTAGGTGCATACAAATAACATTTCACATGTAACTTGAGTTAAGTCTGAGTAAAATGTAATTTAAATTTGTAGCTATCTATGAATATTCTCAATCTCAAAATTATACAGATATATTACTAATTACTTTTGGGTATGACTTTTGTTAATTACTTGCTACCTAAATAAGTTGTGAAATTCACAGCCCAATAAATCCATTTTGAGACCTTGCTATTTAAGCTAGAGATTAAGATGCTTTTTATATTAAAAATAAATGCTTAAGCTAAATGGACGTTATGTAAAAGTATTACAATTTCTCACAGAAAAACAAGTTTCATGCAGTATGGACGTTTTCCAACGGATGCAAGCAGGTCCACCCTTGCATTTGACCAATGGTCATTTCGCTAAGTTGATCAGTTAGAAAAGCTTGTAATTGTAACTAAAGTGAGGATGACGTTTATATTGCTATAATCCTAGCATGGACATAAGCGTGTAAACTATCTGATTAGCATTTAGCAACCAAAGCCTGATGGTCAAGTTTATGCATGATGGTGTTTATATTAGGGAACATTCTTCCTGGAATCATCTACCAATAACATCAAACATCAGCATTATCAAATCATATAAATTCACTAAAAACTTAGAACTCGGCATTTGTGAGGTCAACTCTCAAACCATATACAATCGAAATCTTATCTCCACCTGTTGTCATTATCTATTAGGGAGCATTCTTCCCGGAATCATCTACCAATAACATCAAACATCAGCTCCCCCTCCTTGTTCAATTCCCAATATGAATTCCAGGTATCAAATTTATGCATGATGATGTTTATATTGCTACAAACCTAACATGGGCATAAGGATGTAAACTATATGATTAGAAAGGAATTTCAAATTACTCAAAAGTGGCCTTTTTCACCAAAATCCGAAAGGGAAGGGGGCAAGTTTCCAATTAAACGGTACTTCTTTCTAGAAAAACCAGAAAAATGAAGGAAGTGTACACAACTCATATAACATTATTTGTTTCTTGTCAATGCTTCACTATCCCAACATGTCCAAACATGACCACAGACAAGTAGTTTTCATCACTCAACGCTAGAACATGAAAGTAGGTATACGGATCATCAACTTTGAATAAATATTCCTGAAATTTTTGGTTTGACCCAACATATCAACAGACATTTTATCTGGCATGTCACCAATATTGCAGTTGTACAAGATATATTCTTGATGCTCATATCTCACAAGTTATTACACACTGAATATCGACTTTTGTTGTATTCTTCGTTGATGCTCATATCTTATAAGTTATTACGTACTGAATATCGATTTTTGTTGTATTATTCGTTGTGTTATATGAATAAACCTTCTTTTGAATGTTTAAACTTGGATTTTACATTTGATGAACAACATTTAAGACCCCAGTCATTAATTTTGTTAACATTTGTATATGTCACATAAGAATATCTTTCATCCACTACAGCGCCTGCTATTAAATTCCCCCGACATGTAGCTCGACATTCACTATTCAACATGTGATCTCCTGATTGCCAAGTAACAAACATCCGCCATTTAGAACCTTGATTATTGCATGCTTCAAACGCCCCCACTTGCATACTATTAGCATATAGCAAGCCAAATAAAGAGATGCAAGATTACTGATCGACCAGGAAGCTATGTAGCACGGACACGGATCCAACACGGCCATCCGACACGCCGACACGAGGCAAATCCTAAAAAATACATAGGATACGTGTGTTCGACACGTGTGTCCGACACGGACACGACACGGCTTCATGTTATGCGTGTCCATGCTTCATAGCCAGGAAGCACAAGGGCCGCAGCGGCTGCTGCCTATCAAGAGGAGTTCGCTGATGAAGATTATTTGTTCTTCAATCTATTGGATGGGATAGAAATGAGGGAACTTATGTCTTGTAAATAAGTCAGCATCCAACTCCACTTCCGGCTTAGTTATAAATTCGGGAAAGTGTCGCACTGAACTCTTTCTTTGTATGTGATTTTCATAGGTATTATATATGCAATAGTTTTTTGCTTGAAAATTATTTTGAGATAGAGAGAGAGGTAAGAAAGCTAACATCTTGGCCCATATGAGCGATTATATCCGCAAAGATGGAACCCATCTCCTCCTTGCTCTCCTCCTCCTCGAACACCACCGAATCCAGCGCAGCCTTGCACTTTTGAAAAGGCAAATCCCCACGCACCTACAAACAGATAAAAAATAAGCAAAAAAAAGAACCAATTAACCTCGATCAAGGTAAATTTTTAAAGAGCTGACCATGGACCAGCAGAGCTCGTAGAGGAATCGATTCATGGGGACAGGATCGGGTAACTTGAAACCAGCGTTGGATCCCTTCCATTCTCGCAAGCATTCGTCGGTGATGTACTTGAATTCGGGGGTCTGGAGAGACATCTCGACGAGGAGAAGGTTAGTGCTAGGGCTAGGGTTAGGGTTTCAGACGCTATGAATGAAGAGGAACGGCATGAATCGGGAGAAGGAAGAAGGGAGCGAGTGACAGAGATTAGGGTTTGGGAGGTTTTTGGGGGAGAAAGCTGGCCTGATTGTTTTCTTGTATGAGTTTATTTGGGATTTTTATTGGCTTTATGTGAATGTGAAAAAAGAGGATTTGATGGCGGTTTTATGGAAAAAAAAATTATTGTGGGGTGGCGTGGGGTTGGGGGGTGTTTATTTCAAATCCTATAATTTTAGGATATGAATTTTACCATGGGATTTAAAATCCATAGGTATTTTGACATGAGTTAAGATTTTTAAAATATTGTTTGTTTTATCAATATTTTGGGATATGTAATCCTATAATTTGTATTTTGTTTGTTTCAAACTTAAACTGTAGCATTATAAATTTTAGAATTTGAAATTCAGCTTAAATCTTCTCTCAAATAGTGGATTTCACAAATGTTATAATATATTAGTTTTTTATTATTTGGTATTCAATATCTCAAAAATTATTTTGAATCAAATAAATGTTATGAAATCCATAAACTCAAAAAAACGCATTTTTTATCCTAAAATTTATAATCCACCCTATATCCTAAAAAAGTTGGAAACAAACACTCCCTAATAGATGGACTTAGAAGTCAGGAGGCTACCGCTAAGGGTATGTTTGGTTGTGTTTTTTTTCTTAAAAGTTTCTGTGGATGTCAGGCTATAACAGTATTATAGGTTTTCCTTTGTTTGTTTAGGTAAATAGGGCACAGATGTGGCAGCAAAAAATTTGTGTTGCCAGCCTCTAGTTAATTCATAGTAAAAGGCTCTATCTTGGGATAGTATTAGGGGCTATTTGTTTCACCAATAAACAAGAATAGGATTAGGAATCCGGTTTTCTTATGGATTCCAACCTATTCCATAAAAAATTTATAGATAAGTTTGTAGTTTTATGGAATCTTATTTTTTGGCATTCTATGTTTGTTTCACCCCATGAAAAAATAGACTCACTTTTATAGAAACACTCACATTTCTAATATCTTGTTTGGTTCCGAAATACCTTTTTTGGGATCAACACTGTAGCAACGGCTAGTTCAATATTCAAATCAAATACTTTGTAGCAACGGCTATTTCCAACATTTGACTCAATATTCAAACACGAAACAATGTAGCAACGACTAGTTCCAAGAACTTTGAGGCTATAAATTTAACATGAGGCCTCAACTTTGCCAATATGTTCTCCATTCTCACCAAAATTTATCATTGTTTGCAAGTTGCCTCCCAGACATCAATATGATATTAGAAGAATTCTCCCAAAATTATAAAGTTTATTGCGACTGCAATCTCCGAATACCGATGAAAGTGTGCAAGAATGGTAAAAATAAGGGAAGGCGTTATTGGGGATGCGTAAAATTTCCAAATAAAGAATGTAGTTTTTCGAATGGGCTGATGAAAGAGGAGAAATAAGCAACCTTGGAAGCCAATATGTCAAAGAAAATAGGTACGGGAATAAATATATTTTGCAATTGAAGAGGATGAATAAAGAACTTAGACTTGTTCAAAACAACTATTAGCTTGGAAAATATCCGCAATTTTATTAACAATTTTCTATATTATTTTAATTATTATAAATTGTATGTCATGTACTTGTAATTGCAAAAACTATGGATGTTTTAATGAAAACTATTATTGGAATTGAGTATGAAAGGTAGTTGATATTGCATGGCTCAGGAATAGATTAACTTGTCAAAATTGAATGTCTCACCTATAACTTACAGGTTTATTACAAATTGCATTCTAAGGACGGATTGCCTCGCCTAGACATTGTCAATTCAATGTAGGCTGCAACCTCATCAACTTTTTGCCTCATCTGAATATAATAAACATTATAAGCTAGATTGCATTCTCAGTAAATGCTAATCATCATCATTGCCAAACATCATCTGTAAGTTACCCCAAAACAAGCCAAAAACAAACTAGTGCTCAACAATTGTACTCAACAAACCCAAGTAAAGCTCCAGAAATGCATAAAATTCCTGCAATATAGCTAAAAAAACAAAAAGGCAGGGAGCTACACAAGCTTAAAATACCCGACAGCAACAAAAAGGCATGGAGCTACACAAGCTCCAATACAATTGTGTTCAACAAACCCCAAGTTCATGTTCAAAGAACAGACGAAACCCCAGAAAGCCAAAACCAAAAAACAGGAAGCTACACAAGCTCAAAACCACAAAACAGGGAGCTACACAAGCTCCAAGCTCCGAAGAACAGCCACAACCTCACAAAGATAGGGAGCTACACAAGCTTAAAATACCCGATAGCAACAAAAAGGCAAGGCGCTACACAAGCTCCAATACAATTATGTTCAATAAACCCCAAGTTCATGTTCAAAGAACAGCCGAAACCCCACAAAGCCGAAACTAACAAACAGGGAGTTACACAAGCTCAAAACCACAAAACAGGGATCTACACAAGCTCCAAAGAACAGCCACAACCTCACAAAGACAGGGAGCTACACAAGCTCAAAACAAAAAACAAGGAGCTACACAAGCTCCAAGCTCAAGCAAAACAGCCAAAACCTCACAAAGATAGGGAGCTACACAAGCTCAAAACCAAAATCATGGAGCTACACAAGCTCTAAGCTCCAGCAAAACAACCAAAACCTCACAAAGATAGGGGAGCTACACAAGCTCAAAATAAAAAACAGGGAGCTACACAAGCTCCAAAGAACAGCCAAAACCCCACAAAGCCCAATGAGCTACACAAGCTCCACCTGACAACCAAAAACACACAGCAATAGGGGCAACAATTAGTTTCACCTGTCAGCAATAGCAAACCCCAAAGGCAACATTAAGAAGTCATTGCTCATGCCTGCACATACTTACCTGCATCGAAAGTTAAAGAGTACTAATTCATTAATTACATGTCGTGTTTGTGTTTTCCTAATAAGAAGATTGCAACATTGATAGTTTGCAAATAACAAAAACGGAATATGCGCAACACTATATACGCGTACACAACAAAATGTTTTAACAACATGTTATACCAACCAACCAAATTAGTTAACAGACCAACCTTGGGCGTTAATCAGGTTGGTAATATATCTCTGTTGACCTTCCTTGCCTTTTATGAAAAACCTTCTAGCTTCACGTTCATTGTCATACAATTGATCTAAAATCCTATCCAGAAGTTCCTCAGAATATTTATCTTTATGTTCCTTCAATGCTGCAGCCAACTGCTCAGTCCAATGAACAATGTGTTACCCCTTTCACTCTCTAAACTGTGCAACTAGATCACTAGGTAACACTGCGTCGACGTGTGTGCCATTTATCAAACCAGTGCAGTTCTATAAAAAAATTATAGATTATAAAAAGTTCAATAAAAAAGTTTTTTGTTTTATAAAAGAAGTTAAGATGTATGTATTTAATTTACATTAAAGTAAGGAAAATAATTTGAGTTGTTTGCAATCTCCATGGGAACTTCATTTGGAGCTTGCTTCATGTAGCGATCACGTAACTCATTCATTGCTTGTAGGACTTTATTAAAATACCTACTAACTGTTTCTCCTGATCTAATGAATTCAGTACTTATTATTCTATTTTTTAGTTTTATAACCCATAATACTTAGAAACATAGCCAGTTATTCTTTAACTTGAACATGTCTTTTATCCTTTAGTAAACCATTTGCTTTCATTACTTCAGCAAGTTTAAAAAAGGTCGTCGGTCTCATTCTAATATAAGACCGACATCTATCACTATAGTCTTCCAATACACATCTGAAGTGAGTTTCTCTGCAATATATTTTCTTAATTTTTTCTTCATGCGTACAAGTTGAAATTGTCTTGCGCTTAGCACGCATTCTCAAAATACAAGTTACTAACGTGACCACGATGGAAACAGTTGTATTAGCACACATCTTCTTCAACTCTTCTTCATCTACCATATCCATCTACATCCGTTGCAAAATTAGCATACATTTACAACTTAATATGTCCACTTATTGAAGTTTAAAAATAATTAAATATTTAAACGATCAACAATGTTCTTAAGAGATTACAACAGGGAATTAAAAATAATCAAATATGTAATACAAATACTAATTAATACAGGGAATTAAAAGATAATCCACGTTCTTAAGTGCTCAACAGAGAAGGGTGAAAATAAATTATCCAGCTTAACGATTTTTCAAAAACAACACATTTAATTAACCAACGGGAGAAAATATATTATCACATAACCCTGTTTTTAACGATTAACAACAAGCACGAAGAAATGAATCTTAAAATTTTTTTTTGGGGGGGGGAGGGGGGTTGTACCTTCAGACTTGGTGGGGGGAATTACTGAGATTCAAGAAACAAGCCCAATGAAATCCAAGCAACAAACCCACCGACGGACATCACGAGGCCAACAAACAGGATCGAAAACCAGGTGATCGAGAAGGGGTCACTAACAAATCGACCGAAACCCACAAATCTAAGGAGCATTGACGACGGCTAATTCGAGAAAGGATAAAAAAACCGATCGAAAACCAGAAATTCAGGAAGGGATCACAAACAAACCGGCAGAATCTCACCAAGCACGAACTGCGTCGATGACGACTAGTTCGAGAAGGGAGTCCACCAGCCATGAGTTCGACAAAATCGAAGACCCGCGAGAGAAGAGGCGCGAAGAGGAGTGAGATGAGGCGGAAGAAGAACACCGATTCCACACACGGCCAGAGGGTTTTCGAAGACGAAGGAATCGGAAAACCCAAAAGAGGTGAAGGTGATGGGGATGTCAGAAATCTCACCCAAATCCGATCAGGAGAAGAGGATGTGGGAATCTCAGAAAAACACTATTTAGGGTACTTTACACATTTCAAAATCTGTAAAAAAATATGAAACAAACCTTAGATTAGGATTCATTTGGAATCCATTTATTATTAAATTGCCACTGTCAGATCCAAATACCAATCCTTTCTATAAAATTGGTAAAACAAACAACTCCTTACCGTAGCAGACGGATCCAGAGGAGCCATTGTTTTCTGTTTTACTGTAACTATCACGTAGTTTATCGAAAAAGATCCAAACAGCCGCTGATTGGTTATTAGGCTCGGGCCTGAAAATAGGCTGGGAGCTCAGGTTGGCTCAAGGTTGTGGGACATAGATCTTATGCTTTGAGCTCATTCTCTTTTTACCTTTTTTTTTGGATAATTACATATAGTAGTCCCCTAGCTCATTCTTATGTAATAAATAGTCCCCCACATCTCATCATTTGATTATTAGTCCGTCAAATCTTTAATTTTCTTGAAAATTTGTCCCTCTTATTAGGTGACGTTATTTACGAAAGTGAATTTCTATTAACTTAAATAGAAGTAGATGATTTTCCTATTATACCACCACTCATAATTAACCATCATTAAAATGTTACCAACCCGTTTCATAACGGGTTTATACCTGCAACCCACTCCAACTAAAATCCAAACCCACCAACTTCATCTTCTCCAATGGTCAGGAGCTTCCCTATACCCAAATCGGAGCTTTTTCTAGCGATTTTATTCCCAACTAGAGTTAGAGCTTCCCTAAACCCAATTTAGAGCTTTTTCTAGCGATTATATTCCCAACTAGAGTTAGAGAAACTAATAGAATCCCTGACATAAGGACAAATTTTTAAAGAAAATTAAAGATTTGAGGGACAAATAAGAAAATACTGAGATTTGAGGGAGCATGTAGGAATTAAGAATGATTAAGGGAGTATTATGCAATTACCCCTTTTTTAAGCAATAATTTTCTTTCCTTTCTTTTTTCTTTAACGCCCCAAACCCAAGCCTAACCCTCCTCTCCCCCTTTTTTGTTTTACCATTGAACTTGTATTTGCACTAATTGGGGATTAGTCAAATAGTACTCAAAACTAGAACTAGAATAATTTGTAGGATAAATTTTTATAGTGTTAGTCATTATCCTATTTCGTGTGAAAATGACTCAATTGACTAACACCCCCTTGTAGGCGTGGAAAAATGCCTACAGATATCCACACACAGCTCGAGACGGAGAGAAGATGACGAACGTCGTTATCCGAATTATTTGACGCCGACCAACGCATGAAGCAGAATGGCGAACCAACTGGCCCGTGCACTTGTCAGCCAGCTCCAAGTGGCCCGCGTGCTCTTCGGCGACCACTAAGTGGCCCGCACGCCCATCGGCTACCATCAAGTGTCCCGCACGCTCATCAGCCATCAAAACAATGTACAAGTCAACGAAACAACAAAATACGTGTAACGACGGAACAAGTCAAAACCCGAAAAACCAATAAAGCCGATGGCGGCCGAGTCACATCAAAATGACTAGGCTGAACCAGTGGCTCGGCCCATAGCCAGGCCACCAAAAGGTAACTCGGCGGCCGAGCCACCATTTGGTGGCCCGGCCAAGCCGAGCCATCGGGTGACATTTCGGCCTGTTTCGATCTAAAAGTGTGATTCTTTCGGTTTTTACGGATTCTCTCGAGATTTGTTGGTTCCTGAGCGTCCCAACTGATCTGATACTATGGTTAATCAGTTCTTAACTGAAGATAAGGAGGAATCCCTCGTTCTTATCCAAATACCCGCTTCCGAAGCTTATAAATACGAGCTCGGGTGCTCATTTCTCAAGGGCGGGACATCAAAAGGGCGAAACGCTGCCGAATTAGAGAGTGGAGCCATGAATTTACAGTGAAGGTTAGCAGATCTTGGCGATCTCCTGTGCATAAAGAGTGGAGTTCGAGAGATCTGAGACTCGTCCCCTATTCCTTCAGATTTAAGCTTGGTCTTAAATCTCGAGAAGAGACGTGATCTCGCTTGGTCGAGATTACCACTGTAGTGATTACTTCCTTCGTGAAGTAAGAGCTTTGATCTTCAATCTGTTAACCGGATCTGATCCACGGCGGTCCACAGATATTAACGTCCCCGACACAGGCAAAGTTCCCACGCAAGCAGCGGGTGATAAACGTCCATTGTGTTGTTTGACAAGAGTTGTATCTTTTGTATTTTCATTGTATAAGGAGATCTTATAAAAAAATCAACTTTTTATTTGAGTTTATTGTAAACGATTAAAGTTGTAATAGATTCAATCACAATGAAAACAACGATTTTTGACCCAAACAAGCTGGCGATCACAGTAGGAGCCAATAGCTTCGCTGCCAAAGCTATCGTGCCGCAACCACGGATTCGGATCCCGGTTTACGAAGAGATCAAATACGAGTTCGACCAACTGAAGTTCGAGGAGTATCTGTCGTCCTCCTCCTCCAGATCCTCTATCTCTCATAAGTGTAGGAAGATCAAGGCTCCCGTTGTCATTACAATCTCGCCTTGCAAAGCCCCTTCGGCCCCCAACGAGCCAGGATCTATAGATCTGGACCATTCCTCCATCAAGAAGTCAATTGCTGAAGGCACGCCAACCCTATCAAAGAGGGCACGCCAAAGGCAGCGCCAACGGCTTGCGCGCCGACTTGCTAAGGCTTTGGAGCCTATTGACGGGATTGGCTATAAGGCGGATCCGAAAGGTAGAAGGCACCGAGTGCCCCAACAGCAAATAAATGACCTCTCCTCCAAACCAATAGCAAATGAGTGGACCCAAGTCAAACGGACCCGCTCAACCCTCGAGAAGTGCATTCAGAAGCGCCGCGCCTTGATTGCGCACACACGGATCTTCGTGCAGGAAGCGCAAAAGCTAAAGTAGAAAGATGTGACCAAGAAGCCACCAAAACCACGCTAAGTCTGGAAACCAAAGTCAAAAACGGCGTCGAGAAAAAGTCAAACAGTGCCCGGAACTGCCAGAATGTGTGAACCACCATATGGTGGCTCGGCCAAAACCGAGCTACCAAATGGTGGCTCGCCCAAGGCCGAGCCACCAAGTGGTGGTTCACGCCGGTTCGCACCCGGTTTGGTTCGGTTCGCAAGTGATTCGGTTCGGTTCGCACCCGGTTCACCTCCCGCAGTCCCGTTTAAGCCTCCGACAGCCCCTGTTTCTGTCTCGATTAATTCCGCACTTCTGGTGAAGCCTCACGACCATGGAGACTTGTCCCGTTTTAAGGAGAGGATGACAGATCACCTGGGTTCTTTGCACGAGGATCGCGGTAAAGTTCCGATCAAAGAACGCTTGGGTCCGATGACTGAACTCCGAGCAACCACTCGAGCTGGGGGTTGCACACACCCTCGCAATATGTCAGAGCCTTCCTATAATAGGAAAACCTCTGCACTTGACCGCCACGGACGACGAATTGAAGTCCAAGAGCCCGTCAAGAGTTCGCGCTCCCAAAAGCGTAGCTCCAAATATGTGACTCTTAAGAACGCTAATAAGGCAGCAAGCTCTCAGAAGGAAACGTGTTCGTTAGATGACGACGTTATACCTGAAAAGTCGTACCAACACGCGATAGGTTGCTCCGATCATATGACCGACGAGTTGTACTATCGGGCTGGGGATACGAACAAGTCTCGGAAGAGAAGTACCCGAGAAATAGAATCTCATTGCCCGTGCGCTAAACTAATTAGGGTAGTATTATCAGCATGTAACTACCCTAAGACCGCTCCAAAGAGGGTCTCGGTATTTGAGAGGATCTCTAACGGAGCAACTAAGTCTAAGCCAAAACGTTTCCGTAAGAAAAAATTGGCCGTTCAAGGTGACAAGCTTCCGGAAGTCACAATAAATACGACTAATAAGGGAAAGTCGATTCGACCTTCTAGCTCCGACCCGTTAATATCTCATCGTCTAACCCGGTTACGATCAGGAACTATTAGACAAAGGAATTATCAGAGAATGCAGAGAGGGTTATCCTCGGATGATGAAGCATCGGATGCTAACTCGGTAATCGCTTCTGATAATACGGTATCCAGTCTGGGACAATCCCGTGAAGTGTTTATGATTAACATTGAGGAAGTAACCAAAATGGTTGAGGATGCATTGGCCAAGCAAAAAGAGAACTTCAAGTTCGAATAGAAACGGCTATGCGGCGGATGAGGGAAGAACAGACCAATAAATCCGAGCTTTGTCGAATCAAATTGGTGAATCTAGCCGTTGTAACATTGTTAATCAAGCAGGTAGCGATTCAGATATGGATGAACGCCTCAATGCTGATGACCCTCCCGTTGACCAAAACGTTAGGGTTGGCCCCTGTTGGCGTTGAAAATTGCCTATAGGTCTCCACGAACAGCTCGAAGCTAAGAGAAGACGATGAATGCTACTATCCAAGTCACAGGAGCTTGATTGATGTCGACAAACGCTTGAAGTGAATCGACGAACTATGTGAAGCGTGGAGCTTCGGAATAATGAGGATGCGAACTGATCGGGAGCCCCGCGTCACTTACAAAAAGAAAAACGCCGCTCATATCCTAGTTTACTCCACAATGATCCAGTAATTGAAGCTTATAGATCTCCTCACCGGCTTTCCAACACACTTTGAATCACTCAAATCCGAGTTCGGATGAAGAAGTTACGGAGAAAATGGATAAGCGCGCAAAACGGACTATCTCAGCCTAAGCTAAGACACCCCAAAGTGTCTCGGCCCAACCGAGACACCCCAAGGTGCCTCGGCACGGTGGGAGACACCCTAAGGTGTCTCGACCCGAGCTGAGACACCCTAAGGTGTCTCGGCCAAGGTCGAGACACCCAAGGGTGTCTCCATTTAGGCAGAGACACCTAAGGGTGTCTCGGCCCGAGTCGAGACACCCAAGGGTGGCTCCATCCTCGCTGAGACACCCGAGGGTGTCCTGGGCCCTAAAAATCAGATTTTTTGCTGTTATGTGTTTTTAACCGCCTGCATTTCCCGGAGCCTATAAATAAAGCCCCAGGGTCTTTATTTTTTCAGATCTGGATTTTTAGAAAGTTGGTGAAGCCTTGCTGGATTGAAGATTAAAGTGCACGAACTTCAAAGAGGAGGAGGAGAGATCGGATCGAGTTCATCGGCATAAAGAAGAGGAGCTCGTCAGATCTGTAGTTCCCTGGGTCCGTTCTTAAGATTATCCCGTTGCGATAATCTTAAGCAGAGCAATTATCTCACCGTTGCCGAGATAAGCGCTACGGTTTCTTGATTCCTTCGTGAATCAACGAAGCTCTGCCCGATTTTTCAGTAATCAGATATGATCGATGGTGGTCTACGGATATCAACATCCCCGTCACAGGCCAAGATCCCACGCAACCAGCGGGCAATAAACACTCGTTGCGTTTGTTTGAAGAAAGTTGTATTTTTTTTTTATTTTCATTATGTAAGAAAGTCTTATAAAAAAACTAATTTTACTTTGAATCTATAATCGATAAACGTGTAATAGATTCAGCAATGAAGAAATCAACTTTTACGGTAAACAAACTGGCGACCACAGTGGGAGCCAACAGCCTCGCTGCCGAGGCTGTCGTGCCGCAACCGACGATCAAAATCCCGTTGTTCGAAGAGGTTGAGTACGAATTTGACCAGCAGAAATTTGAAGAGTACATCTCCTCCTCCTCCTCCAGATCTGCTCCTCCTCATAAGCGTAGTAAGATCTCCTCCTCCCAGAAGATCCGTCGGTCTTCAGATCTGAAGACCCGAGAAGTCGATCTCCCCGTAGTCGATGCTATAGTTGCACCTTGCAACAATCCGCCGGTATCTAATGAGACAAGATCTGCAGATCTGAACTCCTTCACGATCAACGAGCCGACTGCTGAAGGTGCGCCAATTCTATCAAAGAGAGCACGTCAAAGGAAACGCCAATGCCTCACGCACCAATTCGCCAAGGTTTTGGATTAGGTGGATGGACTCTGTTACCAAGCAGATATGGAGTTCAGAAAACGCCAAGTGGCTAATCTATCGCCACAACCAGCATCGGGATCCTCCTCTCGACCTCAGATTAACGAATGGGTTCGTGTCAAACAAACCTGCTCTATTCTCAAGGAGCGAGTCCAGAAACACCGCGCCTTGCTTGCGCATGCCCGGACCCTTATGCTAAAAGCACAGGAAATGCAAAAGGACAAGGCAGTTAAGAGATCACCGAGATCCAAACAAGTTTGGATGCTAAAAACCAAATCCGTGCCTAAGGCAAAAGCAGGCGACGTTGCTCTCCGGCCTTCGTCAACTCCAGATCCTGCTCCCGCACCTCCGGTGAAGCCCTATGACAGCGTGGATCTGTAAGGACCATGAATTTTGATACTAGTGAAAATAATTTTTTAGTATTTTAAAATATGTAATTATTATTTTTAAAAGTGTATTTTTATTTTTCTCGATTTCCTATAATTTTCTATGATTTAAAAATCTGATTATATATTTATTTAAATGATTTTGACATTTATAAATTTATTTTATGCGGTAAAAAATTTTTGGAATTAATTTGTTGTGTTATCAGTACTATTACGTATTATTTTAAATAATATATTGTGTTATTAATATTATTACAAATTATTTCACATAATACATAGTGTTATTAATTATGTGATTTTGGTATAATTTATTGTATTATTTCTATTGTTACATATTATCTATCGTATTAGTATAACTAGTACATTTTACTGTGTACGTAATTATCCCATAATTATTTGTTTTTAAATTTAAGTAAAAATATTTTTATTATTAATTATTCTTGTTTAATTATACAATATGGGTATATTTTAACTATTTCGTATCAACTGTTGTATTAGCACAACATGTACGTTTTTACTTGTAGATAATTATCCCATATTTATTTTGATTTTTAAATATCATTAGTTATTTCTTTTTAATTATTTTGTTTTAAATACTTAACCCTAAACCCTAATATAATAATATATATATACTTTATCCCCCTCTCTCTTCCCCTGGTGTTTAAACCCGCCGCCTCTCTTCTCTCTCCTCTCTCTCTCTCTCTCTCTCTCTCTCTCTCTCTCTCTCTCTCCATCTCTCAGATCTCGTCGGCCTCCGCCTCCTCCGACGATCGCCGCCCGAGTTCGCCGTGAACTCCTTTCCTCGTCGCCGACGAACTCTAAGCTGCCGCCCTCAGTCCCCCGATGCCTCTGCACCACGCCGACCCGCTCCTCCCCGCTGAGTTCCCTCCGACGACCACGAGCTCCCCTTCGCCGCCTTCATCCGCCCGACTCCGCCGCACCAGCCACCCTCACTCGCATCCTGCCGCTGTTCGTGACCTCCATCTCCCCTTCGTCGGCCCAACCCGCGACTCGACGCAGTCTGCCCTTCTCCTCTCCGTCCGACGCTGCTCAGCCCAAGCTCCGACCAGCCACCTCCGCTGCATAGCTCCGCCTCCTCCCATCTCCACTCGCCTGCACCACCGAACCCGCTAGCCTCCGATCAGCCCCTGCAGCCATGCCCGCGCCTCCTCCCTCCGCGGTCAGCAACGCCGACCACGACGAGCAGCTTGAGCATCGCCGAGATCCCGCAACCCCTCGCCGGAGCTCTTCCTGACGCCGTGCCCCGCATCGGATCCGACCCGCGCCGCCGACGTCGATGGATGAAAACCCCAAGGCAAGATCCCTCTTGCTCATTAACTGTCAATTTAATTTTAAATCTGTGAATTTAATTATATGCATAGATGGATCGTATTACGATTATGTTGTATGTTGTGCTATATTATTACATGCGTGGGATTGTTTGATGAAGAATGTTAAATACGTGGTAGTAATATGACAAATAGTTTTTTTTAGAATAATTATTATGAATTAAAAGAATTTATTTCGACAGTGAAATTATTTTTGGATAATTATATTAATTAAAAAGAATTTATTTGAGAACCGAATCATTTAGAAAAATATAATAATTTAAAAGGAATTATTAAAAAAAGATCATTTTTGATAATTATGATGATTTAGAGGAATTTATTTACAAAAAGGATTATTTATTTTGGATTTTAGCTTAATTTATGATTTTGTGTTGGTAGTTGTAGACTATGACATTTCATGTGCAAAACGATAACGAATTTTAGTTTTCTTTTAACCATAGTTATTTTCTATATTATTTTAGCTGCGTATAATTTTTATGAGTGGTTTTTGAGATTCGAATAACAAGATATTAATGAAACCGGAATGCATGTATGTTTTACTGTTTATGATTGTATTTTATATTTTGCGTTCTATTTTAATGTATTTGCATAGAAGTAGTCATATCATTATTATTCCTGGTTGAGTTTGAGAACTCCTAGTAGTTCATGACTTAGTAGCCTCGTGCGTCATGAACAGACTTAGTGACATGTGTGGGTTGTTAACTGAGTTCAGGTGGTGAACCCGAGTTATAGTGTGGAATATGATTGTTGACTTAGGAAAGCGAGAAGAGTTGGGATGAGGAATTCTTGGTTCATGTGATCGGATGTGGATGGTTATTTTCTAGGCTCGCACCAGTGGATCGTTTCACTCTGGGGTGGGTCTGAGGAACATTGGTATCGTGGTTGTTGGTATTTTCCAGGCTCGCACCAGTGGATCGTTTCACTCTGGGGTGGGTCTGAGGAGCAGTGATATCGTGATTGTGTATCGTGGTTGTTGATTATTTTCCAGGCTCGCACCAGTGGATCGTTTCACTCTGGGATGGGTCTGAGGAGTTAGGATATTTGTGATTGCGATCTATCAGTTATCCGATAATATGAGTCAGTGACCTGTTGTAGGATGACTAGTTGCATGACCTCGATTCTTGGCTAGATATGATTCTTGTGAGATGTAGGCCGGTTGTACTTCTTTTTATACATAGATCGGGATTAATATTTAATTATCTACAATTTGAGACATATGGTTTATACATGAGGGTTTCCTTGTTTGGATTATTTCGCTCGACGTACTACGTCTCAAGTTGTAGATTTTTAAGTATTAATTTCATCTATTGTATGACGTTGTTGCTTGGATGGTTTCTGATCGCTACCTGCATGATCTTCTTACTTGATTGATTTTTGGATTCTTCTGATTATTAGTATTCCAGTTGTATGCCTCTATCGTTATTACTATCATCACATGCTCTATTTCTATTTCTGTTATAGCATTGACCACGCATGTATTATCATTACTGTTATTGTATTTGTTCCTACCTTGGGGGATCTTGCCGTGTGTTCCACACGCTGACGTACTCCTATTTTCTGGGTGTTCGTCAGATTTAGGGGATGAGCAGCCTCAGTTCGGGATAGTACAGGAGCTAGAAGATTCTTAGCAGGGGTGTCTTGCAGAAGGAGTAGAAGAACCAACTGAAGCGTAGTGATTTTCTTCTGTAGTAGTAGTAGGATATTAAAACTCTTTTACCGTACTTTTCTTTAGTTGATGATGGATCTAGTAGTTTAACAGTACTTTCTTTATGGACTATGTATTTCTTATTTTCTAGCTGGACTGTTTTGTATTAAGGGCATATTGGACCTATATTTTTATGTCGGGGATGATTCACTGTTGATGATATGTCTATTCCTTATTCTGAGTTGTCTTTATATTCTTGCTACTGTGATTGGGGACCTATACCTTCGTGTTGTATTTATTTCCAGACGCTTAGCGTATTGGATTGAGAAGAAAAAAAATGATAGTGTATATTTCTTCTCAATCTAATACGTCGCGGGCTTGCTCGCGTCCCGGTTCCCGTGTATTTTGGGAAGCGGGGCGTGACAGGATCTCTCCAAATCTAGATTCCCATTGAAGGATCGCATTGGCTCTCTACCCGAGGATCGAGGCAAAGTGTCTGTTAAGGAACGCTTGAGACCATTGAAGGAATCCCGAGCAAACATCCAGACTGGGGGCGGTACGCGACCTCCTAACAAGTTGATTTCTGTAACAGTCCGATTGGGGGTGCGTGCAGAAAACCAGGAGCCCGTTAATGTTTCACCCTCATAAAGGTGTGATTCCAAACGTGTGACTCCTGCATACGCCAACAAGGCAATGTTTACTCAGAGGAAAACACGTCAGACAGACGAACGCGTTATACCTGAGAATTCATGTAAACAGCCGCTAGGTTACTCTGACTACAACGTCGATGAGTTATACTATCGGGCTGGGGGTACGAATAAATCTCGAAAGA
Organism: Asparagus kiusianus; assembly: GCA_022839385.1. Classification (NCBI taxonomy): domain Eukaryota; kingdom Viridiplantae; phylum Streptophyta; class Magnoliopsida; order Asparagales; family Asparagaceae; genus Asparagus; species Asparagus kiusianus. The sequence goes on along the minus strand of BQKN01000771.1, from coordinate 454,541 downwards.
AAAGTACCCGGGAAGCAGACTCTCACTGTCCGTGTACCAAACTTATCAGGGTAGTATTATCAGCATGTAGCGGCCCCAAGACCGCTCCACAGAGGGTCTCGATTATTGAAAGGATCTCCCCCAGAACGCCCAGGACCAAGCCAAGGCGTTTCTGTAGAAAAAGACCAACTGCGCAAGATGACGAACTTCCAGAAGTCACAGTTAATATGGTTGATAAGGGGAAGTCAACGCGAAGCTTCAATCATCATCATCTTTCGAACATATCCCAATGTATAACTCGGTTACGGTCGGGAACCGTTAGACAAAGGGACTATCAGAGGATGAATCAAGGATTATCCTCGGATGATGAAGTGTCAGATGCCAACTCTGCAGTCGCTTCTGACAAAACGGTATCCAGCCTAGGTCAATCCCGCGAAGTGTTGATGATTAGCACAGAAGAGGTCACCAAAATGGTTGAGGATGCCTTGGACAAGCAAAAAAGAAAACTTCAAGTTCGAGATGGAAGTGGCCATGATACGAATGAGGGAAGAGCATGATCAACAAATTCGGGTCCTTTCCAATCAATTCGGTGAATCCAACCATCGCAACCTTGCTAACCAAGCAGGTAACAATTCAGAGGTGGACGAACGTCTCAATGTTGAGAACCCTTCCTTTGATCAGAACACTGGGGGTGGTCCCATCGAAGACAACAATACTGGAGGTGGTCCTACCAAAGATAAAAATACTGGGAGTAGCCCCGTTATTCCTCTTAGGAATCGTCCAAGATCTGATACAGACGAGGATGAGAAAATAAAGGACCTCGAGAGCAAAATCAACGCGCTGATGTCTGCCCACGGGATAAAAATGACCGGTATTCTATCTCCCTACCCAAGAAAGTAAGATTCGATTTTGTATCCGGCAAAGTTCAACCTGATCAACTTCACGCCATTCGACGGGAAGGGCTCGCCCACTCAGCATCTGATCTACTTCAAATCCCACTTGGGTATGATCTCCGGCAATGAAGCCTTGATGGTTGGGTCATTCGTTGGCACCCTTCGCGGGCCTGCCTTCGATTGGTACCGGCGTCTCAAACCCGGAAACATCAACAGCTGGGAGGACCTGGAGAGCATGTTCTCACGCATTTCTTCGATGATGATGCCGAAGTATCAATCAGGACACTCTTCGATGAGAAACAGAAAGACGGATAGTCGGTGGATACCTTCATCAAACGCTTTCGCAATCAGGCAATGAACTGCAAGGATCCCGTCACGGAGGAATTTATCTTGCAGACCTATCATAACAACTTGTCCATTAACATCTTGGACGTTATGGGAGTAAAGACACTCAATACCTGGAAAGAGTTAAAGGTGCGTGGAGAGCAGGCCGAACGCTTCCTCAGAAGGAGGAAGGTCGAAAGAAGCCAAACGATGGCTAACCCTCTGAATCCGAGTCTCATTTCCCATGATGAAGGGAAGGTACCTACAACAGTTGTTGATGTTAATCAGACGTCGCAACAGCAGCCCCGAAGACAGCAGAAGACTTCAGATCCGAGACTCCAAAAAGAGTACTCATTCAAGGACGAAGATGTTTCAGCCATCTTCGAGACCCTTCTTGAAAACAACAAGATCAAGCTGCCACCCATCACGAATCAGAAGGAAGCTGACAATACTGCGGATCCGAAGTACTGCGCGTACCACAGGAGGATCCTTCATCCCACCAAGGCTTGCTTTACTTTAAAGAATAGTATCCAGACCTTGGTTGAAGCCGGCGTCATAATGTTAGGATAAGCCAAACAAGAACGGCAAGACTCTAACAAGTATAAGAGTATAAACTGCTTCTCAATCCTCCGACCGGTATAAGAGGTTAAACTGCTCCTTGATACTCTAATAGGTATATGAGTCTAAACTGTTTCCTACCGTTGACGGGAAGTTCCTAGAGAATTTTTATATGTAATATTCTTAAGGATAACCTGATCATGTAACCGAATGCAATGATAAACCCAGTTTCGCGAAGAAGCTGGGGGTGGATGATTCATGTAACGGGAAGTTCCCAGAAGAATACTATATGTAATTTTCTTAGGGATAACCCGATCATTACAAACAAAGTGATAAACATTAAACCCCCACTGTGATTTCCGAACACTCTTTTGCTGAGACGAGATTCGATTGCTTTGTTGGATCAATTTTTTAGCCTTCTTGTTTTGATGATGTTTAACAAACAATTTACATCTAATGTTGTTTGTCTAGTGTTTGTGTTTTCCTATGTATTATAGACAAACAACGAGTTGGAGGATGGATGGAATAGAGCTTCAACGATCATATCCAATGGAGGTTGGCGGAATGTTGGGTTGAAGCCTTGCAATTCAAAGTTAAAGATCAAGTTCAAGCTTCATCCGCGAGATTACCAAGTCAAGCATATTGAAAACCAATCAAGCTTGGGTAATTTAGTCTAGGAGTTTATATTATGTGTGTTAGTACTTTAAGCTCAATCATATACACACATACACGTTTTGGTTTTGTATATATATAGTTATATATATACATATATATTTTGGTTTGATAGTTTTCAAGTTTTACTATGAAACAATTGAATATAATTAGAAAACATATTTTTGTTTCATTCTTATATGCATATATATGATTTCATCAAAATCAATTTTAGTTAGTTCAATGAAATCATGTTTTAGTGCATTATATGTGTATTTTGATAAAATACTACATTCATTGTTTATAGACTTCATAACAATAGTTTACATCCTTCTTCAAGTCTATAAAATCATTTTGTAAAGTTTCAAAAGTTGGTTTAGGTCAAAACATCAAACTCATGTGTTTACATTTTCATGTTTTGGACTATTTTGTAAAATGATAATATTTTTTATTTGGAAAGTCCTTTTTGGAAACCAGTCATTGTAGCATGTTTATTATCATGTCTACAATCATTCCCTAAAGTTTTATATTTTTTAGAATTTATTTGATATTTTTAAACAGTGTTTTAAAATCAGCAAACAGATTTTCAAAACCTCTATTTCATGTATCAGTTCACAGTCGACCGTCACGGTCGACCGCGCCTGAGTCCTTTGCATAGTGGGTAGCAGAAACTTTCGCGGTCGACCGCCACGGTCGACCGTCGGCTGAAAATTTCTCACGGTCGACCGTCGCGGTCGATCGTCGAACTCTCTGTTAGTTTTTCCCTGTTTCTGAGCTGCTCGCGGTCGACCGCGAAAATTCCACGGTCGACTACCGATTTGACCGTTGGTTTCCAACGGCTATTTTTCTGAGCTGTTTGCTTTGGGCTTTTTAGTCTTTTGCTTAGGGTTCTTGGCTGAGATTTTGAGTGGGTATAAATACCCTATTACTGTTCTCTTTCAAGTAATCCAAGAAGTTTTTAAAACAAGGGTTTTAAAAAGAGTTTAAGCTTGTTTAAGGGTTTGGTTTATGAAGAAAGTTTTACAAGAGCTTGAGGAGATTATCAATTGTTTTTTTTGGGCATTCAATCCATCTCTTTCTCTTGTCATCTAGAGAAGTTTTCCTAAACTCAACTCTAGCTTTTATTTATAACTAGTTGGATTGCATGTGCAATGCACGTGGTAAATTTTTTAATTTATTCTTTTGTTATTGATTCATTTCATTAAGATTTATTTAATTTAAACCATGTTTCAAACATATGGATACATACATTGCACGTGATACATATTAAGAAACTACAAGAGTCAAAATTAATAATGTTTCATAATTACGCATTAAACTTATACATAATACACAATATGAATGCTAATTAAACATTATCTCATAGGACTAATTAGAATATTGTCCATAGAGAAGGAACCTAATCAACCATATATATGGTGCACGTGATAAAAGTGACGACACAATCAAGAAAAAGTTAGTTGATCTTAGCTGCAAATAACTAATATTCAACATCACATTAGTTCACTGTGTAAAGGAAAGAAAAGAGAAGCATGAAAGAATATGCCAAGTCACAAGTTCACTGGGAAGATAAGACACATGTTACATGCAAAAACAAAACTTAAAAACCGCAAACAATTGATCATCGACCGAGAAAATGTATTTTAACACGAACACGCAAGGGCAGAAACTGAGATATCGAGCACATGCTCTTAATCTTGTAGGGATGTCTGAGTAAGTGAGCTGGAAACAAAAAAAGCGATTGCAAGAAGTGACAGTTATCAACTTTGAACGTGTGTGAAGCTTGATGGATCATATAGAATAATAATTCAACAGACATGAATGAAAAGTTGAGGTATTAATTTATTTCCCTTGATACAAAAAAGAGCATGAACACGCATAAGCGCCATGCTTTAAATAGCTGAAATAGAAAAAAACAGCTAGCGCAAATCAGATGGCACCTCACAAGAAAAAATAGAATCTGAAACAACATCAAAGAAAACCGCTAAACATCCAGATAGAACAATGAGTAGTAGTCTCCTTTCCATTCATTTCAACCTACAAAAAACAATGAGTCAGTACATATAGTTACATGAAATTTTCTTCTAAAACAATGGCAACATAGTAAAAATTTATGTTGTATATTTGCTAAGTGCAAGGGAAGCCAAAATTTAAAGCTAATAATCCTATCATGTGAAAATTAACACTATATTTACTTTTTTCAATCATGCTACCCATCGAAAACCAAATCTAGTTAGTTTAGATATTCACATTTAGAACATCTTTGCAACCTTTGTTGGATTTCATTTGAATTATATTTCCTGATGAAAGATGATGATATACAGACAAGAATAAATTTGTAACAGAGCATCACCAAAAACCTTACACTACACAAATTAGTGGAATTAGTTTTGTCCTTTGACTACACAAATATGTATATTCCAAGAAATTAGTGGAATTTGGACACCATAATACTACACAAATTTATTCAACATTTATAGGCAACTGATTTCATACTTTGAAGATAAAGAAGAAAGATTAGTTTCAAATTAGAATGGACGTCAAGGTATTTCTATGTGTAGTAAAAATATCTCCATGGTTCTTCTCAGATATAACAGAACATCACCAAAATAAATGTTCACTATACATTATTGGGTCATGAAGAAAAGAGTTCAATAAACAAATGCAAAAAAAAAGATTATATCTTTTTTTATACATACCAAATTAAATGATACAGTAGCAAGAAGGAAGAAAACTATATTTTGTCTCAACATGTTCTTACCTTTTGTGTTGTCTTCGATGTTGTTCAGGTTTTTCCTCGATACCCACAATTGCCTCTGCATCAAATGCTCAAATGCTCCAATCGAATCTCAATTGTTAGATTATTAATCTCAACCTCAAAAACACCAAAAAAAATTACCCAATCAATCAAACAAACAACAAACAAAACTCAATTCAAAATCTAATACTTACCGCTCCATTTGATTCTTGAGTTTTAGCAAGAACCTTTCAAAACATTCACTATAGTTTTGCTTGAGGAATTCATAAACAGACTGCT
>BQKN01000771.1:408625-429099 GCA_022839385.1 Asparagus kiusianus | reverse complement strand
TTCTCATGATACTTCCATGATACTACTGATTATTCAGGTTCAGTTTTGACCAAAATAAAATGTTTACAACCTACATCTGGGGGCTTTCGAAAACTTTGAAGAATTTCTAATTACACCAAGACGAGCGAAGGAACAAATTTAAAAAAATCCCTCCATGTAATAAAAAATGTAGTCAAATTATTGCTAAGAGGACTACTGAACAGGTTTTCTCAAGTAATGGTTACAGAACATATTCATATCTTAAATCTATTAGTTACACAATTGATATTAGATTGATCAAAACAGAATTGATATAGCAATTAATTCATAATTTCCAGTCATCTAAGGGAACTCATTTGCACGTATCAACTAAATAGATAGAATCTATGGACCCTAGAGTTTTCCCTGCGCTCAATGACCTAGCTTACAAACTGGCATTCAATCACAGCCACGGCAGACCTAATTTATCCTACAGCTAAGTTCCAATATACAGACAAAATAGCTCCCATTTTTAGGGTGCTATCAACAATTTCATCGGAGGAAAAAAGTAAAAAAATTAAAATTAAAATTGAGGAAAGGTATACCTGGCCTCTGGTGAGATTAGTGGTGACCTTAACCGGATTCAATCGACAAATCGAGCGATTTTGCGCGAGGAAAGAAGACGAACGCTTCTTCTGAACCAAATCAGAATCATATAAAAAATTAAAAAATCACATGCGAAATCACAACCTGAAAAATAAAAGAATTCAACTAAACTAAACTTACTTTATAGTCGCAATATAGGTGATGTTCGTATATTTAAACGCTTGTCGCTTGAATCTGTAGAAAATCGAGAATTTGGGCAAAATTATTAGAACAAAATGAGAAGATTGAAAAACTAAAAGGGGATAGGGTGAATTGAGCATAACTAAAGCTTAGATCTAGGGTTTAGTAAAGAGGAGTGAAGGCGAAGAAGAATGAATCCGTAGTTCATTAAAACTTGGGATCAAATATACCAACTCAATCAAGCTAGCGTATTCCTCTCCCGAATCCCAAATTAAAGTAGTTAATTTCCCAATTCGAACCAAAAAAAACCTGTAAATTCAATTCAAAGTGTAAAACCCCGAATATTTTTCTATAATATATATGTGAATTAATGATAGTAAATAATTCCCGTATGATGAATAATCATAAATATATGCATAGGTATATCAAATAAATGATTTTATCAGTGTTTGGGACCCAGCGGGTATATTCAAGTGAGAGAAATCGAGTGAGTTGGCGATCAGCTAGTCAAATGCCCTCAGCAGGCATTTTAGTGCTGATCGGTCGACCGACGCGGTCGACCGGTGCGGTCGACCGATCAGCGATCAGAGGGTTGTTTCAGGTTTTGGGTCGGGTTTTTGTTTTCTTTGGGTTAATGGGTTTCGGGTCGCTTGGGGAGTTGGTATTTATACCAACTCAACCCAAGTGAGACCCTGTGAACCCCAGACCCAAAACCCTAGCCTCCCTCTTCTTCCAAAAGCCCCAGCTTGGACTTGGGAGATCTGGAGCAGCTCTTGAGGAGTTCCAGTGGGATTTAGGGATTTTTCAGCAAAGGGGATCCACCTCTGGCAGATCTAGGGCACCATCAACAATCAAGGCGAGTAATTTCTCGCCCAACCCCCACCCCCATTTTGTTTAAATGTCAAGAACTGAGATTTATTAGATTTCATTGAGCCAAATTTGTATTTTTGGATAACTAATAGATTATTATGGCGTGGGATATGGATTTGGGTTTTCTACCTGGTTTAAAAACTCACCTACGATTCTGTTTACGGATCTAAAACTGAACTATCTAAGAAAAGAGTAAAAACCCCTTTTTATTTATGAGTAACTGCAAATTTTGTTGTGTTTATACATTTATGGGATGTTGGTGGAAGAGCATTACGGATTTACAACGTCGTTTAAAAATTTAAGTCTTGTTTTTCGTAAGATTTCATATTTACAGGTTTCAGCAGCTGACAGAACCCAGGCAGGGTTCTGTCCGCTCGGCGGTCGACCGACGCGGTCGATCGCTGAGCTCGAGTCAGGGCTCCGGTCGACCGCGGCTGGATTTCGGTCGACCGCGATAGATTATCGGTCGACCGCGATTCAAAATCGGTCGACCGAGTAAGATATCGGTCGACCGACGGTTCTGGCGGGCGACCGTTCTGATTTTGTATCAGAGTTCGGTCGACCGGATCGGTCGACCGACGACTCCCTGTTCCAGATTTCCAGATTTGGTGTATTTGAGTATTTTTACTCGTATTCGGGGGTTTGTTTGGTTTATCTGACTATGATAATTACCCCCATTACATGTCCATGCATAATAGATGACCCGGGGTGTAGATTTGGGACTTATATACTATTTTGGTTGTGAGATTTATGAGCAGGTTTCACTATATGAGTTATAGCGCTCTCTTATCGTTTCCACAGTCCTCGTGTTGGACTATAATCCATAGAAGTCCTCGTGTTGGACTATAATCCCTTTCAGTCCTCGTGTTGGGCAATTTGACACTTAATCCATGAGTTTGGATAACTACGATAGTTAGTTCTTGTTTCGGACATGATTCATAACCCTGTGTACGATTATTATACTGCATTTCACAACATGATGAATATGTAGATTTTGGTATAACACTTATGTAGATTTTGACATGATATACATGTAAGTAGTAACATGATATTCATGTTGGTTATGTCATAGCAAAGTTATCATACTCTGGTGTTTGTTGTTCTTCCTTCTTTTTGCTACAGTATTTGAACCTCGGGTTTAGTATTTAGGAGTTTATATATTTGAGATATAAGGTATATACATGAGGGTTTCCTTGTTTGGATTATTTCGCTCGACGTACCTATTCTCGTGTTATAAACCTCTAAATACTAAAACCCTCCTTAGTGAGATTAATAAATTTTAGATCTATTATATATTATCTGTATTTTTCTTAAACAACGAGCCCTTTTCCCTTGGGGTTGGTTGTGATGTTACTCGCTAGCGCTTTGATGCTCGTTGTCCCCCCCCCCTTTCAGGTCACGAGCCAGGAGCACGGAGTGTCGCAGGTTGATAGCGGATCACTTTAGTGTTCAGCTTTTACATTTTTGTTATGTATTTTGTATCTTGAGCTCCACTGTAATAGGTGATTAGACATTGAGGACTATTTCATAGAAGTTATAAAGGCTGTGTGCCTTATTTCATTTTTGGTCAGATGTTTGTACTTGAGACTTGTTCAGTATCCCTGTTTATCTATTCTGACATTGTTTATGTATTCCCATTTGCTGGATGATGAGATATCTATTTGATCATTTAGACTTCATCAGTTATTCGAGTATTATCTTTTACCTGTTCTTGTACCTACACCTGTTATTGATTCTACTAGGTAGATGTTGATTGTGATGGTGAAACATGTTATTGCACGGTGTGGTGCGTGGCAGGTTTGACATTCTTGGTTTCACCTTGGACTGCAGCCTTGTGTGAACCCAGGGGCGTCACACAAAGGTTGAGAAATAAGAACTTGCCTGACCTCAACGGACGGCGAGGGCTTGTTCGCCGCCTAGCAGTGAACAGTTCGAGAAGAAAAGTCGGCTTCTTTCTTCGATTTTGGGGAGGAAGGTGGTATTTTGTGAGTACTGATCGAATTATTAGGGTTAGGAAATGAAGAGATAAGGAAGGAGATTTGAGGAGGAGATAATGTAGCCATGGCTGTTGAGTGAGTGGAAGTTCGTGGGACGGCGAGAAGATTAACAGATGAGATAATGCAGCCATGGCTGTTGAGTGAGTGGAAGTTCGTGGGACGGTGAGAAGATTAACATATGAACTCTTCGGCTTCAGCGGAGAGGAAGGCGCTTAGGTAACGGATGAACTCTTCAGCTTTGGCGGATATAGGAAGGAATAACGGAAGTGGAGATTAAGGCTGAGGGTATATTTAAAATAGTGTAAGGTTAATTTGGGAAGGGGAAAGTTTTTTTAGGAACTGGCTCTTTTAAAGGGTAGATAGATTATCTGTTGATTATCATTTCTATTAAAGCTAGTTTTATATTGAGTTTAGATTTGATTTATCTTATTGTTACACACACCCACTTGAGCTTATTGTATTTGTATTCATAATATATTTGGGTTGGTGAGAGTTGTAACATTGAGTGTGAGCTTTCATTGTGTTCTCATTCATGTTGGAGAACAATCACTTGTTATTTTATTCTTATTGTGAGATACACTTTGTAATACACTTGTACACCGAGAGAAGTATATGGTGAGAGTCGGGGATCGTTCTAAGAGGAGTGGCGTTGGTTGACGAACCTAGGGAGAGGTTGTAACCGAGCAGGAGGGAGACACGGCTAGGTCCAACACTTATGAAGGTGTAGAGTGTGATTGCAAGAGTGCCGATTGTAAAGTTTTCGGTTAGTTAGAAAACCGAGTGTGAGGAGTGGACGTTGATCGGTGATCGTTGAAAACCAACATAGTGTGGTTGTAAACGTTATTCGGGTGAGCGTAGAAAACCCGGTTGTGATAGTGGATTTCTCCCCAAGAGTGGAGAGCGGAGACGTAGGACGGAAGGTCCGAACTCCGTGATCATATTACTTGTTTGAGTTTGTCTTTGGCGCATTTGTTTTTGTATTTATCTTATATCGCCAATTGTGCATTGCTCATTTATTTCATCAACTATCTTGTTTAGATTATTTACCCTTGTGTTGTTTATATATCTTTGCATATATTTCTATCATATATGATATATCTCATTGTTCATATTGCTTATCCTAGCTTATATTCTTGTTGTATTTCATACTTGCTAGGATAACTTATTAATTAATTTTAATTAGCAATTTAATCGGATTAGATTAGCATAAGACCCTAATCACTCCCCTCTAGGATCTAACACAATCTTCCCTCACAAAACTCCTATTGGTGTTTGACGACAGATCAACCTTTCCTCACAAAATCCCCCACTGATCAAATTAATTGACGGTGGGTCCACTAAAATTTTTATCCGCCAATTCATGGCAATTTTCAAAGCTTGACGTGTTAAGTCCTGATCACTTAACATCAAAATCCTCCATCGAGTGGCTAGTACAAACCAGTATTTCTACTGCTACTTGTATTCCACTCCCTTTGTTTTCAGGTCAAACCTATAAAAGTTAGGGTCAAAGCCAGATTCCCCTCTCGATTCCTTCCATGAACGAGAGGTCCACTTTCAAATTGAGCAATCAAACCTATAAAAGTTAGGATTGTCTCCAACTTCACTTAGTCAAACATGCAGATAGTTAGGACTAAGATTGAGTTATCCCTTTCGATAAATGAAAGACTTCCATCTTTTCTTTTTCAACCAAACCTATAAAAGTTAGGGTCGAAATTAGAATTTCCCCTCAATAAATGAGGAACTCTTTTTTTGGATCAAACAACCAATCCTATAAAAGTTAGGGTCGTTTGAATCTTTCCGATTCTCGGAGTGGAGATCACACTCCTAGTTTCATCTTTCCGGATTCTGGGGATGGAGATCCCACTTCAAGTTTCCTTTCTAACTGAAGATAGAATATAAAATTATTTTTCTTCGGTGTCGGGAGATAGAATATAAAATTCTTCCTCTTTTATTTTGGGTTCGTCTTTACCCTGAGAAAAGACACAATTCTCAACTTCAAATCCGTACATTCCATGCACGGGGAATTTTATCCTGAAGCCTAAGAAGGGATAAGTCAGCGCCTAACACGCGTTGCCGGTTAGTTCTTAACCATAAAAAGAACCAAAGCTCACATATTCGACATTGTGACAGGTTGTTATTCATAACACCATAATCCGTGCCTTACACGCGCGGGGAATTTTATCCCGAATCCTAAGCACGGATAAGTTAACGCCTAAGATGCATTGCCTGTTTAGTCTTTCATTGATTGAAGAAGCACCAGAAATCCAGTCTGGGGACTTTTATCCCGAATCCTAAGTAGAGATAAGTCAGCGCCTAACACGCGTTGCCGGTTGGTCCTTAACCGTAAAAAGGACAAAAGCCCACGTATTCGACATTATGACGGGTTGTTATTAATAACGCTAAAATCCGTGCTTCACAGACGTGGGGAATTTTATCCCGAAGCCTAAGCAGGGATAAGCCAACGCCTAACACGCGTTGCCAGTTTAGTCTTTCACCGATTGAAAAAGACACCAGAAATCCAGTCTGAGACTTTTATCTCGAATCCTAAGTAGGGATAAGTCAGGGCCTAACACGCGTTGCTGATTAGTCCTTAATCGTAAAAAGAACAAAAACCCACATATTTAATATTGTGGTAGGTTGTTATTCATAACGCCAAAATCCGCGCCTTACACGCGCGGGGACTTTTATCCCGAATCCTAAGTAGGGATAAGTCAGCGCCTAACACGCGTTGTCGGTTAGTCCTTAATCGTAAAAAGGACAAAAACCCACATATTCATTATTGTGGCAGGTTGTTATTCATAACGCTAAAATCCGCACCTTACACGCGTGGGGAATTTTATCCCGAAGCCTAAGTAGGGATAAGTCAGCGCCTAACACGCGTTGCCAGTTAGTCCTTAACCGTAAAAAGGACAAAAGCTCATATATTTAATATTATGGCATGTTGTTATTAATAACGCCAAAATTCGTGCTTCACACGCACAGGGAATTTTATCCCGAAGCCTAAGTAGGGATAAGCCAACGCCTAATACGTGTTGCCGGTTTAGTCTTTTACCGATTGAAGAAAACACCAGAATCCGAGTCTGGGACTTTTATCCTGAATCCTAAGTAAGGATAAGTCAGCGCCTAACACGCGTTGTCGGGTAGCCTATTCCCGTAACAATGGTAAAGTCTACGTATTCGAAGTCGTAGCATCAAGTTTAAGGGAGTTCATTCCTTTAGCACAACGTCACATTCGGAACGGATTTTAATAATCCGCTTGCTAGCCTGACTCAAACGGTAGTCGGTAAAGACATATCAAATCCGTTAATGACTGAGGATTTGCCAAAAATCCTAAGTCTACGTCTAACACACGTTGCCGGGTAGTCTATTCCCATGAGAGAGATGAAGTCTACGTATTCAATATCGTAGGACTAAAAGAGTTAACTCTTTTAGCATAACGTTATTTGCAGAACGGATCTAAACAATCTGCATGCTAGCCCGACTCAAACGGTAGTCGGTAAAGGCTAATCAAACCCGTTGATGGCTGAGAATTTACCAAAAATTCTATAAATATGAGTCATTGACACATCAGCTTTATTAGTTGGTCTCGTGACTTGAGCATCCAACAACTTCAGGATAAGATCTATACATGCAGATGAATCAGCTCTCATAGTTGGTCCTGCAGCTCCGACATTTAGGACAGCCATGCTCTAATACCTTAAGAGCTTAAACTGTGTATACTCTAGTAAATGTACGAGTATAAACTGTGTCAACGTCGGGCGGTCTGAAACCCAAAGTCAACGCCGAGCAATCCGAAACCCTAGGTTAACACCGATTAACGCGTTGTGACAAAAGTCAACGTACGGCGATCTAAAACCCTAAGTTAGCACGATGCGACGGAGATAATTAGTTCTAAGTCAACTCAAAGACACGAGCCAAACTCAACTCATCAGTTTTAGATTCGAGACTTCGACGACGGCCAGACGATAAACGCAGCGCCGGAAGAACTTCAGCTATTCGTCAAAACATCGAATAGAATGAAAATCAAAGGAGTTAAGAATTGAAGCTAACTACAGGTTCTTTACGCCGACCGAAGGCTGGACCAATCATATCCAAAGTATTCCAGCTTCTTCCATAAAAGAAACGAGACTGTAATGCTTTGGAGGGGGTATCTGTAGGCGTTAAAAATTTCTTATAGGTCTCCACGAACAGCTCGAAGCTAAGAGAAGATGATGAACGTCACTATCCAAGTCACAGGAGCTTGATTGACGTCGACGAACGTTTGAAGTGAATCGACAAACTATGTGAAGCGATGGAGCTTCGGAATAACGAGGATACGAACTGATCGGGAGCCCCGCGTCGCTTACAAAAAGCGAAACGCCGCTCATATCCCAGTTTACTCCATAATGATCTAGTCATTGAAGCTTATCGATCTCCTCACCAGCTTTCCAACACACTTTAAATCACTCAAATCCGAGTTCGGATGAAGAAGTTACGGAGAAAATGGACAAGCACGCAAAACAGAGTGTCTCAGCCTAAGCTAAGACATCCCGAAGTGTCTTGGCCCAACCGAGACACCCCAAGGTGCCTCGGCACGGTGGGAGACACCCTAAGGTGTCTCGGCCCGAGCCGAGACACCCAAGGGTGTCTCCATCCTCGCTAAGACACCCGAGGGTGTCCTGGGCCCTAAAAATCAGATTTTTTGTTGTTATGCGGTTTTAACCGCCTGGATTCCCCGGAGCCTATAAATACAGCCTCAGGGTCTTTATTTTCTTAGATCTGGATTTTTAGAAAGTTGGAGAAGCCCTGCCGGATTGAAGATTAAAAGTGCACGAACTTCAAAGAGGAGGAGGAGAGATCGGATCGAGTTCATCGGCATAAACAAGAGGAGCTCGTCAGATCTGCAGTTCCCCGGGTCCGTTCCTTAAGATTATCCCATTGCGATAATCTTAAGAAGAGCAATTATCTCGCTGTTGCCGAGATAAGCGCTACGGTTTCTTGATTCCTTCGCAAATCAACGAAGCTCTGCCCAATTTTTTAGTAATCAGATCTGATCGACGGTGGTCCACGGATATCAACATCCCCGTCACAGGCCAAGATCCCACGTAAGTAGCGGGCGATAAACACCCGTTGCGTTTGTTTGAAGAAAGTTGTATTTTTTTATTATTTTAATTGTGTAAGAAAGTCTTATAAAAAGACTAATTTTACTTTGAATCTGTAATCGATAAATGTGTAATAGATTCAGCAATGAAGAAATCAACTTTTACCGCAAACAGCCCCACTAAAGATAATAACGCTGGGGTGGTCCCACAAGACAATAACACTAGGGGTGGCCCCGTTGTCCCTCTCACAAATCGTCTGAAGCATGATAGAGACGAGGAAGAGAAAATAAAAGATCTCGAGAGCAAAATCAACGCTCTAATGTTTGCTCGAGAGGTGAAAAGGACCGGCATTCCATGTCCCTATCCGAGAGAGTAGGATTCAATAGCATACCTGACGAAGTTTAACCTGATTAACTTCACATCGTTTGACGGGAAGGGTTCGTACACTCAACATCTGATCTACTTTAAGTCCCACTTGGGTATGATCTCCGGTAATGAAGCATTGATGGTTCGGTCATTCGTTGGCACCCTTCACGGGCCCGCCTTCGATTAGTACCATCGTCTCAAGTCTGGAAGCATCAACAGCTGGGATGACCTAGAGAACCTGTTTCTCGCTCACTTCTTTGATGATGACGCCGATGTGTTAATCAGGACACTCTTTGATGAGAAGCAAAAAGACGAAGAAACGGTCGACGACTTCATCAAACATTTTCGGAATAAAGCGATGAACTGCCGAGATCCGATCACGGAGGACTTCATCCTCCAAACATGTAATAACAACCTATCTATTGAGATATTGGAAGTTATGTGAGTCGCACCATCCAACACATGGAAAGAGTTGAAGACGCGAGGAGAGCGGGCCGAACGCTTCCTCCGAAGGAAGAATGCCGAGAGGAGCCAACCGACGGCTAGTCATCCGAACTCAAAATTCGCCCCCCGTGGTAAGGGCAAGACACTTGTACCTGCTGTTGATGCTAATCAAACGTCACAACGGCAATCCCGAAGACAGCAAAAGGCTTCGGACCCGAAACTCCAAAAAAGTACTCCTTCAAGGACGAAGATGTTCCAGCCATTTTCGAGTCTCTCCTTGAAAATAATAAGATCAAGCTACTACCAATCCCAGATCAGGAGGGAGCTGACAACATCGCGGATTTAAAGTACTGTGCGTACCACAGGAGGGTCTTTCATCCCACCAAGGAATGCTTTGCTCTTAAAAATAGCATCCAAACCTTGGTTGAAGCCGGCGTCATAACGCTAGGATAAGCCAAATGAGAATGGAAACACTCCGAAAAGTATACGAGTATAAACTTCTTCTTAATACTCCAACAGGTATATGAGTCTAAACTGTTTCCTTTCTTTCACGGGAAGTTCCTAGAGAATCTTATATTCTTAAGGATAACCCGAACATGCGACTGAGGACAACGTACTCCTCATTAGATCCAGTTTTGTAAATAAAGCTGGGGGTGGATAATTCATGTAACGGGAAGTTCTCGGAAGAATGTTAAATGTAATATTCTTAGGGATAACTCGATCATTACGAATAAAGTAATAAATACTAAACTCCCACTGTGATTTCCAAACACCCTTTTGTTAATGACTCATAGTTTTCCACTATAAAAATCCCCCACCAATCAGACTAATTGACGGTGGGACCACCGAAATTCTTTTTGGTCAAATTCACTCAAACTTTCGATGTATCTGTGCACTCAACATCCTCATTGTTAGAGTCCGGACATGGTACACAGGATTTTAATATCCTAATTCTTGACGAATTTTCAAACCCATTCGTGTTAAGTTCTTATCACTTGGCACCAAGAATCCCTATTGAGTAATCAGTACAAGTCAACACTCCCATTGTGATTTGTACTCTCACTCCCACTGTTACTTGGTCAAACCTTCCTACAGTTAGGGCCAAAACCAAAATCCCATTTTGATTCCTTCAATAAACGAGAGGTCCACTTTCAAATCGAGTGATCAAACCTTCCTACAGTTAGGGTCACCTCAAACTCCCGCTTAGCCAAACCTTCCTACAGTTAAAGTCAAAACCATAATTCACTCTCGATAAACGAGAAACTCACCTTTTAGTTCGATAATCAAACCATCCGACAGTTAGGATTATTCGAATCTTTTTGATTCTCGGAGTGGATATCCCACTCTTAGTTTCATCTTCCCGGATTATTAAAGTGGAGATCTCACTTTGAATTTCTTTTTGTGATTGGAGATAGAATATAAAATTCTTCCTCTTCAGCTTTAGGAAATAGAATATAAAATTCTTCCTCTCCCATATCGGGTTCGTCTTTGCCCTAGGAGAAGACACCACTTTTTTTTAACTCCTAAAATCCGTGCTTCATACGCACGTGGAATTTTATCCCGAATCCTGAGTAGAGATAAATCAACGCCGAACACACGTTGTCGGTTTAGTCTTTCACCGATTAAAAAAGATACCAGAATCCAAGTCTGGAGCATTTCATCCCGAAGCCTAAGTAGGAATAAATCAGCGCTTAACCCGTACTGCTGGGTGGTTCGTTCCCATAAAAACGACCGAATCGACGTATTCAGTATCGTAGCAACAAAAATCCATACCTTTTATGCATGGGGAATTTTATCCAGAATTTTAAGCATGGATAAGTTAATGTCTAATACACGTTGCCAGTTAGTTCTTAACCGTAAAAAGAACAAAAGCCCATATATTCAATATTGTGGCAGGTTGTTATTAATAACACCGTAATCCGTGCCTCATACGCGTGAGGAATTTTATCTCGAATCCTAAGTAGGGATAATTCAGCGCCTAACACGCGTTGCTGGTTAGTTCTTGACCGTAAAAAAGAGCAAAAGCCCACATATTCAATATTATGGCAGGTTGTTATTAATAACACCGTAATCCGTGCCTTACACGCATGGAGGATTTTATCCTGAATCCTAAGTAGGGATAAGTCAACGCCTAACACGTGTTACCGGTTTAGTCTTTCACCAATTGAAGAAAACACCAGAATCTAAGTCTGGGGACTTTCATCCCGAAGCCTAAGTAGGGATAAGTCAGCGTCTAACACACGTTGCCGGTAGCATGTTACCGTAACAATGGTGAAGTCTACGTATTCAAAGTCGTAGCATCAAGTCTAAGAGAGTTCATTCGTTTAGCATAACGTCACATGCAGAACGGACTTAAAACAATCCGCATGTAAGCCCGATTCAAACGGTAATCGGTAAAAGCACATCAAATCCGTTGAGGGTTGAGGATTTGCCAAAAATCCTAAAGTCTACGTCTAATACACGTCGCTGTTTAGTCTTTTCACAGGAGAAAGATGAAGTCTACGTATTCAATATCGTAGCACTAAAAGAGTTAACTCTTTTAGCATAATGTTATGTGCAGAACGGATTAAAATAATCTGTATGCTAAACCGACTCAAACAGTAGTCGGTAAAGACTAATCAAACCCGTTGATGGCTGAGAATTTGCCAAAAATTCTATAAATATGAGTCATTGATGCATCAGCTTTAATAGTTGGTCTTGTGACTTGAGCATCCAACATCCTCAATATAAGATCCATGCATGCAGATGAATCAGCTTTAATAGTTGATCCTGCAACCCCAACATTCAGGACCGTCATGCTTTAATGCCTTAAGAGCTTAAACTGTGTAGACTCCAGCAAACGTACGAGTGTAAATTGTGTTAACGCCGGTCAACGCGTTGCGGCAAAGATAATCAGTTCAAAGTCAACTCAATAACATGAGCCAAAACTAACTCACCAACTTCAATTCAAGATTTCGATAATGGTTAGACGATAAACACAGCGCCGGAAGAACTTCATCTATTTGACAAAACACTGGATAGATTAAAGGCTGAAGAAGTCAAGAATTGAAGCAGTTTATAGGTCCTTTCACACCGACTGAAGGTTGGGCCTATCACATCCAAAGTATTCCAGACTCCTCTATAAAAGAATAAGTCCGAAATACTTTAGAGGGGGTATCTGTAGGCATCGAAAAATACCTATAGGTATCTACACACAGCTCGAGACGGAGAGAAGATGACAAACGTCGTTATCCGAATTATTTGACGCCGACCAACGCATGAAGCAGAACGACGAACCAACTGGCCCGTGGACTCGTCAGCCAGCTCCAAGTGGCCCGCGTGCTCACCGGCTACCACCAAGTGGCCCGCATACCTATCGGCTACTATCAAGTATCCCGCACGCTCATCAGCCACCAAAATCAACGAAACAACGAAATACGCGTAACGACGAAACAAGTCAAAACCCGAAAAACCAATAAAAGCTGCTGGAGGTCGAGTCACATCAAAACGACTCGGCCAAACCAGTGGTTCGGCCCATAGCCAGGTCACCAAAAGGTGACTTGGCGGCCGAGCCATCGGGTGACGTTTCGGCCTGTTTCGATCTAAAAGTGTGATTTTTCGGTTTTCACGGATTCTCTCGGGATTTGTTGGTTCCTAAGCGTCCTAACTGATCTGATACTATGGTTAATCAGTTCTTAACTGAAGATAAGGAGGAATCCCTCGTTTTTATCCAAATACCCGCTTCCGAAGCTTATAAATACGAACTCGGGTGCTCATTTCTCAAAGGCGGGACATCAAGAGGGAGAAACGTTGCCGAATTGGAGAGTGGAGCCATGAATTTACAGCGAAGGTTAGCAGATCTTGGCGATCTCCTGTGCATAAAGAGTGGAGTTTGAGAGATCTGAGACTCGTCCCCTATTCCTCCGGATTTAAGCTTGGTCTTAAATCTCGAGAAGAGCCGTGATCTCGCTTGGTCGAGATTACCGTTGCAGCGATTACTTCCTTCGTGAAGTAAGAGCTTTGATCTTCAATCTTTCAACCGAATCTGATCCACGGCGGTCCACGGATATTAACGTCCCCGGCACGGGCAAAGTTCCCACGCAAGCAGCGGGTGATAAACGTCCGTTGCGCTGTTTGACAAGAGTCATATCTTTTGTATTTTCATTGTATAAGGAGATCTTATAAAAAAGATCAACTTTTTATTTAAGTTTATTGTAAACGATTAAAGTTGTAATAGATTCAATTGAAAACAACAATTTTTGACCCAAACACCCCTAACTAAAAAAACAGCATAGCCTTATTTTCACCACATGTCCTTTGCGTAGTTAGAAAAATTGAGCTTCGACATGTTTTTTCCTCCTTTCCCTTTTTACATACAGACGAAAATGGTACCAATCATAATCTTCTGTTTATGATTCATTGCTTTAGATCAAATTAAAAAATTGATTGCAAAGATCTCGTCATTCGAATATTTTGCCATGCTCCATAAGTGCTCAGGGCTGGGATTAGGCACATTGTAAATGTCAATCTACAAGAAATTAATCAGATATATCATTGGCCGCGTCAATTTTTCATTGTCTTGCTACCTATGAGCATATCATTTCCACGGTTCATTTTAATTTGTACAAATCTTCGTGTATTACAGTTTATGAGGAATATAATGATAAAAATTTACATGTAGTCTTCTACTCTCTTAAAAACACATTAAAAAAATCACTCAAATTTATTTCTGACTGCACCGCCGAGGGCGAAGATCATAACTTTTTGCAATCAAGGCTGTAGCCTTAAAGTTTTCTGCAACTTCCTCAGGATAGTAACTAGGATCTTCATTGATGTCTACATCTTCTGGCAACTCCTCATCAATCCATGAATAGTCACTCCAACTATCATCATCATCGCCATCCATAACCATAGACAAGGACTTCATTCCTACATATTACAAAATTGCAAATTATTACATACAAAATATATGTAAAAATGATAGAAGAAAATTAAATTAATGATTAAAGATACTAAAATACCTGAGTTTTTCTCTAGCATGCAGACCTTTTCCATTAATGTTTGAAGCAATTGATGGCTCATTATTTCGTAATCTCTGTAAAGTAAGTGAAACGAATATAAGAAAGAATTGACATACATAAAACTAATATACATATATAAGTAGAATTTTTACCTATACGTAAAGATAGAATGTAGAATTTGGATCGAAGCAACAACTAGAAAAGTAGATCTTGCAAGCCAAATTTTCTCAATTATCACATCACTGGTTTTGTATTTAATGATTGCCATCTCGAGCAACAATGTGACGCAAAGACCTGCATAATCATAAAAATTAGTCAGTTCTTGTTATTTAAAAATAGCCCAGATAAAGAAACTATACAGAGGGTAAGCACAACAAATTTACCTAAATAAAGATGCACTCTTTTATGAAAAGTCTGTTTAGCGCTTGTCAGCATATATAGAAGAATGATAATACATGAGTAGAAGAAAAATGCTTTGATAAATCTGGATTCATCCAAGATAGCTTTGTATAATGCATATAGCTTTTCAAGCATACTGAAAATGTCTGACTGTTTCAATTCAAACTCCCTCTGCAACAAAAAAATTAAATCAGATTAGACTTATGTATCGGAAAATGAGAACCGTAATAGATGACAGCATGATACAAAACCTGAGCTTCTAATATAGCCTGTGAAGTTTCATACAGATGGTCGTGAGTCTTTTGGATTTCTCCTTGTCGTCGTATTAATTCCTCATGCTGTTTGTGGCCGTACTCTGAAAATTTTTCCAAAGTGTCCCTAAACATAATTAAAAATAACAGAAATCAAATACAACATAAATCAGAAAACTTTGTTATGATATTGATATCACACTATATACCTGCTTTCTTTGATAGCTTCAGACTGAAACTTCTTTAATGCATCAAGGCCTTCAAGAGCATCATTCTGTCCTTCTAGAAGTTCCATCTGCTTCATCAATGATGATCCTGCAACGCTCTCGATATTATTCGCAGTACCCTGAAGATCTTGCATTTTCGACACCATAGAATCACTGACCACTTTAATCTCCGTCTCAATTTTGACAGTTTCTTCCATCAAGTTATTCATTTCATTCCCTAAACTCTTATAGGATTTCTCCAAAAAATCTATGCCTACTTTTACTGCATCTATCATCTCTGATTGTGATTCCTTTAGTTCCAATTGGGTTTCTGTAATGCGCTTTGATTGTTGAAATATGGCTTGAGAGTTTTCTAATACATCATCAATCTGAGATTTGGCATCTTTGGATGTTTGGACTAATTGTTTGGTTTCTTCGTGTATTGAAGATAAGGAATCATGGATTTGGTTTGAGTCTTGTAAAAGTTGGTCGGATTTTTCGTTGATGATGTCTAGCTTGTCTTCTGCATAATGTGCTGATTTTGCTAGTTCATTGACCAATCTCTCCGTTTCATGTTTGAATGATTCACTCCTGCAGGAAGAAATAAAATCATTATGTCTGACATAAATGACCATAACTGGTTAATAGATTTGCTGGATAAATACTGAAGTCTTAAATACATAGACAAGTTCTTGATTGGGTAAATATTCAGAATACTGAATTTGAAAAAGGAAACACGAAGGAGGGTAATGTTCATTTCAATTGGGGAAATATAAGAATTAAAACCAATTTAGAAAGGAAAATAGCTTAATATCTGTCCATCGACTAAACTAAAGAAGGTAGAAACAACGGTAATAAAAAACAGTAAAAATATTAAATGACACCATAAATACATTTAAACAACACTATAAATACATTCTAAATACAAGGGCACTAGGATAAACAAGGACAATCTTAAGAAATAACCTGCAGTGATAAATAGGAACTAAAAAAAGAAAGGCCGCATAGATCGACAACCTACTAAAGTTACATGAATAAATTCATAATATTTAGCAACTACGTTATGTCAGAGGGTACATGAATAACGAAAAAAAGGAAAAGGGACATGAATGAATAATATGTTACACATTATATATCATCAGATTTTCCGACAACCTCTTGGACAGATTTCCACTATGAATAGCCATTCAACAAGAGAAAAAAAACGTTGCATTTTTTTTATATAAAACAATAAAGAATTAGCTTGTAACAATTTCCTATTTCAAAAACTAATTCCTGAAATATATATATCGAAAACTACTGAAAGCATAAAAGTCCTACGTAATGACTTACTGTAACTGGTGACATATTGCATTAGTCTCCATGAAAAACTCAAGAAAAACCTTATGCTCTCCATCATTCAACCTCTTCAAACACTGCAGCATAGAACTCTCCTTCTTGCAACCCGGGAACGCCGGCCGACCCGATTCAATCTGGAAGCAATCACTGAGCATCCAAGCCAACCTCCTCTTCCTCTCCTCATCGGACAGCACCGCCGAACAACTCTCAAACAGGGCCCTGTATGAACTCTGCCAACAAGTGTTCGCCATCACCATCTTTCTCTTGGCATCCTGTACTATTTTCAGCCCCCTTTCGCCCGAAAACCCCTGCGATATTGAGAATTCAGCGGGCTTGGGGGGGTTGTTTGAGGGGGGAGGAGATGAAGACCACCAGAGGCTTTCAGTGGGTTTGAGAGAGGAACAGAGGAGGAGGAGGAGGAGGGAGAGAGAGAGGTTGAGATTGGCCATTGATGAGTTGGGTCCGCAGAAAATCGTCGTAAGTGGAACAAATTGATTGAAACTGAGAGAATTGTTGGTAAATTAAGTAGGAACTGAAGAGAGAGAACTGATCCTCAAAAGGAGGGAACCATGAGAGAGAAAGAGAGGACCCTGTTGTTGAGATTGGAGAGAGAAAAAGAGAGAGAGAGAGAGAGAGAGAGGTGGCTTTCCTAAATATTTGTATATATATTTGCTTTCAGAGCAACCGACAGGGGAAGAACGAACAGAGGTTGCTCCAAAAGTCGCGACTGCGGGAAAACGAAAGGATCCTTTATATAGAAGAAACCTCTCTAAGTCTGGTCCCTTTGTATACCAAGTCCGTAATGCTAATGGGCTGTCATATTAAGGCCCAACCTTCAACTCATATTGGGCTTTACAAGTCCGTTTAGATCTTGTGGTAAAAAATACAAGATGGGCATATTTGTGTTTCAGAATTTAAAATTCATGGAGTTTGTTCGAATTTTAGTGGAGGGGGACGCAATGTAATGTAGCTTCAGAAATCGAAAAGAAAGGATAAAAAAAATAAGGAAAGAGATAAGAAAGGAGGGAAAAAACTAAGAAAATAAATTTATGTTCATGTTTCTAATGAAAAGTCTGTATAAGCTATTTATTTATTTATTTATTTATACCGGAAACAAATCCAAGACTTTGAGAGTTATCTTGAAACCTCCCACTCATCCGGGTCACCCCTCGGTTCCTAAGTTGTTTAAACCATAAATATAACTAAACAATTTCTAATTTGTCCTCTAACTGTCTACAAATGATATAGATTCTCGATTAATTAATGCTAGTATACTGATAAAACCTATAGTCCTTACCTCAAATTAATACATCTTATTTTATCATTGCAGGAGTAATATTGTGTAATTAAAATCACGTTTAAAATAATCATACTCCCTTTAAAAGTACGAGTTCGGAAAAATCTTTTCATGATCAGTATTATCCTTAAATTTTTTAAGTATTATATTGCTATTCTAATCTATTCTAATTATCTTATCTTCTTTAAATTAGTAACTAAATAATTTATCATATTTAAAATGAGACTTAACATGTTATTGGATAAAGAAAATACATTTGATATAATTCAAATCATTTACTTATTTCAGTTCACAGAGAAATCTAAAAAACATTAGTATTATCCTCAATTTTTTAAGTATTATATTGTTATTCTAATCTATTCTAATTATCTTATCTTCTTTGAATTAGTAACTAAATAATTTATCATATTTAAAATGAGATTTAACATGTTATTCGATAAAGAAAATACGTTTGATATAATTCAAATCATTTACTTATTTCAGTTCACAGAGAAATTTAAAAAACATATGCTAGCTAGTACCTAAAATTTTTTGGACTTTGTGAAAAAATCCTTCAAGTTTTTTAAATTGCAAAAACACCCCTACAAATTTAAAATTTTATTAAAACATCTTGAAAATTATATATTTTACTTATTTCAATTCAGTGAGAAATCTAAAAAATATATGCTAGCTAGAAACTAAAAGTTTTTGACATTGGAGAAAATATCTTGTAAGTTTTGAAAATTACAAAAACACCCCTAAAAATTAAAAAACTATAAAAAACACCTTCAAAATTTTAAACTTATAAACACACTAAAAACCTATAAATAACACAAACAAAGCCTAAAAATTTATGGAATTTGCAATAAACACTCTGAACTTTTTACAAATTACAAAATAAAACTCTCAGAATTGTAAATTTACAAAAATTCTGATAATTTTAACCTAATAGTACATTGAAAATATAGGAATTACAAATATCCCCTACATAATTTATAATTTAAGAAAACACCCTTGAAGTTTCAAAAATTACAAGCAAAACCTTAAAATTCAAAATTTATAAATAACACCCTGAGAATTTCAAACTCGTTAGTAAATTGAAAGCATAGGAATTATAAATAGTCTATAAATAATTTACAATCTGTAGAAAATGCTTATAAGTTTAAAAAATTATAAAAACCCCTAAAATTCATAGTTTATAAAAAATATCATGATAATTTCTAACCTATGGACACAAAAATGAATATACAAAATTACTAACAACCCCTAGAAAACTAAAATTTTATAAAAAAATATCATACTCACTTTAAAGTATAGATTTTGGAAAAACCTTTCATGGTCAAAATTACCCATAACTTTTGAAAAGAACATAAATGATTAAAAATCTATTAAATTTTAAATTTATAGAAAAAACACCATTAAAGTTTAGCACATTACAAATTATCTCTTCAAAGTTTGAATTTTTTCAATAATTTTTTGTAATTTCTTGATTTTAATGTAATGTTTAATAGTTTTGTGTATTTGTAAATTACAAATTTTTAGGGTGTTTTTTATAAATTTTAAATTTTTTTAGGGTGTTTCTTTAGTAGTTTTCTAAATTTTTATTGTGTTTTCAGCGTAATGCATAAATACGTCAATTAATGATGATATTGAAGAGTAAGTCGTTCTTAAGATTATTAGGCTATAGTTAAGTGTACAACACATCATTGTTCCTAGACAGTGTAATTTATATATGTAAAATTTTCATATAAAAATTTCTTTACAAATTGAATGGTCACCCATCTTTTGAAGACTTCAATATACTAATAAATAGAGATGTTGTACTAGATTAATGTGTTTATAACTCACAAATAGTAGACCAGTCTGGATTGAAGGAAACAATGACGATAAAATTATTAGACCATAGTTAAGTACGCACATCACTATTCCTAGGCAATGTAGTTTATATATGTAAAACCTTTCAGATAATCTATATAGTGGTTAAAAAGTTTTTGATTTAATATACTATTTTTTATAAATTGTATTTAATGTGAACCCACCATATAATTTTGACTGTGGTCATCATAAATTTAATACGTTTGATTGATTGACTATAAACGTATATAGACCATAGATTACTTTACCTTCTCATATGAGCTAATATTTGGTGCTTAATAATTTAAATTATTACTTTTAAATTTAATATAAAGAGGAGCTCTAATAACATTTATTTATTTACCTACAGCATAATACAATCTCAATTTCTATTTTTGCTGGAGATTTATTTCATAGTTAAGCGTATCAAATTAATAACTAAAATAATAATTAATTATGCTTAAATTAGGATGATTATAGTTGGTCACTGTAGGCAATAAAAATTGCCTTTAATCCTTATCAGAGAAGTTCAGAACAAAACTGCTTAAAATCTCGCCCGAAAACAGCAAAAAGGGGAAAAACGCCGATATCTCCCAAACCATAAGGAATTTGGCGAAACAGAGGAAGCGAACCGAAGCCTTCGGCTAG
>BQKN01000771.1:367281-396561 GCA_022839385.1 Asparagus kiusianus | reverse complement strand
TCGTCAATAGGATGATAAGTCCACAAAGTTGCTCCAATCGCAACACAAATTCTTGTCACGTTAACACTAAACCTCTGACAATCCACTTATCAATCCTCATCAATAGGATGATAAGTCCACAAAGTTGCTCTAATCGCAACACAAATTCTGTCACGTTAACACTAAACCTCTGACAAATCCACTTATCAATCCTCTTTAATAGGATGATAAGTCCACAAAGTTGCTCCGATCGCAACACAAATCCTGTCACGTTAACACTAAACCTCTGACAAATCCACTTATCAATCCTCATCAATAGGATGATAAGTCCACGAAGTTGCTCTAATCGCAACACAAATCCTGTCACGTTAACACTAAACCTCTGACAAAATCCACTTATCAATTCTCGTCAATAGGATGATAAGTCCACGAAGTTGCTCTAATCGCAACACAAATCCTGTCACGTTAACACTAAACCTCTGACAAAATCCACTTATCAATCCTCTTCAATAGGATGGTAAGTCCACAAAGTTGCTCCGACCGCAACAAATTTCCGATCAAACCAACTTATTGACTCTCTTCAATAGAGCGATAGGTCCATAAAATACTGTTAGGTTAACATCACACCTCTAACAGTCAACCCCCCCCCAACGAACTTGTTAATCATTCTTCAACAAGAATAGCAAGTTTTCATTATAAAATCCCCAGTGGATTAAAGATTTTCTGGAATTATCCCAGTGATAATAAAGAAATTTTTTTTTGAATTTCACTCTAAGTGAAAATTCATGCTAAGTTAATACTACACCTCTGGCACTTCTAATTTTCTTTCAGTGTTTCAAAAAACGCAGGAAGAAACAGTGACAAAGTCTACGTATTCAATATCGTAGCCAGTGATTATTATTAAATTAATAATCTCTGAATCCATACCTTGCATGTATGGGGAATTTTATCCCGAATCCTAAGAAGGGATAAGTCAACGCCTAATAAGCGTTGCCGGTTAGTCTTTCACCGTAAAAAAGGAAAAAAGTCTACGTATTCAACATCGTAGCGGGTCGTTATTAATAACGTCGAAATCCATGCCTCACACGTATGGGGGAATTTATCTCGATCCCTAATTAGAGATAAGTCTGCATCTAACACATGCTGCCGGGTAGCCTATTCCCGTAATAATGGTGAAGTCTACGTATTCAACATCGTAGCAGGTTGTTGTTAATAACACCAAAATCCATGTCTTACACGCATGGGGAACCTTATCCCAAATCCTAAGTAGGGATAAGCCTACGCCTAACACGCGTTGCCGGTTAGTCTTTTTCCGTAAAAATGACAGAGTCTATGTATTCAAAATCATAGCATCAAGTCTAAGAGAGTTTATTCTCTTAGCACAACGTTACATGTGGAACGGACTTAGACAATCCACATGCTAGCCCGACTCAAACGGTAGTCGGTAAAGGCTCATCAAATCCGTTGATGGCTGAGGGTTTGCCAAAAATCCTATGCATGTTTGTAGGTCCATTAGCTTAATGGATGTGAGCCGAGACTTGAAACGGATGAGCTAAAGACAAGTCTCAAAGACTTAGTCAAAAATGCATGAAAGTCACCTCCGCGTCTCACATCAAAACGCCGATGTCAGACCCGCGTCGCAAAAACCGAACGTCGAGGTCACACCCGTGTTCCAAATTCAACATGCAAGGGTGAGACCCACGTCTCAAGTTTAAAATGCAGGGCCCACCCCCGCATTCCAGAAGCAGGATTATGACGCATACCTTCACACAGGTCCTACATGGCAAATCCCTTCAACCAAGATGTCTCCTAAGCGAGTGCAGAGAACAAATCCTTTACAACAAGGAATCAACAGCTCCAGGATCAGAGTTAAGATCCAAAGTATTCCGAAAATTCATCCCAGTCAACCGCGAACTTTCGAAAACTTTGGAGGGGGTTCTGTAGGCTGTCTAAAAATCACAATAGATAGCTTATCCTCCATCAAACACCGATGATGGAAGTTACAATCTGACGACTTCCAGAAGGCTATAATCAGAAGACTTTCACGTAGATCACTGAAGGTTACAATCTGACGACCTTCACGATAACCGATGAGAGCTCTAGTTCAATAGCATTCACAATCAACATCGGGAGTTACAATCTGACGACTCCCATATTCTCAAGGAGCCAAGATGAAGATTACAAGACAATGATCTTTGCAACGCTATGACAAAAAAGATTATAATCTCTTCAAGGCAAGACGCGGAGGTCCTCCCCGTGTATCAACAGTAAAACACCAGGGTCGAACCCGCGTTACAACATCAAAACGCCAGGGTCGAACCCGCGTTACAACATCAAAACGCCAGGGTCGAACCTGCGTTACAACATCAAAACGCCAGGGTCGAACCCGCGTTACAACAAGTGAAACACGAGCGACCCTCGCATTCTGGATGTTCAGTCAACACCCAACCTCGCGTCTCACTCCTAAGACGTGAGGTTAGGGTCCTGAACGCCAACATGGGCGTTTGACTCATTCAACATGAGTTGAACGGTTCTAAAACTGTTTCCCACGATTTAAGGGCGGTTGCACCCCACTTAGGAGAGATTTAAGGGGCGGTTTCACCCCCTTAATCCTCTATAAATAACTGAAGATCAATTCAGTTCAGGGGGCTTCTCTTCGACCTTCTCTTGGGCTGACTTTTTGGATCTGGGAATTAGCAGCAGCAACTGGAGCTTGGGCAAGCTTTTGAGGAGATCGACAACATCTTCCAACGAAGATCATCTTCAACTTCAGCAACAGAGAACCTTCGGCCTTGGCTTATCAAACCAATTTTCGGTTCAATCAACTCTTTCATAGAGTTTCCAACTCGTTCAGAGTTCTTAAACTCATTAAAGAGTTACGTATAAAAACTTTCCACAGAAGTTCATCGTTCCCACGAGATAAGAGACGGTCGGATCGTCAACGGAGAGCAAATTCGACGCGAACAATCGAAGGAGGCATTCCATCGCTACCGAGAAGAACCCAGTTTTAAACAAAGGAGAGAATCAAACTCGTTCTCTTCTCTTTTGTAATCAAGTTGTAATCGAGATTTAAAGGAATCAAAATCAAATTTCTTTTATTCTTTTCGTTGCAATTTTCCAACAAACAACCAACTAATCAAATATTTCCTCTCTCAAACTTTCCTTTTCTCTCCCCATTCATTAATTCACCGTACCTCTCTCTCTCCATCAGTACAACCCCAAAGAAAACCCCCCCTCTCTCTCTCTCCTCCATTTCCCAAAACCTTAACCCAGCTCCCCATTCTCTCGTTCTCTCTCTCATCTTCTTCACGCGAAAATCCCCCACGCCGCCAACACCTCCCCCTCGTCCTCCTCTCCACACCCGAGCACCCAGACCCGCGGCCAACGCTCCGACGCCTCCAGCACCGCGCCAGCCAACCGCCCGCTCAAGCTCCCCTAGCTCCTCCCCTACAGCACCGCCTCACCACCTCGCCGCTGTCTTCCGCCCCGTGCTCAGCCGTTCCTCCGCTAGATCTACACCACCACACCCAGCAGCGCCAACCCCTCTACCCGCTCCACCCCCAGCCGACGACCACCCCTTCGCCCAGCTGCTCACCGCCCAGCCAAGCCCGTGCTCGAGCCCGCTGTCCACACCGCCTGAGCCGCCGCCTGCATCCCTAACCGCCAGCCTCGCCGCCGCTCTGAGCTCCAGCCCTCGTCCTCCTCTTCCACCCTCTGCCCCTCCCTCTCGCTGTCCCAACAACCACGCCACCACCTCATCTTCCATCTCTGCCGCCTACCCATGCTCCGACGAACCTCACCCAAGTCGCCAGCTCAGCCCATCGCCGAACCGCACCCTCGTTGACCTCCTGACCCGAGCTCTCCGCTCCCCTTACCCCTTCGCCACGAGCATCGCTCTGAACTCGCTGTCCACGCCACCTACAGCCACCCCGCTGCATTCATCGAGGTCCCCGCACCGTCGAATCCGTCGCCGATGTTGCCGTCCAGCTCCACAAGGCAGCCTTCGATCCGCTGTGCGCGTCGCCGAACAACGAATAGCAAGCGATGGCGTCGCCGCCTCATCCGCAAGTCCCTCAGCCTCGTAGGCAAGATCCCGCCTTCCTTGACTTGTATTTCCATTATTTGTATCTGTTATTGTTTGGATACATGTGTTAGTTTGTGATACAATTATCTGCGTGGGTTTGCTTGATGAATAATATTAGATAAATCATGATAATCTGATAAATAGTAATTTTTTAGAATAATTCTAATTTAAAGGAATTTATTTTGGTATTAGAATTATTTTTAGATGATTATGCTAATTTAAAAGAATTTATTTTGAGAACGGAATCATTTTAGATAATTATCATAATTTTAAAGGAATTTATTTAAAAAAAAGAATTATTTTAGATTAATTATAATTAGAAAAGAAATTATTTTGGAAGAGGGAATAAGAAAAAGAATATTTAAAGAATATTTTTGGAATTATTTAAAAAGAGTTATTTTGGAAAATGGAATTACTTTTGGATAATTATAACAAGAAATAAATAATTTAGTTTGGATAAAGAAATTATTTTGAAGTAAATAAATTTATTATTTTAAAAGATTAATTTTGAAGGCCTCGTGATTTGTGATTCTCATTCTAATTACGTGATATGCCATGTCATCGTTGTACCAGATTGTTTGTATTTATTTATTATTTCTTTTGTGATTGCGAACCATTAGTAGTTCATGACTTAGTGGCCTTATGCATCATGGACAGACCTAGTGACATGTGTGGGTGTGTTGACTGGTTAGGTGGTGAACCCGAGTTAATAGAGATTATGATTGTTGATTTAGAAAATACAAGAGAGTTGGGATGGGAAAGTCCATGTTCATGTGGTCGGATAAGGCTGTTGATGTATCTTCCAGGCCTCCCCATGATCCAGTGTAGCTTGGGGTTGGTTTGTTGGGTCAAAGTGGAGCCAGTGTAGCCACTTTGGTCCGTGAGCTTGATATTCACCTGATTCTTGCTTGAGTTCGAACCAGGCCGGAATCGGATTGCGTGTAGCCCTCTGACCGATCCAGTGTAGCGGCGTATTGGGTGCACGTAGAGGATTTGTGAACAGCCAGTTATCTGATGACAGGAGCGTTGACTTTGTGTGAGATGTGACCAGTGACCTGTTATAGGATGGCTAGTTACTTGACCACGTTTCTTGGCTAAGTATGAGTTCTTGTGAGATGTAGTCCCGTTATGTTTCTTTTCATACATAGATCGGTGTTAATATTTAATTATCTACAATTTGAGACATATGGTATATACATGAGGGTTTCCTTGTTTGGATTATTTCGCTCGACGTACTACGTCTCATGTTGTAGATTTTTAAGTATTAATTCCATCTAGTTGTATGATCTTGTGACTTGGATGATTAGCCTGATCGCTAGCTGCATGACCTCGTTACCTCATCGATTTTGGATTCTTATGTTATCATGATTTAGTAGTATTTTCATGTTGATTTGTGGATTTCAGTTGTACGTTCTTTTGTTGTTTCTGTTATCGTATCGTTTTTCGCATTGGATTTTCGTTCGTTCTATTCTTCTTTGTGGGGTCGGGTCTTGCCGTGCGTCATGCACCTGACGTACACCTGTTTTCTCTGGTGTACGTCAGACTTAGGAGAAGAACAGGTTCAGCAAGAGTCAAAAGATTCTCAACAGGAGTGCCTTGCAGACATAGCAGAAGAAGAAGTCGAAGTCTAGTCGTCTCTTTTGTTATATGCTGGTTATTGTTCCTTTTGTAGTTCTTTCTATTTCCATTGATCGATGTATTTTTGTACCTCTTCAGTATTTATTTGTTTAGTTTTGTATAAGGGCATGTTGACCCGAATATTCTATGTCTCGGATGATCTACTTTTGATGATATGTTTATTTCATATTCTGTATTGTTCATTATATTCTTGCTGATAGTGATCGGGGACCTGTGACTTCGCATTGTATCTATTTCCAGACGCTTAGCGTATTGGATTGAGAAGAAAAGAAAAAGAAAATGAAAAAAAAGATAGTGTATATTTCTTCTCAATCTAATACGTCGCGGGCTTGTTCACGTTCCGATTCCCTGGTATTTTGGGAAGCGGGGCGTGATAGGCGGCCATCGCATTTTTCAACATCCAGCGGATGTTCAACTCCGCGTCTCTAGTTTAAGATGCGGAGTTAAGGTCTGAAACACTGATTTGGGCGTTTGACTCATTCAAACATGAGTCGGACGGTTTCAGAATCGTTTTTCCCCACGATTTGAGGAAATCACGCCTACTTAGGAGCGGATTAAGGGGGTAGTTACAACCCCTTATCCTCCTATAAAACCTCAACAAACTCAACAGAGAGGAGGTTCAGCTTTTCAGAGATTGGTGGGTGAAGAAGAGATTGGATTTCTCACAAGGAGAGCGTCGGCTGATTCTTCTTAGATTGTTGGCAACAAGAAGATCTGATCTTGGAACATCTTTCAGCAACAAACAAATCCACTTGGCTATTAACCGAATTTTCGGTTCAAATAACTCTTTTCACAGAGTTTTAACTCATTCTGAGTTCTTAAACTCGTTAAGAGTTCTCCATCAAACTTGCCATACAAGTTACTTATTCCCGCGAGATAAGACGATCGGATCGTCAACAGAGAGCAAATTCGATGCGAGCATTCGAAGGAAGCACTCCATCGCTGCTGTGAAGAACCCAGAATTGAATAAACGGGAGAATTTAGATTAATTCTCCTTTCTTTTATAATCGGGAATTCAAACTGTAATTAAGATCAAGAGAATACAAATTAAATTTCTTTCGTTTTATTTACTACAAATTTTCCACCAAACATCATTATATCACCATTTTAGCATAGAAATATCCTCACTCTAAATGGATTTAAGCTAATGTTTGAGTTGAACTGAAGTACATACTATGGTTACTATATGTATATATTTTTTAAGAAAATTATATCAACATTTTTTAAGTAGAAGAGAATATTCTACCCTCTGATATTATAAAAACTAAATTTAGCCAATTGAGTGATTAGCAAAACAGAACTTATATCAAAAAAAATATGAATAATAAGATAAAAAAGAAAGATAATGATATTGTCAATAATACTACAAATAGCAAACTACAATGTAAAATTAACATATTTTGTGGAGCCTAACTACTAATTATAATCATCGATGTTTTCATATATATACTTTATAATTTATTTTAAAATGTCATATATAGTAATATCGCTGTAATAATATTGTTATTAGGAAAAATTCTTCATGAATCAATATGTTCGTTACAATATATAAGTTATGCACTCTAAATTCTTGTGTCTTTTATAGAAAGTTTGATTTACGAGCCTCTAACATGTTGCTCTCACAACAACAAAATCCACTTAGCAGATGTGGATATTCTAGATGAGTTATGTATCCTATATACAATACAATTGTCTTAGACAAGTGAGTTATAATAGCATTTTTTTTTCGCATCGTTTAGGATAAGATTTGATAGGGGTCTTGTATCAAAGAAAAAAATTATATTTAGAGCACATAGCGAAATATATCATAATCTTCCTGCTCTAATTTAGTAAGAAAATGATTCTTCATACTTTTAGTTTTACTTCTATGATACAGAGAATGAGTTATAAAATTGAATAATAATATTAGATAATATAAGTATGACTGAAACAATAACTAAAAGTTTATGTGAATATGAGTTAAACCACAACTAAAAGTTTCATGGACATATTGCAAGTAAATTCATATGTAAAATTCTTTTATGAATTGAATGATCACCCATATTTTGAAGACTTTAAGATACTAATAAATAGAGGTATTGTATTAGATTAATGTGTTTATAACTCACAAATAGTAGATCATGTGGCCACAGTCTGGGTTGAAGGAAACAATGACAATATTTTATTTAAGAGAAAAATTATTGAGTTGATGATCAATCCCACACAAAAAAAATTATTTTTTTATTTTTACACTATTGTTATCAATTTAAATAATCATGATATTCAACCACGTGTATTGCACGTGCATCTCAACTAGTAGGTCAAATCCATAGGTTTCAAAGTTTTTTTTACATAGAAATTGTCCTATATGTGAGATTAGCTTTCAATGAACCACTTGAGGGCAACTAAATTTTATTTTATTTTAAATATCGAAACTACCCTCTTCCCTCACTACCCCTACCTCATTTTTCATTATTCTCCCTTATCTCTCTTCATCCATCTGGCCTGTGCTCTAATCATCCTCCGCACAAACTGCGAGTAAGATGGGAGAAGAGGAGGGAAGATATTGAGATAGGACGAAAGAGGATGAAATTGGAGAGTGGGTGAAAGAGAATGAAGAAAGGTAGGGATGAAATGGAGAAGCGAGAAGATGCGGTGGAGGAGGAAGGAGCATGAGTGAAGGAGACATAGAACAGAGGAGGAGAAGGATGGGAGGCAGGGTGGATAAGAAGGGAGAAGAAAAGGAGGATGGATGTTGGGAGAGCCGGGAGGGGTATTTTGGATAGTTAAGGTAAATACCGAACAAAAAATACTCTAAAGAGGTTGATTGGAAAAATAAACATGTTCATATGGTAGGTTTTGTATAGAAGAAACTTTGGAGGTAGTTCATCCTATTTGACCTATTCTATAGGTAGTTGTATGAAAAAAGACCCTGACTAAAAGTGATGTTAATTAGGATAGCCTATTCAGATGTTCAAATGATATATCAATTTTGTACGATTTTAGGATGACATTTATAATGTATATAGATCTTAAAGTTAAGAAGATTTCCTAATAAAATCTCGAAGTCAATAGGGTGGTCAGATATAGCCTCTATACGTAAAGGGTTTGTCTGATTATTGTCCAAAGTTGAGATAGTTTTCTGAATTTAGTTTCAATGAAATGTAAGTTGAGCTAATCATTTACTACTAGTGTTTTAGTTCGTGCTAAGTACGGTCTTATCGCAATTCATCTATATTTCGTATCATTTCAATCACTCTTATCCGAATATAATTTTAAAGATCTAACGTGAACCCCACTCTCACTCACCCTCTATTGAGGTTAGATAACATGTACCCGCCTAAAAATAATGATATTAAACAACTTATATAAAACTATAAAAAAATTAAGTTCATTTAAACTAAATTTTTTTATAAAAAATGAATAAAATGAAGATAATCAAAATATCCTAACTACAACTTGAATTAAATTAAGACATAAGACAGTTTAATGTTTAAAAAAATTTATTCGCAAATGATGCATCGCTAAAAAAGTTCTCAATCAATCAAACAGTTATAGGATGTAATAAGCCAAATATAAAGAAAATATCGAATAATTTCTAATTATTTCTTTTCTCAATCTTAATCCTCTTCTTGAAAGTTGAAAGATCTTGTTCTTTGTCCATTTCTGCAAAATAAAAAAACATGTTTATTTAGTAAATTTAATATTAAAAAAATTATATATCAAGATTAATTAATGCATAAATAAAGCAACTTGATTGTATTCTTAATTTTTTTTACTAGTTGTAGGTAGAGTTTTAAATGCAGAATAGTCAAGTGTAGCAATAGGTGAAACATCTAAAATCTCATTTTTGCCTTTGTTATTAGTGGAGGATATCGGCGTGGATAAGTCTAGAATTAATTCAACAGATTGATTATCAATGGTACCATCTTAATTCACGTTTACCTCTGCAATAGACTCGATCGTGAATAACTTCATCTCCTTCCGGATGTATTCGTTCAGACCCGCCATGTACTTCATAAAGATGGAGTATGGTCTGGCGGTCACGTCAGCACTTGCTTTACAGGTGTCGGTTGGCGAGTGGGAGATGGATCACTTCGGTATTGAATGCGAAATGATCGGAGGTATGGCGGACGTGATCTGATAAGTCATGAAGACTATCGAGGCTAGAGTCATGATGGTACCCACAAAGCATTCAATGCGATGCTGACACGTTGTCAGAGAGGGAGAGACTCAAGGCGAAATAGTCCTTTGACTTCGCCGAGAAGCAACGCTCATCAAGTCGTCCTCATGAGGCATCAAACAACTGGTCAAGTGGACTCTTGGCGAGTCGTCTTCGACGATAGGGTCGACTGGAACCGTCTTTCGAGTTGACCTAAAGAGATATCGACTCGACGAGTCGGCTAAGTCGAGATTCCTGCTGGGCCTGGGTCGCCAAGGTGCTTGGGGCACTATATGCGGAAATACACATATCCATTGCTTGACAATAAGTTTATATTTAGGCAAGTGGGAACACTATAACAGTTGGACACTTACGTTATTCAAGTTGCATCTGAGTCTCAACAAATATATTTTATTAAAAAAATAAATAATTAATAAATAAAAATAAAATAAAAATAGATATTTTAAAGCATGCAAAACTAAAAAAATAAAATAAAATAAAAATAAATAAATAATTAATAAAAATAGATGAGCTTATACAATATATGTAAGCATATTTTTTCTTCTAACTACTCATAACTAAACACACCCATGATAAATCTCAGAGTAAATGTATATTTTAAAGTTGGGTGTGGTTCGGGCAATACAGAGCCCAAACTATAATGTCCAGAAACGTCATAATAACTATTACTTTAACATAAGTGGTCAATTTTTGGATGCCAATTATAATTTTCATAATTAAACAACAATTAATGCTGTGACACGAGAAAGCTCACGTCCCGTTCTCTAAATTATGGAAGGTAATTAGCATTCGTCCATTTAGAGTCAAACGTTTTGACTAATTGACCTACTAAAGAAATCAAATTCTTTTGTCTTGTATATGTCAGGTCACAGAAGGGCACAACTGGTATTTTAACCGCCCTAAAATTCCCAGCTCTCATTTAATATTTCCAAATCATTCAAAAATCTTACAGCTCAGCAATTACCCTCGGGTGCGGGCCCCGCACAGCGCGGCGCCTCCCACCCCGAAGTAACGCTTCGCCGATTGCGCAAATCCCGGGACTAAATTGTCAAAAAAACACACAAAGTTTCTCACCGCTCACTGACAACGGGCCCCACCACGGTCAATGGCCGGGTTCGGGTTTCTTTTCTTTTTTTTTTTTGGTTGGCGGGAGGAGCCAGCAGGACCCAGCGCGGCGCCTTCCATTGCGGCTTGCCACGTGTAATCCGGCTCCCACCTTAGGGTTTTGCGAGAGATTTCGTGGGCTTCGGATTTCACGGTGGATATGGGCCTCGTCACCCGCGATGAGATTTACGGCCCGGATTCGCCCAGTTCCCGCTCGGTTCCCTGCCATTAATAAAAGCCTTATAAAGCCCCCACGACCCCCCCGCATCTAAACCTTCCATTTCGCCATCCGCTCGGCCGCCAAAGCGAAAATGGTAGTCATTCAATCCCTCTCCAACCTAAAATTAAAATTTAATTTTTTGAAGCGAATAATCTTTACCAGTTGTATAACTTTCTTGGTTTTGAATTGATTTAGGTTTCTATTTCGTTTTTGTGAAGGTGAGTCATGCTGTTTATAAAGTTCCGAAGAGGATGCCATCGAAGAGGGTCGAGCCCCAATGGCTCGACTTGCTGTTGAAGAAGAAATTCTTTGGGAATTGCAAAAAGCACCGCGAGTCCAGAAAAAGCGAGATTAATATTTACTGTACCGAATGCGATGTGCGCATGTGCTCGCATTGTATTACGGAGGATTTATCTCACAGATGTCATCGGCTACTTCAGATTAGGAGGTACGTTTATAGTGACGTCGTGAAGATTGATGAGATGCAGAAGCACATAGATTGCTCCAAGATTCAGGTAATTTTTAGTATTTCTTTTTTTGTAATTTGCACGGTTTAAATGGTTCTTTTTTTTTAAAAAAAAATTGTGTTTTTTTTTGTTAAGCAAGTTGTTTGCTTTTTATTTTGCCTAAGTTCACAGAACTCGTGTTGTTTTCAAATTTGTTTGTTTGTTTTTTAGAGCTAAATAAATCTTGTTAGGTTTTATTTGGGCGCTAATTATGCAATTGATTGGTCTTAGCTAATCACTAATTGTAATCTGATTTCTAGTTTACTTGAAAAGTAAGAAGATCTGAGCTCATTTTTTTCGACATAATGTCGAAAATTTTTAATAATGTTTATTTCATTTTAAAATTTTTAGCCGCATTAGTCTTTTTACTAATAAAAATTTCGCTGAAATGGCAATGTTTCAATTTTAATGTGATGCGCAAGTTTTATTCTTTTCCTATTTAGCTTGAAGATTTTAGTAAATATAAAAAATATATAGAAAGTTTTTTTGTTGTTGGTTTTTGGCGTAGAGTAAGCTGCGCTAAATTGTTTTTTTTTCCTCCATTTAATTTTGAATTCATTAATACGATTTACATTTTTATTTCTAACCAGGCAAGTGATGTATTTTTCCTTTTGAGTAATATTTTATATTTTAAGATATATTCCTAGGATTTGATTTGGATTTTCCAGAAATGTTTGGTTAACTTTGATTGGATTGTATTTTCCTTGAGCTTCCATATTTTATCTGATTACGAAGATTAATTAAGTTACACCGGATTTGTTGCGATTTAACAGTATCGGTTTTGTTTTAATCTTGTTTTGGAATGCAGCCATACTCACTGAACCAAGCTAAAGTGATATTTCTCAACCCCAAATCCAAGAAATCCAAGCCGTCCAAACCCCCTCATGGTACTACTCCGTGCAATCACTGCCGTCGATCTATCTCCGCGCCGAATCGATATTGTTCCATAGCCTGCAAGGTAAAATTTGTCCCCCATTGTGGGCATTGTCATAATTTTCCAGGCGTTAATTAATTATTCAATTTAATTAACTCTTGCAGGTTTCCTATGAGTCTGTAGATATCTCGATGCTCAAGAACAAATCTGGGCCGTTGATACTGCCGTCGACTCCTGATCTCGAGGACATCTCCCCGCAAGTTGTCGAGTTGCCTTCTTGTTCGCTCTCATGGTCTTCATCTCAACCGTCGGATTCAGCTGAAGAGAATCATGACCGTCCAATCAACCAAGAGGGTCCACCCAAGTTGAGGGTTCGTATGAGGAAAGGGATTCCTCGTCGAGCCCCATTTTTCTGAGTGTTGACTGTTGCGTTGTCTTCATAGGATTGTTGTTTTGTCAAGGCAGTCATTAAGATAATAATTATTATTATAGGAAAATCATATATATGAAGAAAATGTTTAGATATGATGATGGATTAATTACAGTCTAATATTTTGATATATGATGTAATTACATGAATGACCTTAGAGTTTGTATATCAACATGAGTACTTTTACATCAATAATCCTAGGAGTTGCTTGTTATATGGGCTCTAGTGTCATCCTTGTGTAGTTACAATTAGCATTCTTAGAATGACTAGTGTAGGTATAAAAATTTCAAGTTTATCTCTACAAGTACATCATATCTGTTATGATATCCCTCATTTGCCGAAATACAATTCCTCGCCAAACAATAGGCGAGTGTATCTCCACAAGCAAGCCCCCAACCAGCTCGGAATTACAACATCTCCTTAGGATTTACAACCGACGTCACTCCTCTTAGAATTGACTCTGTCTCTCACCAACCATTTCTCTAAGTGTCTTTGTGTACCACATTGTGTTCTCTCAACAATTAAGCACAAGAATAATAATTTATTTTCTAAACAAGATGAGAACTAAATGTAAGCTTACTCAATTACACCCACAATCCAAATTATACAACATGTGAAAATAACTTAAGCTCAAGTGGTTGTGTGTGAAAAGAACATGTATTAATGAAACTAAAC
Organism: Asparagus kiusianus; assembly: GCA_022839385.1. Classification (NCBI taxonomy): domain Eukaryota; kingdom Viridiplantae; phylum Streptophyta; class Magnoliopsida; order Asparagales; family Asparagaceae; genus Asparagus; species Asparagus kiusianus. Next base: position 382,889 of record BQKN01000771.1, on the reverse strand, counting down.
TCAAATTAATCTAGCAAATAAATGTAATGATTAAAAATATGAACAAGCTAGATAAATAGAGTTCAAAAACTTCTCAAACAAAGAGATGTAGAAGGTTGAGGATGAGCTCCTTAATGTTGAAAATCATATCCTTCTCATTGTGAAACTATCTTCACATAAACAAACTTGAAAACCCCCTTGAAACACTTAAACGAACTTGCCAAAAACTTGATTTATACTTTTTAGATAAATAACTGTAAGTGTTGAGGACTGAGGGTATATATAGGCTCTCAAAACAAACCCCCAAAAACAAAGAAAAAAAATCTCAAAACAACAAAATCCCTGAAATTTTAGAAACTAGAAAACTAGTCGTTGGAAAGCCGTCAGTCGACTGATGTACTGTTCAGTCGACTGATGAGCTGACCGTTACAGCTGCTCAAAACCTCGTCAGTCGACTGATGCACCATCAGTCGACTGATGAGCAGCTTCGGTCGACTGATGGTGCATCAATCGACTGAGCAGAAACATTAGATGATTCTAGGCAATTTCGTCAGTCGACTGATGGTGTTATCAGTCGACTGATAACATGCACATGAATTTTTCTAAACAGTGAAAATAAACTTTGGACTTGGTTTAAAAATAACAAATATATTCCAAGAAAATCTTCAAAACAAACAAAATCCTAAAATCATGGATTCTGCAAAACTAGCCGTTGTAGTAGTTTCGATCGACCGATAGACCATGGTCAGTCAATCGACTAGATGACCGTTGGCAAACTAGAAAATCTTGAGCTCATTCGGTCGACCGACAATGTTGTACTGGTCGACTGAACCTCAGCCATCGGTCGATCGATCATTGTGTATCGGTCGACTGATGAGTGATTATCTGCAGGGTCTGAAAAATTATTTTTGATCGGTCGACCGATTGCACCTGATCGGTCGACCGATAACAGATATTCCAGACACCTGTTTTTTCCAGAATATCCGACTTTGTAAGTACAATTTAAAATAATAAATAAACGCTAAAATTAGTAAAATATTGGGGAATGTTTTATACATGAAACTAAACATGTTAAAGAAGAAAATTTTGAAAACGCATTTTTCGTTTGTGAAAACTCGTCATTTTGCAAAATCGGTCAAAATACGAATTCGTTTAAAACATTTGATTTTGACAAAATGATCTCAAACAAGTTTGAAACTTCTTTTAAATAGATTAATAGACTTTATGAAAGATATACAGCAGTTATATTAAGTCATTAATCCACAACACATTATTTTGCAAATTGGTAAACCATACGAACTTGTTAAAACTTTATTTTGACGAATTTCTTTCAAACAAGTTTTGAAATACTTTAAAATAGATTAATAGGCTTTAGGAAAGATATAAAATAGTGTAAACAAATCTTCAATCTATAAACACATTATTTTCCAAAACCAAAATGATAAATATGAAACGAGTATGTATATATATACATATTACTATTTGTTTCATATTTATATGAATAAACTTGAAGGCTATAAAACGAAAAACGTGTATGTGTAAAAAAGTTGAGCTTTGAGTATTAACACATAAAGTACACAACTAAACTAAAAATAATATACCCAAGCTAAAAGTCTTCATTTGAGCTCGATGTTGAACGATTCTCAGCTTGGTAGGGGATGAAGCACCATCCGTATTTGACTTGAATTGCGACAGTTTTACTCCAATTTTCTTCCATCCTTCAATGGATATGATTGTGTAGGCACAAGTCCAACTAATCTCTAACATAGGATCTTTGTGTAGGATACCTAACAATCAAATATAAACACTCAACAAACATTGATAGGAATTGTTTGTTAATCATTAAAACTAGATTAGATAGCAGGGTTATAAATATGAGACCTGACACCCTCATGGTTCCTCCGACAATCAAGTCAGCTGGTGAACTTGAGTAGGGAAAGTGAACTGTGTGAGTTCTTGTGTGTGCAGTATAATTTACAGAAGACTCTGATTTTGTAGAAAAACCAGAAGAAGAAAAGCCCCCTTTTGTTAGAATAGTATTTGTATTTATACCTATGGTATAAGGGTAGAATGGGTACTTCGGCCGAGCACAATATGGCGATGAAGAAGTATGGTCTGATAGCCACGTCAGCACTTACTTTACACGTGTCGATCGCTGAGTGAAGGAGAGATCACCTCAGCATTAAATGTGAAACAATCTGAGACATGGTAGTGCCGACGTGATCCAATGAGTTATGAAGGCTATCGGGGTTAAAGGTATGATGATGCCTGCTAAGCATTAAATGCGACGTCAATGTTGTGTCAGCGGGAGAGGTTCGAGGCTGAAGCCGTCCTCTAGCTTCGTCTAAAAGTAACGTCTTTCGAGTCGTCTTTGTGAGACGTCAAATAATTGGTCGAGTCGGCTCGTTGCGAGTCGTCTTTGACAAGAGGGCCGACAAGTTCCGTCACTCGAGTCGACATGAAGTAATGTCGACTCGGCGAGTCGGCTAAGTTGGAATTCTTGTTGGTCTCTGGCCGCCGATTTGATTGGGCCATTGTATGTAGAAGTACACTCGTCTGTTGCTGGCAAAAAAGTTACACTTTGACGATTGAGAACACCATAACACTAATGATACCAAAACATAATTAATTCTACTATTATGATAATTGATGTTGTGGATTATAGTATTAGTGTCAAATGCTCCTTTTTTTCTCGCCCGAAACCTTGCTTAGTGACAAATGCTTCTAATTATGTGCTTACTGTTTGCGTCGAAAATCCTTTTCATTGTGGAATCCATTACAACTATTTATCAATTACAAATTCAAAAAGAAGGAGCCTTTTTATATGACTTTTCTTACACAAATGAAAATAAACAAAGACTTTTTAGAAACACACGCATAGATCGTTTATTGATTGTTGTTTGCGTGTGATCTTTGCCTGTGTCGGGGATGCTTTGATCCTTGGACCGCCGAACAACAGATCCGATCTGAAAGAAGGCTCGGTGTTCTTTGTTTTGATTGAGGAAACTTAGAACAAAAGTGAAGAACTTCAACAAAGTGAGATTACTACTCTTCTCAAGATCAGAATAAGGTCTGATCTTAAGGAAACGGGTGGAAGGCTATGGATCTCTTGAAATTCTCCCTTTATGTTCAGAAAATCGCGAAGACCTTGCTTCTCTCACTATATAAATCGTGGCTCTGCTCTGGAAAACGTGGGTTCTCTCACACGTTCGTCAATCAACCGTCAGTACCCTTCACAATTGCACGAAAAGGGGCTAGTTGTAGGGCTTGAATACCGTGTTTGTGGATAGGAATCCACGATTTGAACCTACCTTCAGTTAAAAACGACTCTCCCATGTTTAAGGATAACCCAAGGTAGTTAGGAAGCCAATGAACACGAAGCCCGAAGAAAACATCGAAAACCGCGTCATCGGCTTCTCGGCGTGTGAGACACCCTGGGGTGTCTCGGAATTCGAGACACCCTGAGCTCGTCGTTTTGTCGTCTCATCGCTTCTTCATTCCGTCGTTTCGCACGTTCCTTTGCTTCCTTTTGGCATCGGATAATCTTCTTTGACTCGGATGATGATGTTCATCGCCTTCTCTTCGTCTCGAGTTGTGTTTCGGGAACCTATAGGTTTGGTCCAATAGTTCAGGCGAGGTTCGATCAGTTCAGGCGGACTTCAGAACATGCTGCGAAGAACGGGTCATAACTTTCAAATCGTAAGTCAGAATTTGACGAATTATATATGAAAATCATCTAACTCGACAAAATGGTGCCAATCAAACCCATAGAATTTCGGCTTGCCACTGTCCGTTTCGCCACATTCTCTCCGGTTTGAGAGATATCAACGTTTTCGTTAGTTTTGAGCTTCTTCGCAATCTATAAGCAATTTTTTATGCATACACTTACCTGTATAGCAATTTGGTGCAGGATTTGAGTATATTTTCTGTTGGTCTTCATATTTTAGTTAAACACTGGGTGGGGAATATTTGATGATAATATTGATGGATTTGAGGTTGAAATATTTGATTTGTTTAAGTCAAATTAGAATCAAATCATGTCATGTGCTCAGTGGTTAGATATTGGCCTTTTTGCAAAGTTCAAGCTGCTTAATTGACATCTTATTGAATCGGTGGACCATTTTGTTGATTGATGAGGGTTATATTGGGAATTTGTGCATAAAAAAAGAGCTCAAGAGCTGGTATGTTGAGGAGAACAAAGTAAGCTTACAAAAGAGTTGCGAATTGAAAGAATTAATTTAAAAATTCTTTTTCTTCAAAGTCTATTCTCAAAAAGTTTGGCAAATGGTGGTGGCAACTAAGTTTGCGCTTCAGATAAGTACTACGAAACTCTATGTGGTTAATTAAATCAATCCTGATGGAAAATAAATCAATTACGATTAATAAATACCTAATGAATAGGAGTGAAACAATTTAACGTAGCGGTTCTCATAGAAGCAAATTACACTGCCCGCTAAGAACAGCGCCCATACAAGTGTGCTGTTCTACAATAGAAATTGCATTCAAAAAATAGTGTTATTCAAATCCAAATTAATCTATAAAGATTGAATAATTTGTGGAGAAGAATTGGAAAAAGCAGTTTTTTGGTCATAAGTCGACTCATGCACAGGCATAAGTCGACTTATGGCATGAGTCGACTTATGGTAAGTCGACTTATGTTGGTGCATGAGTTGACTTACGATCTGCTCTGGAATGTTGATTTTGGGCTCTGGCAAGTCGACTTATCAGGTCTGATAAGTCGACTTATGCACTCTTCTCCAGTTGCTGTTTTTCGCTCTGCCAAGTCGACTTATGCAGACTGATAAGTCGACTTATGACGGGTTTTTTGGAAAATCTGGACTCCTATTTGCAGTCTGTTTGGGATTCTGTTTTGGTATAAATACCAATACGAATTGAGGGTTTTTGAGGAGAGTTTTGGGGGTTTTGGAGCGCAGAAAAGAGAGATCTTTCTGAGCTATTTGTTAGGGTTATTGGTTGAGAGATTGAGAGATTTGTTGGTGAGATTAGTTGGTTCGTGTGAGCGATTTGTAATCTCAATTTATACTCTCCTTCTCTATTAGTGAAAACCCACCCCCTTTCTTGCCCCGTGGACGTAGGCATCTCGCCGAACCACGTTAAACTATTGTGTGTTTGTGCATTGATATTTGGTTAAGTTTGGCCTTCTTGGATCGGCGTTTGTTTTGGTTCCTCGGTGCCGCCGTCCATCTCAACATAATTAAAGTTATGCTTTCGGTCATAGAATAGTTACGTAGCTTTTACTTCTTTTTTTTTTTCGGCGGGGGGCGGGGGGCGGCCGCGGGCGGGGGGTTGTGTGTGGACACAAAATGGATCTTACTCGTTTCTGTTGTGAAACATGAGTAGAGAATGTACTTATTCAATCACAGTTGTTTTTCACTTGCTTGGAGATAACAATTAGTTATCAATTAACATCTATTAGATTCTCTATAATTTATTCTCATTCTTCGTTGTTATTATTATTATTTTGCTTGACCAGGCGCATATATCTAATGATATAAAGGTTTAATTTTCGAATTAAAAATTGGGAAAAATGTGTCCAGGCACCAAAAGCAGAAACTTCATGTGATAAGACCCCTCATAATTTTCCCAATGTGGATCAGCCGCTTGAAATGTGATACTTTGTACTGCAGCTCCTTTTTATCAATTATCACATGTCAGCTAAGCTAAAATTCCCAAACTATCCTTATCCTCTCTCCTCAATCTCTCTGACCTAGCAATCATATCATCTCTCTCTCTCTCTCTCATCTCCTCTCTATCTCTCTCTCTCTCATCTCCTCTCTATCTCTATCTCTCTCACATCTCTCTAAAACTAAGAGCTTTCTCAAGTTCGTCGTCCTGGCCGAGACGCACAGCGCATTAATCTATTAGCTAGAAGAAAAAAAAAGGTAAGGAGAAGTAGAGTAGAAGGGGAATGAAGAGAAATGCCATAATTAAGAAAGAACGAAAATGTGTATTAATGTATCTCTATGAATGAAATTGCCACGGTACCGCCGAGCGATATTCGAAGCAATATAACAAGAGGTAGAAAATGAGCCCAAATGAAAGGAAGATACCGTGTGATAGACAATAAAAAAGGCTACACACCGGCGCAGACGGTAGTAAAAACGGAGACCGGAGGTGGCCGTAAAACACGTGCGAAGTCGGCACGGCGCTGTTGTTTTCTGCTTGCTGCTGCCATCGATCGATGTTTCGGATGTTACTGAGAGAGATAGAGAATGAGTTAAAGCATTATACAAATTGAAGGTGGTAGGCAACATGTAGGGCTACTCACCAAATAAGAAATCGGCGAAAACGGAGATTGGAGGTGATCAAAAAGTGCGTGCGAAGTCGGCATCAAACTATAATTTTCTGCAGTGCAATTTCTCGCCGTTCGGGTTTGTTCTTCGCTGTTTGGAGATTTTTGCCGCTGTCCGGGCTTACCGGAGGTGAGAGGAGGTTGCCGGGGTTGTCGGGGTGTCTCGGTGGGCTCCGTCGGAGGTAGGAGGAGCTTTTCTCCGTTCCCAAGAGCCTAGAACTAAGATGAATTAGAGCTAGAACTAGCTAGAACTAGCACGATAGAAGCTAGAACTAGCAAGATAGAAGCTAGAACTAGGGGTATACAAGCTAGAACTAGGGTAATAGAAGCTAGATCTAACGTAGAAGAAAGACCTAGCAAGTGTGCATGTAAAAAACCCTTGTTGGGTTTAGAACTAGCAAGATAGAAGCTAGAACTAGGGGTATACAAGCTAGAACCAGGGGAATAGAAGTTAGAACTAACGTAGAAGAAAGAACTAGCAAGTGTGCATATAAAAAACCCTTGTTGGGTTTAGAACTAGCTAGAACTAGGGGTATACTTGCTAGTTCTTTCTTCTACGTTAGTTCTACCTTCTATTCCCCTAGTTTTACCTTGTATACCCCCAGTTCTAGCTTCTATCTTGCTAGTTCTAAACCCAATAAGGGCTTTTTACATGCGCATTTGCTAGTTCTTTCTTCTACGTAGTTCTAGCTTCTATTCTCCTAGTTCTAGTTTGTATACCCCCAGTTCTAGCTTCTATCTTGCTAGTTCTAAACCCAACAAGAGTTTTTTACATGCACACTTGGTAGTTCTTTTTTCTACGTTAGCTTTAGCTTCTATTCTCCTAGTTCTAGCTTGTATACCCTCAGTTCTAGCTACTATTTTGCTAGTTCTAAACCCAACAAGGGGTTTTTACATGCACACTTGCTAGTTCTTTCTTCTACGTTAGTTCTAGCTTCTATTCCCCTAGTTCTAGCTTGTATACCCCTAGTTCTAGCTTCTATTCCCCTAGTTCTAGCTTGTATACCCCTAGTTCTAGCTTCTATCTTGTTAGTTCTAAACCCAACAAGGGTTTTTTACATGCACACTTGCTAGTTCTTTCTTCTACGTTAGCTCTAGCTTCTATTACCCTAGTTCTAGCTTGTATACACTCAGTTCTAGCTTCTATCTTGCTAGTTCTAGCTAATTCTAGCTCTAATTCATCTTAGTTCTAGGCTCTTGAGAACGGAGAAAAGCTCCTCCTACCTCCGAGACACCCCGACGACCCCGGCAGCCTCCTCCCACCTTCGGTAAGCCCGGACAACGGTGAAAATCTCCGAACAGCGAAGAACAAACCCGAACGGCGAGAAATTGCACTGTAGAAAATTATAGTTTTGTGCCGACTTCGCACGCACTTTCTGATTACCTCCAATCTCCGTTTTCGCCGATTTCTTCTTTGGTGAGTAGCCCTAAATGTTGCCTATCACCTTCAATTTGTATCACGCTTTAACTCATTTTTTATCTCCCTCGGTAACATCCGAAACATCGCTCGACGGCAGCAGCAAGCAGAAAACAGCAGCGCCGTTCCGACTTCGCGCGTGTTTTACGGCCACCTCCGGTTTCCGTTTTCACTACCGTCTGCGCTGGTGTGTAGCCCTTTATATTGTCTATCACACGGTATCTTCCTTTCATTTGGGCTCATTTTCTACCTTTCGCTATATTGCTTCGAATATCGCTCGGCGGCACCGTGGCAATTTCATTCATAGAGATACATTAATACACATTTTCGTTCTTTCTTAATTACGGTATTTCTCTTCATTCCCCTTCTACTCTACTTCTCCTTACCTTTCTTTTTTCTTTTTTCTTTTTTTTCTTTTCTTCTTCTAGCTAATAGATTAATGCTCTGTGCGTCTCGGCCAGGACTACGAGCTTGAGAAAGCTCTTAGTTTTAGAGAGAGGTGAGAGAGAGAGAGATAGAGAGGAGATGAGAGAGAGAGAGAGAGAGAGAGAGAGAGAGAGAGAGAGAGAGAGAGAGAGAGAGAGAGAGAGAGAGATGATATGATTGCTGAGTCAGAGAGATTGAGGAGAGAGGATAAGGATAGTTTGGAAATTTTAGCTTAGCTGGCATGTGATAATTGATAAAAAGGGGCTGTAGTACAAAGTGTCACATTTCAATGGGCTGATCCACATGGGAAAAATTATGAGGGGCCTTGTCACATGAAGTTTCTGCTTTTGAGGCCTGGACACATTTTTCCCTTAAAAATTTCGATAGACTCCATTTCTACAAAAATTACTTTTAAAACATCATATACATATGTGTAATTATTGACCCGTCAAGACAATTAGATCTTAGATGTGGTTGACATATATAGTGTTGTAAATAGTCGAATTGGACCTTTTAAAAAAAATAGTCGAATCAGACTTCTAAGACCATCTCCAACCCATTGCATCAAAATAGTATAAATTTTACACAAAAATGGTGCAAAAGTCACATCTAACAGTAATTCATCTCCAACCCACTGTACCATTTTTGCACCAAAAAAGAATATTCTTAGTATATTCATTTTTATCTACTTTTATATTATTATTTTCTATTCCCTATATTTTTAACTATTTCAACAATTAACCCCACATATCAAATTTTATTTTTTCACATATTCCTTTTTATCTACTTTTAATTATAATGTCTAGATTTTAATATTATAATTAATAATAATGTCTTTTAAATTTTAATATTATTTTTATAATTAAAAAATAATTTATTTTTTCCAAATTATACAATAGGAGAAAAATTATAAAATTTAAATATTATTGGTGTTGTTTTATAAATTTAAATAAAACATGAACAGTAATGAAGCGATGAACAGTGCGACTCCATATTTGATGCAACACTGTTCAAATGCACCAAAATGGCGCAGGAAATAGGGCAAGGTTGGAGAAGGAATAGTGCGAAAAAATGCACTGTTTGCACCATTTTGGTGCTGGGTTGGAGATGCCCTAAAGGCCGGATCGTTAAAACAACAAGTTTTTATTTGAATAAATTTCTATCCCTTTGATAACTATGAGGTATCTGTTCTTAATTTCCATTATCTTCCTATTTTTGAAGATTTTTGTTCCTAATTTGCCTAATATGTCGTATGTTTTTTTTATAATGAAGCCGTTGGGAGTCTGATTTATCATATGCTAATAACGATAACCCTAAAATTTGGAAATTAATATGTTTATTAATATGTGAGTATAGTCTCATATTGAATATGATAAAAAAATAATAAGTTGAAATGGAAGTTGTAGCCGATACTTGAAACTTATAGCTTTTAGATTAAAAGTGATTCCTAGCTTTCTTTTCAGACCCATTAACTCCCGATTGGGCTAGATATCTCTCCCAATAGAAAAAAAAAAAACAAGCTTATATCATTAATGCTCGACTTAAGCAAAGTGCAAAAGAACGAGCATTCGAGGAAAACATCGAATTATGTACTAGGAGAAAAAAACAAAGAATTATACTACTACCTCATAAAGGTTTTCAAATAAATCCATAATTTCTCATGTACTTTGTTATTTAAAATGAATGATTAGTATAACTCTTGTTATTTAATTTCCCGTTGTTGTTAATAAAATAGAGAAACAAATATATACTTTATATGAAGGATTAGTTATAATCATGTACCTTGAGCTGTGATGTAATTAACCTGAAGAACTTGATTTTTGCTCGTATCAACATGAATAACCCTAAAATTATTGGTTGTATCAACATGGTTAGGTTAATGATGTAGATACACACGATGCGGAATTACGAGTGTAATTACACCATATTTTAGGCTGATTGTAATTAATTGCTATGTAAATTGGAGCGGGCAAATTTTCAAAACAAACTCTTTTGCAAATTTATTCCCAAAAAACAACTCATTTCTCTCTTATTTGTAAAAACCGACTGGTTTCAACCTCAACGTTGAAACCATGTCGGTTTTTACAAAAAAAGTTTAGAAACTTCACGGGAGTTGAACTCCCATAAAGTTTAGCAGCTTTTAATTAAGTTGCTAAACTTCACGGGAGTTCAACTCCAGTGAAGTTTTACAGTTCAAAAATTTTGTTTTTGAACTAATAAACTTCACGGGAGTTCAACTCCCGTGAAGTTTAGCAGCTTAATTAAAACTGCTAAACTTCACGGGAGTTCAACTCCCGTGAAGTTTCGGAACTTTTTTTTTTCAAAAACTGACCTGGTTTAATGCTGGGGCTGAAACCAGGTCGGTTTTTACGAATAAAAATTAAAGGGGTCGTTTTTTTGGAATAAAATTACAAAAATGATTGTTTTGAAAATTTGTCCATTGAAGCGTTTGATGTTTAGGGCCTGTTTGGTTATTTCCTAAAAAACCAAAAAAATAGAAATGAAAACCAAGAAATCTCAAAAAATACAATTTTACACATTTACATCCCTAAAACTCACCCACAACATCTAATAAAATATTATTTTTATCTATTAACTCATCCACCACATCTAATAAAATATTATTTTCATCCAACAACTCATCCATTACATCCACCATATTTAATAAAATATTATTTTCATCCACAACATCACTCAACTCAACTCATCTCATATTTAAAAATCACTCACATCATCCAATAAGATTGTGACAACTCATCTCATCTCATTGACATTTCATTTCTTTGTTTTACTCCCAAAAGGTAGGAAAATAATTTCCTTAAATGTGGGTCACATCATCCAATAATATAATGACAACTCATCTTATCTCATCTATTTTTTTATTTTTAAGAAATAACCAAACAAAAGAAAACAAATTATTATAAGAAATAGATTTCTTAGAGCATCTCCAACAGCTTCCCCATCTTCTTGGTATTCTCAAATTTGGAGAATTTTGAGCTTTTTTTTTGGTCCAACAGATTCCCCATCTCATTCCCCAAAATGGGGATAGGAGAGAAAAAATAGAGAGCCTTCCCCAAATCTGCAGCATTCTCCAAATATTTGGGGAAACACTTTTTCACGTTCTTCTAGGCTCAACCCACAAAAAATAACTCCATCTCCTCATTATAATAATAAATAATTTGGTCAAAATGGGGATTCTTCAAAATAATAAATAATTTATTATTTATTAGTCAAAGATGTAGAATATTTTTATTATTGTAATAAATGCATGATTCTTCAAAATGAGGAAGCTGTTGGAGTTGGAGCAAAAATAATTTGGGGAATATGACATTTGATTCTCCATTTTAGAGAAATTTTTGGGGAAGCTGTTGGAGATGCTCTTATAATTCATTTCCTTATTTTTTTTCGCCAACCAAACAACATCAAAACAATTTTTTTTAAAAAAAGCACTCACATCATCGTATAATAAGGTGACAACTCATCTCATCTTATCTCCATTTTTTTGATTTCCTTCTTTTTTTTAGCCAACCAAATAATCCCAAAACCTATTACTCTTAGGAAATATGTTTTCTTTTCTTTGAGCAAACAAACAGCCCGTGGGACCCAAGTCGACAAAACGCGCCCCGAGGTAATTGTACTGTAACGGAACATGTAGACGAGCACGGACGGAGTTGGTTCCCATGACGCCCAGCTTTTATGTCTTTTTCTTTTTTTCTTGTACTATGTTATACTGTTGTGGAGTAAGGGTGCATGGGAACTCGGTGCTCCCCTTTAATGGGGTCCACGAGACGGTGCTCCTCAGCTCCTTTGATGGGTCCCTCTATTTTCTAGGAGCTACAGCTTTGATATCTCCAATTGCTATCGAGTTGTCAATTCCGCTTTCATCAGCACTACTTTTTGGTTAGGGGTTTTTACGGTATAGGGTCTGTTTGGTTGTTTTATTATTTAGGGCCTGTTTGGTTATTTTCTAAAAAATCGAAAACTAGAAATGAAAATTAAAAAATTTCAAAAAGTACAATTTTATACATTTCTATCTCTAAAACTCACCCACAACATCTAATAAAATATTATTTTTATACAACAACTCATCCATCATATTTAATAAAATATTATTTTCATCCAACAACTCATCCATCACATCCACCACATCTAATAAAATATGATTTTCATCTACAACATCACTCAACTCATCTCATCTCATATTTAAAAATCACTCACATCATCCAATAAGATTGTGACAACTCATCTCATCTCATTAACATTTTATTTCTTTGTTTTCCTCCCAAAAAGCTAGGAAAACAATTTCCTTAAGTGTGGGTCACATCATCCAATAATATAATAACAACTCATCTCATCTCATATATTTTCTTATTTTTAAGAAATAACCAAACAAAAGAAAACAACCTATTACAAGAAAATATGTTTCTTATAATTCATTTTCTTATTTTTTCCGCTAACCAAACAACATCAAAACAAGTTTTCTTAAAAAATCACTCACATCATCCTATAATAAGGTAACAACTCATCTCATCTCATCTCTATTTCTTTGATTTCCTTCTTTTTTTTAGCCAACCAAACAATCCCAAAACCTATTTTTCTTAGAAATAGGTTTTCTTTTCTTTGATTTCCCTCTTTTTTTAGGCAAACAAACATTAGAAACAAAACAAAAGAAAAATATTTGTGTGAACCACTAAAAATGGTTTCCTCAAATTTCCTCCACGAAACTTATTAAATGGGTATGCTTAATCATGACTTACATCATTCAATGAGAGATTGTCATATATCTCTTTTCTTGATCTTTCTTTGTTTTAAAAAGTGAACCAAACAAAGAAAAATAATTTATATAAAAAAATTGATGTGGACATCATAATTTTTAGTTTTCTTCCATTTTCCATAAAAAATAGAGCAACCAAACAGCCATATCAGTCCATTATATCTTAGAAATTACATATGAGTGCTTTACATATTCAATAATCATATATTAGTCCCTCCAAATATTCAATAATCATATAATCATATATTAGTCCCTCTAAATATGCAATAATCATATAATCAAATATTAGTCCCTCTAAATATTCAATAATCATATGTTAGTCCCTCACATCTTGAAAATTATATATTAGTCCCTTAATTTCTATAGGGTCATACAAAATGGCCCATCATTTAGTACTTTAGTTAAAAAACCTATTAGGTTGGGTTAACTCTTAATCTAAAATTTACAATCATCAAAATACACATCTCTTTGATTCTAAGCCTTTGTGAAGCTTAAGAGAAACTCCAATGGGGCTGCAAAACTACAGCTTGCAGCCCCATGGAGCTCCAACCGAGCTCCAAATCCGGCTGTAAAATGCAGCCAAATGGAGAGAGGCTGCAAATATGCAGCCTCTTCTCCAAATTTGTAATTGAACTGCAAATTTGTTTAAATCCCCACTTTGTTCATTTACTTATTCTATAAACAATTATGAATTACCTCCATATCCTTTTTAATTAGTAACTAGTAATTTAAAATTAATATGAGTTTATTTCTACTAATTATTTTTAAATAAAAGTTTTACAGTTAGAAATGTCTTGTCGATACCTTCAAAATAAGACTAATATTGAATAATATTAATTGAAATATAAAATTCCAAGAACCAAGTAATTAAAAATAAAAATGTATTAGAAAATTAGATGAAAGATAAACATAGTTTATTCCAAGATTTTTCTAGTTTTTAAAAGATTTTTCTAGTTTTTAAAAGATTGTTCCAAATATTATGCTATATTATCTGGTTTTTAAAATTTAAAGGCTCTTATCTATTTCTTATTATCCATTCAACATAGATTATTAATTTTATTTAAATATATGATTACATTATATATTATAATTTTAGTAGTAATTTATCATATATTTTATATTTTAAATTAATTCAACTAATTTTTTATCATTATATATATATTTTTATTTTCAAAATCATTTAAAGTATTATGCACATAATCATTTAATTATACATCTTTTAAGAATGAAGTTTGATATAGAGGGGGGTGGTTAGAGTGCCCCCCTCTAAAAAAGAACATACTTGAGTATATTCTTTGGGGAGGCTGCATTTTGCAGCCTCCCCATTGGAGTTGCTCTAACATTGGGTTACTATTTTTTTTGCTAAGCATTATAGAAGAAAAACTCAAGTGAATTTAGATTTATTTTAAGCGGGTATTGGGTTTAAACTTATTAAGAAATAGGTCGAGGAACATTATAAAGGGTTAACATAGTTATTTTGTCTCTAAATGTTAGATTTGATAGAATATTCCTCCCAAATCTAATGTGATTTAACTTGAATGACCATGTTGGAAGATCCTACAGGAATTGAGGGACTAGTATGTAATTTTCAAGATTTGACGGACTAAGATACAATCGAAGATTTAAGGGACTAATATGCAATTACTAAAGATGTAAGGGACTAATATCTCAAAACACCTTTGTTTAATATTAGTTTGCGAGCGGAGATGGGAGATGGAAAAACTCTACTGTGTATGATGCTCTATTTTATCAAAGTATTTCTTTATTTAAGAATTTTAGATGGGTTTTGCAAACTGTTACCCATGCCATTGGATATAATGCTCTATTTTACTAAAGTTTTTTTTTATATAGAGTTTTCAAAGGGTTTGCTAGGGCAATGGTTAAGGGTACAGTGAATAAAGGTAGATAGACTTTGGTGAAGCTTAATGTCACCGACCAATCTTGTGACTCCACCTCATATAAATTTTGTCACTCAGTTTATTCACTGGATGAGACCCCCCTTCAACTCTTCTACCCATAAAGTCCCAGCTGCAGCTTTTGTTGCCACTGTGACTCGGTTCATTTAGAAAGCTAGATGTGATGCTATCTTCAAAGGAAAAAATTGCGACTCCAGTTGCAACACTAACATTAGCTGAAGTCTACACTAGACTACAATTCCCAAGTATGACAGATTCTGGAGCCCTTTTCAAGGTCACCTCACCATACTATTGGTTTGCTCCTCCCATTGGAACAGTAAAAAACAATGTCGACGCTTCTGCGTATTTTGATTGCTCAGTTCTGGGGGCCATTGCTAGAAATCACCTAGGCCATCACATTTGCTCTTTTTGTACTCTCGGGCCCTCCTCCTACCATTCTTGATGCTAAGGGGGTGTTTGGTTACATTTCTATAAAGGGAAAATCTTCTTTTAACCCAAAGTTTTACTCCAACTTATTTTTAAACCCACCTTCTTTTATTATGATCCATACACCCAAAATACAACACCCACTTATTTATAAACCCAAAGTATCACTTATTTATAAACCCAAAGTATCAAATACACCATATTTCTGGTGCTCCTCCCACTCAAAAAAACCCTAAAACACTCAAAAACACTCGACTACTGACGCATCGTGTTTATTGGCCGATTATCCACCGCGTCGGGCCGTCCTCGTTGAATTTCGAAGCTTCAGGCAAAGTATAGCACTTTACGGGAAAGTAT
>BQKN01000771.1:344469-357752 GCA_022839385.1 Asparagus kiusianus | reverse complement strand
GAGAGAGAGAGAGAGAGAGAGAGAGAGAGAGAGAGAGAGAGAGAGAGGAGATTTGTAATCTTTTATTACTCATAATCTAGAGAATGTATTTTCCTTCACCAATTGAGTTGTTTTGTGTGTTTGCTGTTCTTCTTCTCAAAAACAATCTTTGATAATTACACGATCAAATATGCTTGCACGACAACTCATATCAATAATGGAGCGCTGCCTTTTGCCTGTCTGGTAAGTCAGGCTTAAGAGTGATTTTACGATTCTTTCACTTTGGACCCAAACGGACCGTGATGGTTGGACTACCTAGTTGCTGACATGGTCCCACCTGTTCGAGTGACCTAATTGAGTTATATGCATTAAAGACGAGATCCACTCTTAGCCTGTGGTGTGTTAATTTGTTCATGCTCACAAACTAGCCCGTCGTCTGAAAGACTAGCTATGTAGACTCTTCCTGTTGTGTCTATCATTCGTTATCTTTGACAATTCGAAAACATATTGTTTTCTCAAATGTTTTTAGTTAAATTTTTATGAAGACTTGAAATGAAATAGTCGTTCTCTTTTATTAATCTATCGGGAAAATAACAAAATGGTATAATAACTTAATTATAATTTTAATTATGGAAAGCTGTGCCGAAAGAGACTAGACGTCATCTCCGTTGACCATATGAATAAAATTGCACCGTTCTTTGTATAATAAAGTGAGATTGAAGTGATCCATTTTTTGGATCCTTGAGATGAAGAATTAATTTGTTATGAAGGCCCGTTGAACAAGCAAGAAGAGTGCTAACAATGACCAAAGATCAATATTTATGTGGCTATGCTAACATGATATCAAAGATCAAGTGTTAATTGCTAGAGATGAACAAAGTTTGCAAGGCGAACTTCTTCTCTGCGTGGCTAGGACCTTGAATAATTGAAGAATAGTTAAAAGATAGTAATAGCACAATGAATGCTTCAGATTTAGCCCTTAAAAATTTAACGAAGAGGAGTATTTGTAGGATTTGTGTTGAACTGCGTGCAAAGTATGTCTGCGCACAGGTGAGACGTGTCTATGCGACAACCATGCTGCCAACTGTCATATTCAACAATTCGCTGATTTTTCATTAAATGCATTACGGACATGAAACTCATGTGGTTCCTGTTCATTGTTATGATTATCATCTCTTTAATCACTGTACATTTAATGCGACGTGGGCTCCCATCCCCGCATAGCCGATAGGATGTCATCGTTTATCATTACTTCTGTAAGATCAATCTAATGCACCATGGCTACCAAACTTAGCATGAGCGGTTTGAACAGTATGTTAGAGCATCTCCAACAGCTTCCCCATCTTCTTGGTATTCTCAAATTTGAAGAAATTTGAGCTTTTTTTTTGGTCCAACAGATTCCCCATCTCATTCCCCAAAATGGGGATAGGAGAGAAAAAATAGAGAGCCTTCCCCAAATCTGCAGCATTCTCCAAATATTTGGGGAAGCACTTTTTCACGTTCTTCTAGACTCAACCCACAAAAAACAACTCCATCTCCTCATTATAATAATAAATAATTTGGTCAAAATGGGGATTCTTCAAAATAATAAATAATTTATTATTTATTAGTCAAAGATGTAGAATATTTTTATTATTGTAATAAATGCATTATTCTTCAAAATGGGGAAGCTGTTGGAGTTGGAGCAAAAATAATTTGGGGAATATGACATTTGATTTCCTATTTTGAAAAAAATTTTGGGGAAACTGTTGGAGATGCTCTTAGGTTTGATGGCACGTTGCCTCAGGACCATGCCCATCGACTTACGTTTGTCACAGACTTCTCCAGGTCAATGTATTAAATGAGTGTAAAATGTGATTAGACCAGTGATGGAGGGGTTAAATATGGTCAGCGATGCCTCATCTTCCGTACAGCTCGCGGAGCATGAACTTTGTGGAGTTAGTTTATGCATATCTTTATATTGTTTAGAGAGCACCTCCATTGGTTACACTAGTTTTGTCCTACACTAAGTTTAAATTTGCGTAAGGATGTGTTCTGTTGAGTTACGTCTTTCCTTAAAAACTTTATTTTGGTAGGCTTGGGAGCTTGTTTTAGCTCAGAATCTTGGAGTTTTCTTTCCTTTAGTCATTTCTTTTTTTTGAAGCCAAAAACAGGGCGAAAAGCCCTGTTCATAAAAATTTATTTATATCACCAGAATATACATAAACCTTTAGTCATTTCTTTTAACTTCATGGATTTGTATTGTACCATTCAGATGACCTAATTGTCTTGGAGGATCCATCTTCATGTTACATGATCTCATTATGCAATATGTACTTTTTAACCGTCCTATATTGGACATGAGATCCTTATATCGAAGTAGCCAAATAAAGTTTTTGAAATACAGAATGGACAAAAGAATTTGTATTCTCTCCAATATAAAAAAAACCAGTGGAAAGACCAATGTATTAACTATAGTCATTGATTTATTTAGTTGGCAATTATAATTCATTTCAAAACTAACACTCACAAAACCCCCATGATTTGCACAAATTTTCTAATTTACACTCAATGACAAATCACAACCGCCCATTAAATAAATTAAAGAGTATGAGATAATAGTGGCCCATCAACTATTTCCTTATAGTACAGAGAATCAAAATCCATCCTGTTCATGCACCAAAACAAGAAAAGCTTTAAATTTCAGTTTCTGTTGTAATCTTGTTGTTATATCTACATACATCATATATATCAAAAGTAAGAATCAAATATGAAATATAAATGTAAATAGACAAGAGAAGAGATAGAGAGAAAAGTGATTCTCATTTTATTCATCTTTCTTATTCCTCTATACATTTTGTAGTCCATGACATACATTATATAGATGGATAATAATAAGACTAAAGGACATGGGCTAATGAAGAGTCACCTAATTAATTGTCCATATTCAAATAATGTCCACATTTATTTTATCTTCTAGGTTTCAACACTCCCCATTGGACATTACTTCGTGATGTCAATGCCTCGTTAAAAACCTCGCTAGAAAAACCCAGTGGGAGAAAAACTAGTCGAGGAAAAGAGTACGTGACATAAGTAGATTCTTGTGTTATATTAGTTGACTTATTAAAAACCTTTAGCTAAGAAAACCTTGTGGGACAAAACCTAGCAAAGGGAAAAAGAGTACAACTATAGACCTTCAAGACCCAATCATCGGGATTGTCTTGAAAATTTGCTCCCCCTGATGATGACAATCTTCTGAGTGTATGCTAAGAAAAATCCAGTACGACAAAACTTAGCAAAAGGAAAAAATATGACGATAGACCTTCAGGGCCTAATCTTCAGGTTTGCTCTTTAAGAAATTGCTCTCCCTGAAGACGATAGTCTTCCAAGTCCGTGCATACTAATATTGTGAACATATTTCTCAAAAGTTGATGTAGGTAGAGATTTGATGAATAAAATAAACATCTATATTACAGAGTTGTATGCTACTACCTAAGGTAACTCTACGTTTTTAGCCATGCATATGTAGCCTATGTTACAGAGTTCAAAGAAAACCATTTGGATCATCCCAATAAGAGGTTCGGCCATTAACAGAAATGAAGTTCCAACCAGGTGTTCATATGTAGGAGCAAATTACATTATAATATAACGTAAACCACAAAATTAATTTACATAAACTTTTGTTCATTAGATGAAATAATACACTAGAAAAAGCTCTAACAAAGCCAACTAAAGATCAGATAATAGATAGTAGAATAAACTACTCAGTAAGAACAAGACATAAGATTTGCAGATGAAAAAAACATCTTTTTCAGAGGGTTGCAATTATTAAAATATACCACAGCGTATTTGTCCCTCACATTTAATGGAAGAAAAGTATGATGGTGAAAAAGACAGAGCTTAGAAAATAAATAGGAAAAATCACCGAATATCTATTCTTTTTTTATAAAAAAGAATACTAAGGTAATCATTCTGATAAGAATAAAAGCAAAATAAGGAAGTATCATGTGGAAATTGTTACCTCATAAGAGGTGTACACTGAAATATCTCTACCACCAACGGACGATTACAAACCGGCTAGCTAGAGTTTTCGTGCTGATAACGTGTTGTAATCTTATTGTTATATCTACATACATCATATATATCAAAAGTAAGAATCAAACATGAAATGTAACTGTAAATAGACAAGAGAAGAGATAGGGAGAAAAGTGATTCTTATTTTATTCATCTTCCTCATTCCTCTATACATTTTGTAGTCCATGACATACATTATATAGATGGATAATAAGAAGACTAAAGGACATGGGCTAATAAAGAGTCACCTAATTAATTATCCATATTCAAGTAATGTCCACATTCATCTCATCTTCTAGATTTCAACAGTTTCAAATTTTTCTCTCTCTAATTACTCCAACATAAATATGATGTGATTTTTAATGGGGAAATTTGCAAAATAGTCCGTTTTTGCTAATTATTTAGCAAAATAGACCGTTTTGCTAAATAATTAGCAAAATAGACATCTTTTTGGCCAACAGGTCAAAAAGAGGTCTATTTTGCAAAACAGCTCAGAAAACATACGGGACTGCTAGTCCCGTATGTTTTAATTACAGATTAGTGAACTCAGAAAATTTCACAAAACATTAAGATGAGCTCAGAAAACATACGGGACTACTAGTCCCGTATGTTTTTTAAGTCACTAATCCGTGATTAAGTTGGGTCTAAACATACGAGACTAGTAGTCCCGTATGTTTTCTGAGTCTTGTTTTTCAAAATAGACCTCTTTTTTCAAAAGAGATATATTTTGCTAATTATTTAGTAAAATGGTCTATTTTGGTAAATAATTAGCAAAAACGGACTATTTTACAAATTTTCTCTATTTTTAATATTTGATTACAAACTTTAGTAAAGTTTGACTCTTTATACCGAAGTCATTTCCTATGAGAAACTTAATTATTTCGCCTTTTTATTCACCTCTTTTGTTTCTACTGCTCCTGTCACGTTTATTTTTTTTTAATGCTGTATTTGCTGTAAAGCAAATAGTCTACCATATGAATAAAATCTTCATCAGATCTAAACTCAAAGATAAACTATGAATTAAAATCAATTCATTACATAAACATCTGCGTTAGAAAGGCTGATCATCTCATCTAGACTATTGAATTAAACAAGAGAATGTTTGAAAGCTCTCGTCTATTTTATCATTCACCATTCCGGGAAAAAAAGAAGAAGAAAAAAAGCCGCAGTTCCTCAGGTTTTACAGTTACAACACGTTCATCCCCTCATCCAAACGAACAAAAAGAATCGAGACCGCTAACCCTGGAAAAAAAAAAGAAAAGAAAAAAGAACAAGAGGATTGTAGCTTGATCGAGATACCCACAAAAGACCCCAAGAGTAAGAAAAACAAATCCCCATTTCTTCGAGGTCTCTAATGGGGGTATCCCCTCAATCCACAACCTCCACCCCCTCCTCCGCCGCGGCTGCCTCCAGAATCAAACTCCCACACTTGGCGCACACAAACAACTGCGGCACCGGCTCGCCATCCTCGATCCCGATGCACCTCGTGTGATGCCAGACATCGCAAGCGTCGCACGCCACCATCCTCTCCCCGTCCACATCCCCCGCACAGCACCCGCACCCGGCGTCCCAACCCTCGCCTCCACCCCCGCCCTCGTACTTCAGCTCGCACCCCGTGTCCACCCCCTCGCCCGTCACCCAAACCTTAGCCCCCGACTCGACCCCCGCCAGCATAACGGGCTCCCACCACTCACCCTTCGCTCCCCCGACCGATGAAAGGCGGAACCTGGAGGTTATGCAGTACGTGTCCCGCATCGCCGATTCTGCCTCGGACTTCAAGTCCCCGATCGACGCGTGTGGGTCGAGGACTACGAGCTCTGGCGGGGGCAGCGGGCGCGTGAGGTGTGCCGCTTGCTCCTCGCTCGGCGCCCACTGCACGTAGAATCGCAGCAGATCGTCGGCCTCGTCCCGCAACTCGAAGGTTTTTACCCACTGCCGGGCGTCGAGCACTGTCTCGGCCTCGTCCGGTCTGATTGCCGCTACGCATTTGTACACCGCTTGCAGGTCCCGAAGAGGAGAAGGCTGGAATGGGGCCGAGGCGATGGAAGGCCCCGTGGCAGGGAGCTTGTCGAGGCTGAACTCGAGCACGCGGTTGGAGGGGTTGGATCGTCGACGGATTATGTAGCGGTCGACGACCACGTTGCCTATGGACTTGAGCACGAAGTCGATGAGGCCCGTGTCCCCGATGACGAGGCGCGCGGCGTCCCGCACCTCCTGCCGAGTCATCGTGCCCCCGCGCTCCACCAGCGCGTCGACGACAACCTGGGCGACCGAGACGAGGCGGCGGACGGGCCATCGGCTGTCGAGTTCCGAGGCTACGAGTGTGAAATCGCGGCAGTTCTTCCGCCTCTCGCTCATCGTCCTCCTCTTCTTCACCGGCGGTGGCCGCGTAGGCGCTTTGGGAGTCTTTGGCGGTACGGCGGAGATAGAGGCGATGAGGTGGCGGAGGAGGTCGCGGACGGTGGAGAGATTGTGCTGGTCCCCGTAGGACGTGACGATTTGGCAGAGGTCTCCTGCATTGGCAAGGTCGTTCGTTTTGGCCTCAGCGAGCAGGGAGTCGAGAGGGAGAAACGAGAGGTGGTCGATGGCGTCCGCGTAGGATAAATCGGGGAGGCTGAAGCTGCCGGAGTGGAGGCGGTATCCCCATCGGGCAAACCAGGGGACTCCGTAGGCCATGCCGAAGAGGAGACGGAGGTCGACCGAGTACTTTCGAGACACATCCTCAACCGTCACCTCCCTGGGACATCAAGAACTCGGTTAGTAGAGCTAGCACAACTGGGTTTTAGTATCGAGGGGAATTTTAGAGTGTTACCTGATGCGGAGAGAGGTGCAGAGGCGGTCCCAGAGGTCCATGAGGGTGCGGCCGGAGAGGAAGTGGGAGCCGCCCTCGCGGCCGTTGATGAGGAGGAGGTGGCCGAATCCATTGCAGTGGACGAGGCCGTGGAGGAGGTTGTTGTGGAGGTGGAAGGAGTCGGAGTTGAGGGGCTTGTCCCATTCATCGTCGGCGGGGATTATTATGTGGTATTTTCTCTTCGATACAAAATGGTGGCTCCATCCTAATGCACAACCATTCTAGTATCATAGTATCATAGCATAAGCAATTAAGCATGAACTGAATTGATCATAATACTAATCGCTAAGATATTTATAAAATTAGGTGATGCGTTGGTGAAATGAGTAACGCTGATCTTTAGAATAGACCGTAATGGATAAACAGAGCAATGCTGATCATTAGATGTTACTGCAATTAGAGGCAGTTATCAAATTGACACATGAGAATGTAATGCATGAAAGATAGATTAATAACAGAACAAGCTACATCTCTGGAAATTTGCAAAATTTCTGTTTCCATTCAACTGAAATGAACGAAATTACTGATTCTCCATGGTGAATCCAGTATAGGCTCGGCCACTGAAAGAACAGAAGCAATGCATATTATCAAACTAAATGGCAGTGGAGAAATTGTGCAATGGTGATCACCAAATCATACAATAATTAAGTCCAACTGTCATTTTTGTAAATCAGAGTTTAATGCCTACAGAATATCCAATCCAAATATGTACAATCATGGACAAAAACCATGTGGTGCGGTGAGGGGTTAACGAGACTTAACCCTTTCTTGACCTGTCAAACATAATTTTTTTTTACAATGTTTAAAGTGAGTTAACCCCCATAATTTGCGAACGAAACAAATACATAAGAGCTAAGCTAACCCCTTTAGAGGGATTAAAATGAGTTAACCCCTCAAAATGAGGGGTTTACTGATACTCTTATTTGAAAGGATTAAAAGTTAACCTTTTATTTTTGAAGAAAATAGTCAAAATCATTGTTATTCCTAAATACTAAAACTTATCGCAATGGATAAATTTATTTAACAAGTTAATAATTTAGTTTTTCGGATTATCGAATGGGCTAACTACGTTAATCATTCTCTTTAATCCCTCTTCTTTAACTCTTTGCTAGACAGATGAAAAAAGATTCTCATTCTCTTGACTGCAGTTAAACGATCTTCTATAGACTATAGTTACGTTGAAAGTTATTATTCATCTCTCATTTAATGTATTAATATGCTACTTGTATTTAGAATGAATCATATGACCCTCTCAATATCATAAGAAGGTTATTGAAATCAAAGGGCAAAATTATTGGTTGGTTGTGCATAATCAACATTTCATGTGTGATACCAACTTCGGGATTTCACTCCTTCAAAAGATGCAAATAATTCCGTGAATACAATTTTCATTGATTATCTAAATTAAAGCCCTGTTATCATCGGGAATAAAAATCAAGAACTAAAGAGAAGTCACTGTTGTAAAGAGAATTAACAGGCCGAAATCGATCAATTTCAAGGGCTACATCACAAACTAACTAGTAAAGCCCTTCAGGCCCCAGGTCCAACACTTTAAAATTAGGGATTAATCCGAAAACTAAACCATATTATCGTCAATAACCCTATCAAGCCATGCTCCTCAAGAATTTAATTCCGTTAGTTCCGATAAAACCACCCTGGGGATAAAATTAGGCAATAACTAATTTTAGAAACCAATTCAAAATTAAACCCAATATTACTCTTTCCCCTTTAGGAATCGTCGTTAACTTAAATTTGCCGAAAAAAGTCAAATCCATCAAAGTCCAATAATCGCTACCCATTCTTGGTTCTGGTCACCGGCCACCCCAAAACCCTAACCCAAAAAAATTGATGAACGACCGATGATCGAAGATCGGTAATCTCACCGTTGCGTCGACAGTGATCGCAGAACGTCGGTGGAGATCGTCGGACGCACTCCTCCACCGTATACAACGGCACGACGGCGCCGGACTTCTCGTCGACGAGCATCGTGCTCCACGTTGGCATCCCCACCGCCGCCCTCTCCTCCACGTCAGCGCACTCCCTGACGAACCTCCTCACGTTGTCCCTAAAAGCGCCGGCGAAGTCCGTAGGGCATCCGGGGTCCATGAACGTACGGACGCCGTAGATCTTGGAGCGCCGCCGCCGCTTAGATGCCGGGTCGAAGATTACCACCGTCGGCATCGCCGTCGAGGTCGACGGAGTATTCTCCTTGGATTGATGGGAACGCCACGCTGTCTCGTCGGAGATAATCGCCGTCGGCATCGCCGGCGATCTCGACGGAGGTCCCCCGATGGATCGATTAGAGCGGGATCGGTATCTTTTGAGAGAAGGGGAAATTACGGGTTTGGGGTTGTGTTGGGGACTAGAAGGTCATTTTGTTATTTGTCCAGGTTTCTTGGGATTTCTCGTAACAGAATTAGTACGGACAAGATGAGGCAGTTACGGGAGTGGGGAAAGGGCAGTTGAGGCTTGGGGGACGGCGGGGCGTCTTTTGATTAATTGGGTTGGGCAAACCTCTTGGAGGTGGAGACTTTGGGTCTATTAGTTGATTTAAAAAGGCTAAGGGGGTGTTTGTTTCAAATACTATAATTTTAGGATATGAATTTTACCATGTGATTTAAAATCCTTAAGGGAGTGTTAGTCAATTGGGATATTTTCATGCAAAATGAGATAATTGTTAAAGTTGAATAATTTTTCGCTGGTGGGATATTTTAGTGGGATAAATAGGAACAATTTTGTAAAACGGGTTATTTTGATAAAATAACATGACATAAATTTTTATAATCATGAAATATATATTTATGCATTTTAAAGATATAAATACTATTTATGTATTTTAAGCTTACTATTATTGATTGATAATTGCTTACAAGAATATTTTTTACTATTAAATAACTTTTTGTTAGACTATAAGGCCCCGTTTGGCAAAGGGTTAATGAAGAGGGGTTAAAGAGAAGGATTAATGTACTTAGCCCATTTGATAATCCGAAGGACTAAATTATTAACCCGTTAAATAAGTTTTATTTTAGCCCTTATGATCAGTTTTAATGTTTGGGAATAACAATGATTTTGACTATTTTTTTTATAATTAGAAGAGTTAACTCTTATTCCATCTAAATAGGAGTATTAGTAAACCCCTCATTTTGAGGGGTTAACTCATTTTAACCTCTCTAGAGGGGTTAACTTAACCCTTCTATATTTTTTATGTTTGGCAAATTGTGGAGGGTTAACTCATTTTAACCCTTATATAAATTTGTTGTGTTTGGCAAGTTAAGAAGGGGTTAAGTCTCCTTAACCCCTCACTTAACCCTTTGCCAAACGGCACCTAAGATATTGACAATTATTATTATAATGATGGTGATAACCATAATAGGAAAGAAGTAAAAAAAAGAAATATAAAAAATAAAAAAATAAAACATAACAAAATAAATATGAGTTCTAGTTTTTAACCACCTAGTTCCAAGCTAAAACTTGGAATAATTTGAGAGACTAGAACTTTCATTTTTATATAGAAAAATAAAAAAGTGGGATAATTTTGTACTATTATCCTAATTCTAGTTTTGTTAGAGTTCTACTTGACTAATACTGTAAATTTTTTTTCTAATTTTAGTTCTATGTGATTAACACCTTAAAAATTTATCTCACATATTATCCCAGTTCTAATTTTAAGTTCTAGGTGACTAACCCCCCCTAAGTAATTTGTTATGGGTTAGGATTTCTAAAACTTTGTTTGTTTCAATAATATTTTGGGATTTAGAATACTATAATTTGTAATATTTTTTGTTTGTTTCAAATTTTTTGGAATTTGAAATCCATAATTTGTATAAAGCTTTTGAAATCCACCCCACATCCCACATGAAAAAGAGGATTTTACAAATCCTTAAATGTATTACTTTTTTTATTATTTGAGGATTTAATATCCTAAAACTTATTTTGAAACAAACAAGTTTTATGGAATTCCAAAACCCAAAAAAACCTCTTTCTACATCCCAAAACTTGAAATCCACACCATATCCAAAAAAAAATATGAAACAAACACCCCTTAATTGTCCTATTCTCCTATACTACTTTATCACTATTAATCATAAAAAATGGGGTTATAATGACTCACAATTTAAAATTTATAGTGGCTAGTGTTATGGTGTTGCCATTCGTCAAAGTGCAACTCAATATCAAATAACGGACATGTGTACTTATGTATGTAATGCCCCAATCAAGTTGGCGGTCAGAGGCCAGCGAGGATCTCGACCTAGCCGACTTGTCGAGTCGACATTCCTCTTGTCGAGTCGAAAGGCGGTACTAGTTGACCCTCTTATCGAAGACGACTCGCCATAAGCCTACTCGATCATTTATTGGACGCCTCGTGAGGACGACGTGAAAGACGTTACTTCTCGGGGAAGTTATAGGATAATTTCTGCCTCGAGCCTTTCCCACTGGTAACGTGTCAACATCGCATTTAATGAATGACATGCACATCATGTCTCTGGCCCTGATATCATTCATGATTCATCAGACCACGTTGGCACTGCCAAGCCACCAATCATTTCTCGTTTAATGATGAAGTGATCATTCCCTCACTTTCCAGCTGACACATGTAAAGTAGATGCTGACTCAGCTGCCAGCCCACACTTCACCACCGCTATCTTGTGCTTGGTTGAAGTGACCAATCTACCCTTATACCCTTGGTATAAATACATGTACTATTTGAACATAAGAGGGACTTTTCTTGATCTTTTTGATCCGATTTGATCTTTAAGCAAAGACACTATACACCAATAAGAACTCACATTCATTTTTCTCCATTCAAGTTCATTAGTTGACTTGACTATCAGAGGAACCACGTGGATCCAAGCCCCGTCCTCTCACGAATTCCTACATGTGCAAGATTTTCAGTGACCTAACTCAAGAACAAGACATAAAATCGGGGAAGAAAGCGACCCCTCATCAATATTGAATAACCCCATCCAACCACGGATACAACTGACTTTGTGATCATTTAACATCAACAACTAGTATTATGGTGTTCTCAGTCGCCAAAGTACGGCCATTTGCCAGCAATGGACATGTGTCCCCCTACGTGTACCGCTCAAATCGAATTGACGGTCAGGACCCCCAAGAATCCCGACTTAGCGGACTCGCGGAGTTGACATCCCCTTAGGTCGACTCGAAGGGTGGTACTTGTCGTTCTTTTTTCAAAGATGACTTGCTACGAGCCCACTCGATTAGTTATTCGACACCCTGAGTGGTTGACTAGAAAGATGTTACTTCTTGGCCAAGCCAAACGATGACTTCAACCTCGAGCCTCCCCCACTGACAACGCGTTGACGTCATATTTAGTGCTTGGCATGCGCCATCATGTCTCTAGCATCGATAGTCTTCATGAATCATCGAACCACATCGACACCACTATGCCCCTATCACTTCACATTAAATGCTGGGGTGACCCCTACTCTACTCATTGATCGACACTTGTAAAGTAGGTGCTGACATAGCCTCCATGCCATACTCGTTTGCCGCTATCCTGTGCTCGACCAAGATTACCATTCTACCATTTTTCCACAACTATAAATAGAGGTACTATTCTAAGTAATTTGTGGGAAGCAAGCAATCTCTGAGAATTTCATTGTACTACACTTTAGAGCTTACACAGTTCTTCATTTTCAAAGTCAAGTCTATCCCCCGACTTGATCGTCGGAGGAACAATGGGGGAACTAGTCCCCGTCCTCTCACAAATTGCTATTTGTGCAGATTGAAGCTACTCAACTCAAAATCAAATATTCATAAAAGTTAGCGGCCCCCTAATCAATCTCACCCCCAATTATATTATTTGTTTGATTATTAACATCAACAGCTAGTCATTATGGCATACTCTTTTGTAAGTAGTAGTGTTAAAATGGTATATGAAGAGTAGTACACTTTTCACTATTCTATTTGATTTTCACAAAATTCCATGAAAAATTAATATTTAGGAAATGTGTATATTTAGTAGCGAGAAATATCATTAGGGGTGCAAATTGGATTAAGATAAAAATGCTAAGTTTCGCAAATATTATCCTTAGGGCCTGTTCGTTTATTTCCTAAAAATCAAGAAATGGAAATAGAAATGGGGAAAATCTCAAAAAGTACCATTTTTTCCATTTCCATCCCTAAAACTCACCCACAACATCCAATAAAATATTATTTTCATCCAACAACTCATCCACATCATCTAATAAAATATTATTTTCATCTAACCACTCATCCATGACATCTAATAAAATATTATTTTCATCTAACCACTCATTCATCACATCTAATAAAATATTATTTTCATCTAACAACTCATCTATCACATCTAATAAAATAATATTTTTATCCAAACATCACTCAACTCATCTCTTTTTATCATTTCAAATCACTC
>BQKN01000771.1:296708-327904 GCA_022839385.1 Asparagus kiusianus | reverse complement strand
GGCCCAATTAATTTCATCATCCACTCCAATAAAAGACACGTAATCCAGCCTCATCAAGAACTTGCGTTATCACCGCAATAAGTTCCCTGAATCTCACCACAACTCTACGGGGCCCCCGTAGAGTTGTTAAGACTGTAGACCCCGAGGTTGCTGTCAGCGTCTAGAGTCAGTCGCCGGAGGGAAAACCAGTTAACGTCAGCCATGAGCTGACTGGGGCGATTAGATTGCCATCGGTGGTGAGATTTCTTAACGGAGCAGTTGTCCGGTAGTTTCCCATTTCGGTATGCATCAGAGTAGTGGCGTTGATGAACTGATATTTGCCAAACACGAGATGATCGAAACGTACTGTTCCGTTTGCCAAACACGAGATTTCCCTCATCGGCGAGGAAGAGGGTCGTGGTGTTCAGATCTCTGGAAGCTTCTAGAGGGAAGAGGTTTTATCCGGTGGCGTGGAGGAGGGTGAGAGAGCCATTAAGAGAGATGGAGGGAGGGTGGAGGAGGATATGATGCCCGCGATGGACCAGAATATGGTTTTATTGTTGGTAACAGGATAAACAATAAGGTGGAATATGCATACCGTGATAATTAATCGAAATTAATTAAAATCAGAAGAATACCTAAAACCCGTTTCGATTCTCTACAATGTCATATCCCAAGATCTATCTGAAAAGAGCTTCCTCAAGAGAAAATAATCTCCAACTGAAGTTCACTCTCGTCACCAAAGAGGAACATCACTAAGAGATAGGTTCTCTATTTTTTATATTTTTTTATTTTTTATTTTTTAATCTTATATTCATGAGATTTTCTATATCTTATAATAGGGTTACATATGAACTCTATTTATGGGATTAGACTAGTTTTATGGATAACAATTCTAAAAGATTTAGAATTATATTAAAAAACTCAATCCATGACGGTTAAGAATATAATAGAACTATATTACATTTATACCTCTTATAATGACATTAATGAGATCAATTGGTTCTCATATTAAGAACCAATTATTAATCAAATTAATAATTTTAATTTAACAATCAAAGCCTTATCTAGCTAACTATTCATAAAAGTTGTTCCATAATATAGAATTAAATATTCATGAATCATGTTATCTTACATTCAATCCCCTCTAATATCAATTTATTTTAGGTAGCTTTATTAAGTAGTACAATTTATCTAATTGCTCATGCCTAAATTACAATTCCATGAACATAAACAAAAACATGTTGAAATATTGAAAATATTTTAATTTTAAGAAAATAATTTTTAAAAAATATTTATTTAAATCACCCACCAGGGAGATTTTAATAACTTTATGAGATATGCATAATAAATTAGCTCATCATAATGAGCATATTAGATCCTATATGGATATCCACTATTTCCCAAAATGAAATCTAGCAACTCAATATTTAAGATTATATAGTACTTGCTAAACAAGCTTAACCACCATATCAAGATGTACTAAATTATCAAATCGAAAATGATAATATTTTTCATCAAGTCAAAGGGACATTGTAATAATTTGAATTCTCCATCTCCTAGGTGATTTTTCCTATAGAATTTAAATACGGCATAGAGCTACACACATTACAATATGTGTTTATGACATATACCCGAGGAATCCCTTCTCCATCTCGTTGAGTCCTACCACCACATCTCACATATTGATATCATGCATAATAACCTGTTATAACTAAGTAATGCTTTACAAGCTATATGTCAGGGAAAAATATAAGAAAATTTTAAGTGATACTAAAACAATTATAGAAATAACACCCAAATAATATGTGAAATAATTAAATATATTAACATTTTAAGAATATTACATGATTTGTATTGGATGTTTAAGGTAGGGTTGGGCGTGGGCCGGGTCGACCCGCGGGCTGACCTGACTCAGCTCATCATGGGTTACGTAACGGCCCGACTGCCCGTAGTAGGCCGGGCCCGACCTAGCCCATGATATATTCTTAGGTCATAGGCTGGGTCGGGTCCAGCCCCAGACCCGATGTCAGAGAAGTAGGCTCGGCCCACGCTCGACCTGCCCCGGCTCATTATCTATTTTCTGGGAAGGCAAACTGTTCTTTTAGCTCTTTGGGTGTACAGTTGTTGCAAATAAAGCTAAAAGGCCATGGCTCTTTGGCTCGTGGGCCTTTTGGCTCATTGAGAAACAAAACAACGATCTTTAAGCTCGCTGATGTCTATTTAGAAGAATTAAAAAGTTTAATACAAGTTTAAAAATAATTTAATACAAGTTTAAATTACTAAAAAATAAACTAAAAATAATTTTATAATTGTAAAATACATTTTAATATAATTAGAAAAGTAAAAAAAAAAGTAAAAACTTGGGCGAAAAACCCGCGACCCACGGGCCGTGGGTTGGGTCAGACCCACACCTAGGGAGGTTGTGCGCCGGGTTGGGTCCAATCCCAGACCCGAGATGAAAGAAGTAGGCCCGGCCTATTCTAACACGGCCTGGACTAGGTCAGGCGCGGTCCGACCTTGAACCCGACGAGCCGGGTCACATGACTGAACTGGCTTGACCCACACCCACGCCCATGCCCACCCCTAGTTTAAGCGCATATTATTACTACTCCAGCATTATCCGTGGAGGCTCGCGCCCACACGGAGAGGACGAACAGGATGGAAGATCATGTTGGTGAATATTGTTTTACCCATTTTATGTTAGAATATTGATATAAGGCACCACAATTTTGAAGTTAAAAGAAAGTAAATAATATGCTTTTACTGCTACCTTTGACATTGAACATACTATTTCCTTTTGGAAAAATTCTGAAAATAGACCTCTTTTGCTAAATATTTAGCAAAATCGACCGTTTTGCTAAATATTTAGTAAAATCGACCTCTTTTTGGCCAACAGGCCAAAAAGAGGTCGATTTTCAAAAACCTGGCCTGAAAACATACGGGACTACTAGTCCCGTATGTTTTCAGTGCACTAATTAGAGATTAGAAAACATACGGGACTATTAGTCCCGTATGTTTTCTGTCAGTTTCTCGTGGCTCACCAAAATGTACGGGACTACTAGTCCCGTACATTTTACAGAGACATTTGGCCTCGGGAATCAAATATACGGGACTATTAGTCCCGTATATTTTGCAGAGCAATTTTGATCTGCCCAGCAAAAATACGGGACTACTAGTCCCGTATAAATGTCGACTTATAAATCCCCTCTGCCCTAAATTCCGTTCATCCCCTTTAGAATCTCAATCTCTCTCCGCCTTCTCTCTCCACCTTCACTCCCAAACCCATCTCAATCTCTTCACCCTCACTCCCAAACCCATCTCAATCCCTCCCAAACCCATTGAAATCTCTCCCAAACCCTAATTTCACACCCAAACCCAAACTCCATCTCTCCCAAACCCTATTTAAACTTTTGAACAAAAATCTATCGTATATAAAATTTACAGATGGAATGTCACTAAAGCCTATAATGAGGTCCCGGCTAGACAGTTAGACTTTTACAGGGGGGAGCTCGACCGTATGAAAATTTTTCAGGTATGAATTTGAATTGCAATCGTTTAAAGCTATCGATATATTTCAAACAACAGTTAATATATGGATTATTTGTATGGAGGGACACGGCATATGGCGGTCCAGAGTTCCTCTCATTTGTTTCGAAATTGTGGAGATGCACGTACCCGATCGCGTGTTTAGACAGTTTGGACTCACACAACACGCTCCACAATTGGTCGAAAAAATAGAGAGAAAGGCGGCTAAAGGTGGACATCAGATTAACTGGCAGCGCACGCATCAATCATACATAGCTCGGTGGAATGATCGGCATCAACTTATTGTCGATCCGCTTTATCCTCCGATGCAGGAAGTCGATTACATAAGATGGTATTGGGAGGTTACCCGACGTTGGATAATCACCCAAACTGCGCCTCCAGTCGACGAAATCGAGATTCGCAACCAACAATCTCGATATGTACCAAGAGGGTTAGATGAGAGGCGATGGGTAAGTAAATTGCTTTAGATTATAATAGATTTTTCAATCTTTATGTTAGCTTTTGGTTTCTTATATGAAGCAATATTTTTATGTAATTGTAGATAGACGCATTGGACGATGTAGTGGGGATTGCAAATGAGGGTATAACTACCGCCATTGGAGATTCTGTGGACGTATCGATATTACAGCGGATAGTGACGAGAGTTCGTAGAGCTTTTCATCAAACTCAAGAGGATCGACATGAAGGTCGTGAGCGGGTGGATCTTGAAGATACTACATATGTGCGCCACCGTAGACGTGATATATCTCCCACGCACGACGATGAAGCTGGCCCGTCACAACGAGCTGGTCCGTCACAACGAGCTGGTCCGTCACAGCCCCACACACAACCGGAGAGCGAGCATATACAAGCTCAAGAAGAAGGGGGCCGCCGCCGATCTCAGCGGGTGCGAAGGCCAAGACAACGGGGGAGGGGTGGATTTTTCCTTTGTTAGTTTTTCCATGTAGATTATTGTCGTATGGATTTATTGATGCATTTGGATTTATTCTACTTAAGCTACATATTATCGTATGGTTAGACTTAATGCAGTTGGAATTATTTTGTGCTAATGTGAATTTTGGTTGACTTTTGGATGTGATGTTGTGATGATGTATTGTTTTGTGATAATGTGTAATTTTTAGAGGGTTGTATGCTCAGCTAGAGGGTCATGCATGTTTTGTGCATGTTTTGCCTCTGCAAATTATACGGGACTAATAGTCCTGTATATTTGATTAAGAACCATCCTCTGCCCTGCAAAATATACGGGACTAGTAGTCCCGTATTTTTGCTGGGCAGATCAAAATTGCTCTGCAAAATATACGGGACTAATAGTCCCGTATATTTGATTGCCGAGGCAAACTGACAGAAAACATACGGGACTAATAGTCCCGTATGTTTTCTAATCTCTAATTAGTGCACTGAAAACATACGGGACTAGTAGTCCCGTATGTTTTCAGGCCAGGTTTTTGAAAATCGACCTCTTTTTGGCCTGTTGGCCAAAAAGAGGTCGATTTTGCTAAATATTTAGCAAAACGGTCGATTTTGCTAAATATTTAGCAGAATAGCTCTATTTTCAGAATTTTTCCTTTCCTTTTCTTTCTTTCAACGGAGGGTTGAGGA
This sequence comes from Asparagus kiusianus, assembly GCA_022839385.1. Classification (NCBI taxonomy): domain Eukaryota; kingdom Viridiplantae; phylum Streptophyta; class Magnoliopsida; order Asparagales; family Asparagaceae; genus Asparagus; species Asparagus kiusianus. The sequence goes on along the minus strand of BQKN01000771.1, from coordinate 322,777 downwards.
GAGCGACGGAGAAACTTACTTCTGTCGCATGTCTGTTTTTATGTGGCAGTAGCTCGACCATAATTTTCTCTCCCTTCCCATATTTTTTCCAGTGGAGAGTGGAATGGGCTTTGGTTGACGCAACCTTTTCTCCTGTGGGCTCTAGAAAAACATGAGGAAATTTTCTCCAGTGGATGCAGGAAGCAGTTGAACCCTTGTGCAAAAACAGGTAAATGCTATGGAAATGTTGTGCGCTGCAAATTGTATCGGATTGAGGAAATTTTTGAAATAGATCAATTTCAATATTTGTTTCTCAAAATCAACCTGTTTGACATTTAATAATTACTAAAATCAACCGGTTTTTAGCCCGTATAAATGAGTTCTTGAATTTTGATTTTTTGGGGCTCAGAGAATTGTCATTTTTTAGGCTATAAACCCCAAGTTTCACCTCAATTCATTATGAGCCCCTCTATTGTGAGCCCATCTTTAACATGGAGTTGGCGCCAGTGAGGGGAGAGTGAGGGAGTTTGACAAAGAAGATGATGGTGTCGGCCATCATGCGAAAGGGTCTAGAGGAGGAAAGGAAATGGTCGACGAGGGAGAAAATGGCAGCGAGCTCGGAGGGGGAGATCTTGTCATCGCTGTAGGAGTCAAACTTATTGAGGATGTGCTCAAGGTCAATGGTGACAGTGGTCGAGGAGGTGATTGAAGAGAGAATGAAGCTCTAGGAAGTTTTAAGTTGGGAATGAGTTGAGCGAGAGCAAGAAGAGGAGGGGGCGAGTTGAGGGAGGACGTACGAGAGAAAAAGAAAGTTGAGTTGAGAGGGGGAAGAAAGAAGTTTAGCCATGGCTATGGACTCCATTGAGAGAGAGAGAGAGAGAGAATGCAATTGGGGGGGTAAAGTGGGGATTATTTTGAGTTTTTTCTCTCTCTCTCCATAGTTGGCATAGTATGAGGGAAGATGCACATTTTGGCATCGTATTTAGGACTAATACGCAATAGAAATTATGTAAGGGGCTAGGTCACATTTTGGCATCGTAATTGGATATTGGCATCATGTTTTTCCCTTATTTCAACGATAAAAAAAGATCACTACGGCTAAAATTCTTTCCAACGGACCGTGAAATGGGCTTCGTTAGCGGTTCTTTTCTCTCCGCCCTTTGGAAAAAGAACAAGTCAATTTGGGGCATGAATTTCAAAGATCGATAAAGCCCGTAGGAAGCGCAGCGCTGCACGAATCGCATCGGATTAGACGTCATGCTTCCGTTTGCACGGATCCAATTTTTGATGTTCGGACCGGCGAGAAAAGAGAACGGTCGCAAAAAAAAAGGGCTAAAATAGCAGTTAAATTACCTCATTGTTTCACTCGCTCACTATTTATATACGCTCACTTATATTTTTATAGCATTTATTTATATACTCCGTTGTCTAAAATTAGCATGACGCTATCCTCTCTCGCGCAAACGTGAACCTTTCTTTTACACGAGTGTTCCTCTATTATACTTCCAACGCGAAAGTTTTATCTGAATGTTTCTCTATTATACTTTCAGCCTAATTATAGAGCGTTCTAAACATTAAAACTTGTTAAATTTATCGTTAAATTGATCCAAACACTAATTTAAAATAGAATTAAATATAAGTTTAAAATAGAATTACGATATATTTAATAGTAAACCTAACAAATTTTCACGTCTGGTTACCCTTTTTTTTCTTCCTAACGCCCAGATCATGCTAGAGCATGTGACACGCCGAAGCTGACTAATTTGCTTCTGAAGAAATGCGAACCCAGAAACAATACCAACACAATCAACATATAAATTAATTAATCGATTAATCAGTTAATTAATTAAAACTAAAGGGGGGAAAAAACACTTCCGAGCTTGTTACAACATCAAATTATAACACCCTGGTTACAGCTTCGAAGCTAGCAATTGAATATACTCTAAAATGATATCATAACAATCCACCCAACAAAAACGTAGGGCGAATTGGAAAGAGGACCACCGCATAAAATAGCTTAGCTTTCAACCTAGGTTATAACCATCAACCTCAATAACAACTTCGAAGTTTTGATGCAATAGAAATCTCATTAGAGAACCAACCAGACTCAAAAGGCTGTTCCGTTTTCTTATCATCCAATCTAGCCAAACAGCCAGCAGGCTAAAATGTTTTTTTTTACTCGACAAAGCTCTAAAGAACCACACACTATACCTGGAGCTGTGATGCTCTGATATACCTCTAGTGCTTTGCTTTGCAATAGATCGTTGATTCAAAGATCAGAACACTGCATGCATTCAAATACCATCAACTCTCAAAAGTTTTTCCATTATTTATGCTGAGAGGCCAAATCACATTAGATCACCACGAGTTCTTCAATGGCTTCTCCAGCACAGCAGATATATACATCTCCCTCATCTCCATCCCTCGATCCAACTTCCTCCCAACCTCCCATTTCACCTTCTCAAACCCCACGCTCTCGATAACCTTCACATACTCCTCCATCTGTTCTTCAACAAAAAAGAAGTGATCCAACCAGAAAATCCCTCCAGGCCTCAACACCCTATAAACATCAAACACTACAAAATGAAGCAACTTTGTCGGTATCCAGTTACTCAAAACATGCATAGAATGCACTATATCCAGCGTATTATCAAAGAACGGCAGCCTCTGTGATATACTAACATAAAGTGGCACCACCCCTCGTGCTGCAATAAAACTATTAAAAGGGCCATTGAAATTCATCGAGGTAGTCACAATCGTAATATTCCTCTCCTTCATTCGTACAGCAAAAGTGCCAGAGCCACCCCCAATGTCTAAACCTATACGGATTGTTCCATATGGCTTGAGAGAGAGAACTTCATTGATACTAAAGTCTAAAGCATTCGATGATGGAGTGATCCACCGAGTTTTTTCCCTGCCATTTAGATCGAAGCAATCTTTACAGTCATCAAAGGCTTTAGAGTGTTTTCTTTCGACAAGGCATTTGAAATTTTTGCATGAGTAGGCAGACCAATGGATTGAAGAATCAGAGGGAAGAGACCAAAGGGATTGAGGAAGAGGAGATGGTTCAGGGAAATTTTTAGGGGAAGGAGGGCGGCATCGACGACGAGGAAGAGGCTCGCAGCCTTTGAGGAGGAGTTTTTGGGCGAGGAGTTCGTCATCGGGGCAAGAAGAGTTGATGGTGTAAGAGAGGTAAGTGGAGAGTTCTTTAGGGAATTGGAGGCAAGGGAGGCCTATTGGAGGGTGGAGAGTAGAGGATTCGATGTTGGGGTTGTAGCCAAGGGGGAGGGGTTTCGGGGATGTGAAGGCAGAGAATTCGGGAGGTAGAGAGGGAGTAGGGTTGATGTCCAGGGAGTCGGTTGTCATAGTAGAAGAGAAGAAAGATGGAGAAGATGATAGGTAAAATGTAAGGAGATTAGAGAAGAATAATAGAAAGGGGAAGAAAAGGCTTTGAGAGAGGGAGCAACGTCTGGATTTGGCTGAATCCATCAAGGAAAAGAGGAAGAGAATGGAGCCTGTGAGTGTTCCTCTCAATTTGATTATATAGTGAAGGGTGGTAGGGAATTTGTAAACTTTAAAGTTAGGCTATGGAGTTTAGGCAAAGCTTGATTTATTTAAGTAGGTTTATGATCCCATCTCTGGAAAAATATTGAAGTGCAAGGGATTCGCACCAGCCTAACTATATGAAGTCTTATGTTTGAAATTGGTAACAAGGCACTAAATGATAGAAACTGAGCTAAAGACAAAAACTACTGCAGGGTTGACCAGTTGATGGCTGAAAGTGAAATGATAGAAAATGATCGAAATGGTTGCATTCTAAAGAGCCATATGGTTCAGTGACGCAAGCCAGATTTAAAGTGTTAGGCATAAAACCACAGACTAATTGCTTAGGAACCTAAATATAGTGGTGCTAATTCAAAAATATAAAATATATATTGCCCGGAGTACTGGTAAAACTTGCCTTCAAAATTCCAAATTGGCACCTCCCACAGCTTGCCTCATTTGGACCTGTGTAATATAAGGCTATCCTGTGTGCACATAAGACAGTAGCATTGCATGGAAAGCTAAATCGATCAAGTAAATATATGACAGAGGTTGACTGACAGATGCATGATAATAAGGAAACCAAGCTGCAAGCTTGAAAATCAACCCAAAAAGCAAGAATTTATGAAAAGATGAGAACAAGAGAGCCATTATACTGCAATGCATGAACCAAAGAAGTAAAACACTTATTATCGCATAAATATATAAATATCCTTTTCTTTTTGCTAGTCATTAGTATATAAATATGTCACTCTGATCTTGAGATGCATCTTACAATGTAGTTGGACCTAAAAAAATAGGAGGAAAAGTTAGGTCTATACAGAACTGTTTCTTTCCTTCGTCTTTGGTTGGTGTAACAAGCTGCCAGTCGGGAAGGATGAGGGCCAGAATTTTGCAAATGGCAAAATGTAGGCTAAGATTGTCAAGTATGAATCCAGAACAACCAAAATGTAGGCTAGTGATGTAAATAAGAAACATTCATGATCAAAAGCATTTTTTTCTATTTCTGAATGAACCATTGTTCAGGATTTCAATACAGTAAAATTCAACCGCAGGACTCAGTTCAACTTATTCTGTCAACTTGTCAACCTTCTAAATTGAAAACCACATATAAATAATTGTTTCCTTCGATACCTAAAACGTTTGTGCGGTCACATTTGTGCACGAGAAACGACAGCCCTGATATTCATCATTTGCTGAAAAATCGGGTAAGATCAAACAACTCTTATAACTGGTTAGTACTAAAAAGCACTCCATTTGCATTTGTTATGTAGCAAATTATTGATTTGTATGCGACAAGATATTACGCATGATGGCTACACACTGGAAGAAACTAATTTATAAATAACTTGAAAGGAACATCAAATCTGTTTTCTCTACGATCAAATATCAAGGTCATCAAAAAGGGAAAACGTTTTAAGGACTGTTCAAAGACTAAGGTCAGCTTACAGTTTTTTAGACTGTCATTTTTGGGCCGGTAGTAAACACAAAAACTTGCACGTTTAAGGGACCATATTATGGTTGACAAAACTCTTAACATTTTATGGTATAAAACTGAGTTATGCTTGAAACTATTAAATATCAACCAACATGGAGATGAACGAAAGTTAAGAAAACAACTGAATCAGAGGCAGTGGAACTTTTGCAATCAACATTCAAGTTGGAACTTTGGATGTTTCCTACTAGCTATTTTTTTGACATTCTGAACATATTATAGAGATACATCAATTTGTTTTATTTAAAAAAACAATAAACTAAAGACAATAATTACAGAGCTACAAACTAACAAAAAATTCTGTAAATTGTCTTATTTGCCTACTTATCTTATGAGTACTCATATAACTAATGAAAACAAATAATGGTTATGATAATATTCGCACATGACATACGAGGAGCACTATAAACATTGACAGCACGCAATTACAAACTTACTAAGGCTGCAACAATCAGCATTAAAAATAACAACGTGAGAGTTGTGACCAAGAAGAGAACTAGTCATTTAATGGGGAAATTGGAGGATGGGAAGATATAGGTATCTTCATCCTCAGCAGAGGAACATACTTCAAAGCAATAACTTTGATTTTTCCCCCTGTCAACAATAAGTTGTATATAAATGTGATTTGCAAAAGAGGAGCAACAAGATGTTCAGGGCGAGCAACATACACATCTATTCTATATGAAAGATTACTAGTAATTTAAATATTATTATCACTACGGTTCCAATAGTTCAAAGTTTTATTCATCCAATTTGTTCAGTAGTGACAATATGATGGTTTTTTCCACAACAAATCATAAATTAGCCAAGCAGTAGTTTTAGGGGAACAAGAATTAAATAATGACACATTCCCCTCTTTTTTAAAAAAAAACTCCATTAGAATTTCAAGCCGTATGTATACCTTCTAGATCTCGAGGGTAGCAATACCTCTGCAATGGGTTATTTCTAATCCAAATCCTCATGTCTTCAACATCATAGTACCAGAGTTGGGAGGGACCAATGAACAACAACTTGGATCTTCCTTTCTCTCCCTGAAAAAAATCTCAGTTTGATGGCCTCTATTGCATTCAGTTTTCCTCAATCAACTCGCTCTTATTTTCCTCCTTCATTCTCAATATTTCTGAAGCTAAATGGCACTCCCCAACCTTCTCCATTGCCTCCACTATGCAATCAACACAAGCATCCTCTATCCCAACCCCATTCTCAACAATCTTTCTCCCCAACTTCACAGCCTCGACCATATGTCCTTCCTCACAAAGCCCCGCCAACAGACAAGAATAAACATCCGAATCAACAAAACTCGCCCCCTTCTCCTCCAAAACCCCAATCCAATTATACCCATCCAAAAAACACCTCCTCTTACAAATCTCCCTCATCACCGAATTACAAGCCACCCCATCGGGCCTAACTCCTCTCTCCAACATCCTCCCGAAAAGCCCTTGAGCCCCCTCCCAATCCCCAGCTCTCAACAAACAGACGACAAGCACGCTATAACACTCCCTGCTTGAAACCCCTCCCTCTTTCCCGACCATGCTCTCGACAATCCTATAAGCCTCATCAACCCTCCCTTTATCACAAAACCCTTTAAGCAAAGTCCTCAGCGTAACCCTGTTCGGCTCAACCCCATTCAGTCCCATCCTATCGAGCACCCCAAGAGCCTCCTCCAACCTCCCGCTCTCACACAAGCATCTCATCAAACAGGTATAGCTCACAACATTCGGCCCGCGTCTCCCGCCCCTCTCCTCCTCCATCTGCTCCAAGATCTCAAACCCATAACCCAAATCCCCGCAGCTGCACGCCCCGTCGATGAGAGCCGAGAGCACCACCACGTTCGGCGAGCACCCGTCAGCCCTCATCTCCTCGAGCATCCCCCTCGCGTCCACCAGCCTTCCCTCTTCGCACAGCTTCTTAATGACGGCGACGTAGGCGACCAAATCGGGGCGGAGGCCGGAGCACTTCATCTCTTTCAGGACGGCGACCGCGTCGTCCGCGGTCGCGGAGCGGAGCCTGAGGAGGGAGTTGTAGATGGGGACGTCGGGCTTGCATCCGAAGCGGGGCATCCGGCGGAGGAGGGAGAGGGCGAGGGGGAAGGGGAGGTCGGAGTGGAGGCAGAGGGAGAGGAGGAGGGAGAAGGAGCGGGAGGGGAGGGGGAGGCCGTCGAGGGAGTAGGAGTCGAGGAGGGAGGGGAGGAGGTGGGGGTTGAGGGGGAGGGAGAGGGAGGAGGAGAGGGAGGAGAGGGAGGAGGGGGAGGGGCGGAGGAGGGGAGGGGAGTGGAGGGAGGACCAGAGGAAGAGGCGGAGGGCGAGGAGGGGGTGGGAGGGGGAGAGGGAGCGGAGGAGGGAGGGGACGAGGGAGGGGGAGGGGGCGAGGGAGGGGAGGAGGGCCTCGAGCGGGGGAGGGGAGGTGTGGGACCTGATGACGTGGAGGAGGGTGGAGGCGGAGGAGGCGGCGGTGGAGAGGCGGCGGCGGAGGAGGAGCTGGGGAGAGGGTGACATCGGGGGAGGGTGAACCGCTCCTAGCGAACTGCTTTTGCTCTTTTTGGTTTTTTTTAACCCCTCTAATGCCTCCGAATCATATTTGCATATTTACCTCTTCAGATCCGTCTTAAACTACCCTCTAATTTCAACCTGGAGGAATTTCTTTAAAAAAGACCGTTCCTTAAAAAAAATATTAGCAAAATCAATCCTTTTACAAAAACCGACTTCAATTTTGTGACGTCATCACGGTTGGTCAAAAAGATGTCGATTTTATAAAATGTAATCTTTAAAATATAAGGGACCAGTAGTCTCAGTGTATTTACGGAACTCGTTAATTAGAACTAACCATTCGATGTTTAGTTGATGACTCTGATTTACAAGGCATAAGATTTAAATGATAACTGCTAATATGTTCAACTGTCAATTAAACAATAAACCTTTGTGATTGCGACCAGTTTCTCCAATGCTTTTCTGGCAGGGGAAATTATCCAAATCGAGCTTCTTTACAATAACAAAATCCTTGTAAACAAGTTTCTCAACTGCATTTTACTTGAAATGGAACTTCAGTGATTGAAACAAAAGAGTAAGGTTTAACCCTTCTGTATTATCCTTAAACCCGCCCGAAAGCATCCACGTAAATCAGATAGCAGTCAAAATACACACAGGCTTTCGTCGATACTAATTTCTGAATATCAACGATCAAGATCAGGCACAACCTACATCACTCAAACAAGGGATCATCATTTACATTTCCTTCGACACTATCACAAACTACAGTTCGGCACTCGGTGGTGCATAGACAGAAAACATTGTACCACAAAAAGATGATCTTTCTTCAGATGATTAAAATCGATGGAGTACCTGCAATCTTCAACTGATCTTCAAAGGGGCTACAAAATTTCAAAGTGCAAGTCATGTACGTTTTTAATTCACGGTTGCCAGGATGAAAATCAAGAGAGAGAAGCATATCTGGAGCATTTGCTTTTATAAAAGCAGGCTCTTCGGAAAAATAATAATAATAATAAACATAATCATCTATAACTGCAAATAGAAGGCCAATGAGTACTGATTCTTACAAGAATGTTGTGCACAAACAAACTGGGAGTCAGAGGTGACACGGATTTTCTTCTCAAGATACACGGAAATGTCTGCAGCATCTCTATTTATCAACAAAAAAACTGTAAATTGGTAACACATATAGAGTTCCTTACGAACAACAGGGCACTGATAAAGAAAAGACAAACTAGATGGGGGAAATTGCAGATAACACCCTCATCTAAACCTTCAGTAGCACATACAGCCATCAACTTACTTGTTAGCACTTAACAACCCTAAATTTATGAGCGAGAGGTGTTCTTGTGATTTATCCTTCTAAAAATGACACTTCGCGGGTGTCTAATTTGTTGTTAAAATGACATATAGTTAGTCCAGCACCAATACATGAAACTACTAAACAGATCTTATGCATTTACATAAGAAATGCGAGCACTATAAGAATAAAAAATAAATAAATAATAAACGAAGAAGAAGAAATCCTAAGAAGGCATCTACAAAGAGACAGTAATTTAGGACCATTATCGTAGAATAGCAGCGCTACATCAAGTTTCAGAAGGGTCCATGATGGTAGGAGGTTCTTACTTGCAAATATAACTGCGTTCTCAATTGCTAAATCATAATTACCTGGGAGACAAATTGATCAAAGTTGTATAAGAATACAATTTGATTTTGCTTATTTTTCCATATAGTGTACACAGTTTCATCTCAATAGCTCGTCAAGTGAAATTTTGCTGCCTGGTCCTTAGTTGCAGAGTTTAATACATGAGAAAAAGGCATGTACTCCCTTTGAAGTTGCATTGCCCTCTTTCACACCAAATCATATGGGGTTGACAAAAGATTTAACAGCCAAATAAAAGACAGTGTTATCTCTCAAGTAACATTTTGACGATAGCTAGGTGGCTGAACCTATTCCAAAGGGCATGGTTGATGATACCAACAACATTATGAGTAGGATGGAATGAATATCAAACTGCAGATATTCTACCTAGCCTTTAACTATCAAAATTTTCCTATGGTTTAGAAGCAACCAATACAATTAATCTTTTCGTTCTTGAATAGATAGAACCAGAACTAGCAGCCACTTTGTTTTTAAGTTATTTCAGTTTTAGACATGCCAGAGTCATTAGTTTGGCTACTTGGACATTTGAGTCTGCAATCAGGTAATGCTATCAATGTCAAGATCATATCACCTTTCCATTTCAATATCAACATCTCCATCTGGAATATTTCAATGTTCAAACTGTGGATAATTCCCTAAATTAATTTTTGAGTATCCATATTTTTAAAGACACCTTTAAAACATAGCTGTGTATCGGGTTTTCGTATGCCTAAAACATCTAAACTGGAACCATAATTTAATACATTTTCTGGTTGGTTATAGACCTGATGAACCTAATCCCAGGCCTAACCTCATAAGATGAGATATGAATATGTTGAAACCACCCTCAAACCCAGTTCCGGACCTAATCTAACCCAAGCCTTCATGAAGCCCTATTTGAGAATTAACCTTATACGCTATATATAGTAGCATATCGAAATTAATAAAATGCGCAGCATGCCTTAATCTATAATTTAATATTAAAGACCTTCAATATCATATAACGGTACCAATATCAATTCTTTTGATAAATTTTACTACATGCATTAGTGAACTTTCTAATAAATTGAAAACTTAAACAAATCCTTATCTTAGGCTCAGTGTATACTGAACACATAACGTCTGGAGAATGTCTCATAAATGTTCACACATTAAATTAACTTGAATCTCTTAACATTGATATTTTTTCCCTAGTTAGTGAAACACCCAAATGTTATACGAATTTGTAATATAAAGATGAGATGTTCTATAATATCAGAGGTTATACATTACGGTCCACATAGTTTCCTCCGCAAACATATCTAAGGAACATACATTTATTAACAGGACTGACACAGACCGAGCACGAAGCTTCTGAATTCATCCCCCCCTAAACTCCTTATTCTAAATATATTCTCCCTTCCTTTTATATATAAAATTTGACTTAGGGTTAGGGTTCTTCCTTTTCATCAATTTCATCGCCTCCCCTTCTCAACTCCATTCTTGTAGTTATCCTCGAGAAATGGAAAATGAGAGTGTGACTAGCATGAGTGCTCCCCAGCCATCAGCAAAACCATTCTTGAAGAAGTGTTATGATCTGGTAGACGATCCTATGACAGATGAGATAGTATCCTGGGGTGACGAAAATGATAGCTTTGTGATTTGGGATGAATATGCCTTTGAGCGTGATATACTCCCTAGATACTTCAAACACAGCAAGTTAGGAAGCTTTGTTCGACAGCTAAATACTTATGTGAGTCCTATTTTCTTTCCCCTATCCTTTTTTACCTTTTGAAATTTATCAGTTCGATTTGTATAGCTTATGATGTTTCGATGGGTGCATAAAATTATGGGGAAATTTTCTTGCATAAATTAGCTAAATAGTGGCAGCTTCTTGTCTCACTTCTTCATTCTAGTGGAAGTAAGAAATTGGAGTTCGGAAGAGGTGTGCCAAGTTATCAGATTAAATCTGAATGAACTATTTTTTTGTTTGATTATGTTTCCACTATAAAGTAGCTTTTTCAATTTAGTTTTTACATGTACAAAATATCTTTCTTATCATGTATTTTATTTTGCATTAGCCTATTTTCAAAAATTGTGTGATTTTGTCTGTTCGTCCGTGTGTGCTATTTCACCAATACTTGTTAGTAATACAAAATTATAGCTAGCCTAGCCAAATGCTAGCAAATTAGTTTCATGCTCTACCAGAAGTTATTTCTTAAATCCAAATTATAAGTATGACTCTTTTAGATAATTACCTAGTTTGGCAAAGTCTAGAATGTTGCTTATTTTGTATAGAAACATATCTTTAATTATTTCATTTCTGAAAGGTAATATGTTGATGCCAATATTAATTGTAACCATCCAATTCCAATTTCCCTCTTTACTTAATTCTTCTTCTTTTAGATACTCACTTTCTTCACTAACTCTGATAAAATGATGAATATAATCCATAAATAGGCCATTTAATTTCCTTGTAGTGTCATCTTGTGCCAAACGATTAGGTAGCATATAATTAATGGGCTGTGATAAAAAAAATCTGAAGTTGGATCTGATGGGTTTACCATTTCAAGGTAACTTTCTACCTTGGTGAATCTATTTCATTATGCTCATACTTTATATTTAGGTTTGGGTTACCTTTCACTTTGAGATGGATATCTAAATCCAACCTTCAATTGATTTCATAAGAAAAACTGATAAATATGGCCAATCTTTACGTTTCTTCCTCAAGGATTTTTGCGAAAAAGAATATTGATGACTTAAGCAAGCCATTTGGCTTTATGCAATTTTATAAAATTACAACTCTAAGTCGAAGATGCTATTACTTTCCCATGATGAATTGACCACTACTTGACTCTTGATGAAATTTAACATCACATTACTTCTTCCATGTGTATGATAGTTATGCCCCTTTAGCTTTCACATGTAATGCTTTAAAGGTTAGTGTATGCTGACCAATATGAATGTACTCTGAAACCATTAGCCAATGACAATTGGTTGGGATGGTGATGAAGGTGGACATCTTATTGTTTTTATCCATTGTTATATTCTATTTTCTGCCACTAAAAGAGAGGAGAGGAAAGAATAAACCTCTGGAACATTATCCGAAGCATAATCATCTGGCAATGCAACAAAAAGAAATTAAAAAAGATGTTGTTCCATATTTCCCCTATAGCTTGGATGCGAGTCTGATTTATTTGGCTAGATTGACCAACTTATCACAAAAAAGAACCCACTTTAAGATTTAGATACAAAGCATCCCTCATCAAACTCTAGGGTCTAGGCTAACACGTTTCTTCCTCAATGATCCATCTCTACATTTTCTGTAATTTACAAGATAATCAAGACATCATTTTCCACTGAATCAAAACCATCTTTCTTCAAGTTACTCATTCCCCGGGGCTAATATACTTGCCTAATGAAAATAGTTTGTTGTTGCATAACATTGGCAGCCATAGAGAGGATTTGTCTTTGAGTAACATCTCGACATACAACATTTTCTCCCAAAAATCATGTGCCTAACTTGAAGTGGCATGCCATTATATTATCGTTTTCTATGTGTTTTTCTATAGAACAAGAATCTGATACATAGTCGGGTTCAATGTGTTGTCAGCCAATTAGTTTGTATAACTTCAGATGTTTGATGAATTTTATATGTTGTTCCAATGTGTGTAGATTCTACGATGGTGGGGCCAAGATTTTTCATGTGCTTGGGATGGTAGAGTTCCTCTAAGATTTATTTTCCTTTTTTTAAATTTCATCAGAGCATCTACAATCCCTTTATTCATCTCTAAGACCTTCTGCTTTGGTATTCGTTTGTTTTTCCTTCAACAATCACTTATTGCTTACTAGACATTTTATTGAAGTAAGGATAGGATAAGGTGGCTGTCTGCTATATGACACAGAATAACTAATACACGTACATGGTATGACCATAGCAAAACTCATATAAAATTGCAACGGGCGCGTCAGTGTGTTTGTGTCTCTATATGTGTATTTTTTAATACTTGTAGAATTTTTTAAGCTTGAAAGTTCAAGCTTGCAAGATATTTCAAATATTATAATTCAATTTACATAAATCAGAAATGATGTGAATAATCTGCTGTCAAAAAAAAAGAATGTACATGAATTATTTTATTCCTTATCCAAGATTGCTTAACTGTAATAATTATATAAATACAATGCATCTACAAATCATGCAAAATTGTTAATTGTATATTTCACACATTCTATTGTTAGTTTAAGTCTCGGAAATATCTACAATGTGTTGTCAACTTGTCTAGGATACCCAAGTACTGGATATGTATCCTACTATTCTACAAGGGTATGTTTCCTATGTCGAAGCATCCATTCAGTAACACCATATTTAGTGATAATTTTACTATATGGGTTGATCAATGGACAAAGCTAATCTCCTATATGTGAACCTAGAAAATGATATCTTCATTTGTGTTGGTCAGATACATGTGCCTTTCTCTGTAAAGATCTGCTGTAGGTGATGGCAGCGATACTAGCATGAACAAAGATGATACTCTAGGATGTGAAAGGTATAGGTCTTCCAGTGGTCTTTCAATAATGCCAATCTTAAAAAATCTACACTATTTAGTTAAGGCATTCCCATCCACAGGATTGATGAAATAATCAGAAGACTTCTTTAAGACTCCCCACCTTTGCAGTCCTCATTTCCTTTTGAAAGTAAAACTCAGTTAACGGGGAGAAAGCCTACAACCCAAGCACCATCTTCTACAATTTTGACTTTACAGTAATATTACCTGGTCACAGAGCCAGAGTTTTTGTAGACTTGTTACAGGACTAGCATTTTTTGGACACTTGGTACTTGAAATCAAACTAGTGATCCAAACTGTTAAGGCATTCCCATCCCCAGGATTGATGGAATAATCAGAAGACTTCTTTAAGACTCCCCACCTTTGCAGTCCTGATTTCCTTTTGAAAGTAAAACTAAGTTATCAGGCTCATTTCTAGACTCTACAGTAATATTACCTGGTCACAGAGCCAGAGTTTTTGTAGACTTGTTACAGGACTAGCATTTTTTGGAGATTAGGTACTTGAAATCAAACTAGTGATCCAAACTGTTAACTTAGAATTTTTCAAAATTGAAATACAATAAAGAGCTTAGTATCTGGAATAGTTCAACTAAGTTCCGAAATCAAGTGATGAGGATACAACCTCATTGTCAATAGATGATTAAACACAGTGGGAGCTCTGAAGAGAGAGGTCTGGGGTTAATCTTATGTTCACCCATTTGCTTGATAGGAGATGTTTCCAAGGACTTAAGTTGCTACAAGGTGTATGTGGTATGTAAGTTGCTAGATACCAATGTTGGAGAAAGTGGAATTATGTTGATCATTAAGCAGAAAGAAGCATAAACTTCAGGACAAAGAAACATAAGCTTCAAGAGATTTCATTTTTCTCCTGATAAAAGTTAAATCTCGTGTGCCTACATGCGTGGGTATAGAATAAGTATAATGTTTTAAAATTACTGGATATGTATCTAACCTATCTAACTTCAAATGAAAATATTATTTAAGGAGAATTTTATGTTGTCATAGGTGTTGTCGTGATTAGAAAACTGGATGTAAGAGATGTCTTAATAGTTAATACCAGGACTAGAATTATGCTGATGCTGGAAGTGTGGAAGGCAATATAAGTGCTATGATGAGTCAGTTAAGATCTTCAGATCACTAGAAGAGAGATATGGATCAAAAGTGCAGGGGAATAACTCATTAGTTTGAAGAATCCAGTAGCTGCATAAAGGGCAAACTTTCATGCTTATAGACTATCTAGACAATTGTCACCACCATCTTTCGAAAAGCACTGAGAAGCCTCTTAGAAAGCTATCAAAACCATGTTTCTATGTAGAGATATGCACAAGTAACACGAGAAAAATAGGAAAGCAGAGGAACATTTGCCTTGACCCAATTGATATTAGGAACCACATTTAGATCATCTTTAAAAGTTATGCGACAAAAGTAACTTTCTCATGGTATTTCCAATTATGGCCACATAGGATGTCACACAAGCAAAATGAGAAGTGAATAGCTAGTTAGGGATTCAAAACTATACCTGATCAGAGGGAATCTTGGTGACAGTCATACGTCTCATCTTCTCCAATAAAGAGAATCTACCCATTCTGCCAATGGACTTTCACTGTTTCACACACCACCAAAAGATCTGTGGTAGGACATAGGAGAGAGATGTCACACGAATCATCGCTGCTATTAATTATCAATTATGCTGAAAGTAGGGCCTTAAAAGAGCTGCTTATGACCTGAAGCATCTAGCCCCAAGACTGTACAAAAATAAGGAGATAAACAGGAAACCAACTCATTATGAATGTTCACTAGATTTAAAACGATTGGCAAGCCTTAAATGCTCCAAACAATTATCTAGCACGCAAACAATTATACATCTTGTATATCTGGATTTCTAAATGGTATTAGCGAACATGTTCGAAATATATGCTATGAGATTTCAGATAACAGTATGGAAAAATTACAATATAGACACGATTTTTGTAGCTTCTGCCCCTTAATACAGCATCTAAACTGCAGCTAAGATGATTCTGTGATGCTATCTGTCCTACAGAGCTGTTTGCATTATTGTTCAGCTGTCATTCCAATGAACCCTTCAGATGGATTTATTTGCTATCCTTTACATGTTTTCAATTAGCTTAATAATAACTGAGGACCCTAGATGGGTATTAGCAACTAGCAATCAATGCAGCATATGGGGTTCACTATGAGAACTCTTCACATTTGCTATGATCAATTTCATTAACAGTTTTAATGCACAAAAATCTTCAGTCAAATATCAAACAATTCACATTGCTATTACAGTCACTGGATTCATTTTTTCATTCTCATTTGGTTGCAAGTGTAGACACAAACAAGTTGTATTATTCTATGGCACAAAGTTATCTCACTTATTTCTAATCAGGGATTTCTTCGGGTTCACAACACTAAGGGAGTGGAATACGCTCATGATGCATTTAGAAGGGGTCAGAAGAATCTCTTGGAAAAAATTGCCAGGAAAATTTCGGGAAAGGACGCTACTGATCCTCAGCACCAAAACCAAGCAAGAGGAACAAGTTCTAACGCTGAACTCCAAAATTCTGTTCTTCTACAGGAAATTGCACAGCTGAAGAAAATCCAGAATTTGCTCATTCACAATCTACGAACAGTGATACAAAACCAAATCAAGACAGACAAGGAATTGTGCAACATGACGAAGAAGGTGCAAGAAATGGAAGAGAACCAAAAAGAGACAGTATCAATGTTGGAGATGTTTCTACAACGTCTTAATATTATGAGCCAGCCAGGACAACAAAATGGAGCTATAAGTGAACCCAGCAAAAGATTAAGACTTTCTCGTCCCGGAGAAGGTAGGGATTGTCTGCTTACCGAGCTCCAACCATCTTTAACAAATAGCACAAATCCCATGCCAGTGCCGACCAACTTGCAGTGGGCTAATCAAGTTAACATTTTGCAAGCAAATGGAGATATGAATCCTAATACTTTTATCCAACCTGGGCTGCAGAATGGAACTGAAGAGCCGATAAGTGAATTAATTGATTGTCTGGGGTTTTCTTGTCAACAACAAGGTTTTTCCGGTGGTTCGAACACTTCTTGTGGTCATGTTATAAATCAAAATGTCATGCCAATGCGGAACGGCGATTTGTGCATGAATGTAGGCGCAAGCTCAAGTGAGGCAATATCATCATTACCAGCAAAAGGGCCTACAGATATTTCTTCAACTCTTGAGAAGCTAATTGTGGACAATGATGAGGTTGATCCTGGCTTTATGATTCATGATTCCTTAAAAGAATTTGATATTTCAGCACAGGGTTTTCAGAGGGGGACATTTTAGGATATGGTTCCGAATGAACAGATTGAGGTCTCTTACATACTTCTCAAATGAAATCACCTACATCTATCATGAAATCACCTACATCTATCCGTCTGGTGGTTTTAGCATATTGGATATTTCGATCGCTTATGAACTTAGCATGTGATCATCAAAACATGTCATGTTTCTTTCCTTTAATATGTACCTTCTAACTTCCAGCTGAGGTCTAAACTTCTTATTTCCTCCTATAATGTCGGTTGTTAACGGCGACTTAAGTTCTTATTTCCTCTTATAATGTGGGTTATTTATTCCTTTGTGCATTTTAATATATCAATAGTCTTACAAATATGTTCAAGTGCATAAAATTCCCAGCTTTTCAACATTCTTTAAACAGATAAAACCATACTTGCTGAAGATCAACAATAACCAGGCCTACTATAGAAATTTGAAAGGGGTTCGAAAACCCCATTGTTGATCCTCACACTCATCAAGCAAATTATTTGCCCATTTCCTATACTTTCCACTGGAGATTCATTGACATTTTCAAATAACTTTAAATATGAAAAAATGAACATTGTATCTCAAACCCTAGATCACTCTGAAAACCAAAATAAAATTCTCACACGGGAGTAACAACTCCGAGCTTCAACTATGTAGCACCACAATTACAATAATATAAACTAGCTCGAATCAGTTAACATATAAGAAAAAGATTCCAAAAAGAGGGGAAAAAAAAGAGAGAGAGAAAGAGAAAGTATGGATTCAGAGAAATAATTAGACAATTATACCTAGAATTTAGTAAAGCTTCTCTCTTCGCAACTCTTTAGCCTTCTTCTTTCTTCTCCGAGAATTTGCTGGCCCAGGGCCATTTTCTTTTATTCTTTACTCCCCTTAATCCTGTTTACAGTTACTGGGCAACTTGCTTTGGATTCTGGTGTCTGGGGCTGGACCCTAACGCTTTTGGGCTGCACTTTTAATTTTAGCCACTAAGTAAAATAGGCCCAACAGACCCAAATCTTTACAATTTGGCTATTTACTTTTATCCATGGGTAATTTAATGTACCCTCTGGTTATTTAGAATAAATTCTCCAAGATTTCTAACAAATTAACATCAGAAAGAACCTCAAAGCTCCAAAGTTATAACTTTAGTGTTTGCGACGGGCAAAATGTTAGTATGATAAAGGACAGTTTTAGCTAGACTATGTTGTGATCTGATACCACTTGTTGGGGTCCGAGGAAATCCACGCAAACGTCGAGAGAAGGACACACAAGATCAAAATAATACCACAAACACAAACAAACGAATTTTACGTGGTTCGGCAAGTTGCCTACGTCCACGAGGCAAGAATGGGATAGGTTTTCACTAATAGAGAAGAGAGTACAAATAGTGATTACAAAATCACTCAAAATCTCTCAAACAAATCTCTCTAATCTCTCAAACAAAACCCTAAACCAATAGCTTAGGAAAAAACTCTTTTTTCTATGCTCAAAACAACCCTTTCTACTGCTTCGCAGAAACCCTAAAACGTGTTTGTACTTATACCAAACACTAATCCCAAACAGAACAGGAAAACCAAATCTGGACCTGGCCCGACTGACGGTCAACCACAGAAATCGTCGCGATCGACCGACCAGAAAAACAGAAACCCAATATCGATTACAGGGTTTGGCGGTCGACCGTCAAAATCGTCGCGGTCGGCCGTCACTAAGTCCAGAAAACTCCCTGAGGCTGTGCACATTTCCGGTCGACCGCTCCAAAGCTCACGGTCGACCGGCAAACACCCAAAATTCTGCCTGCTTCAAAAATCTTGTTCTTCTCCAATGTTTTCGCCGTTTCTCCAAAAAATGTGAGATCCTTCCACTTGAATTGACATCGGAGTTGATAAGAACCACATTGTCTTTTAGTGTAGCAATTTTAAAGTAATTCGAGAAGTACAGTCTAATTATCACCACTCAAGTATAAAACGTAAGTGGTTATGTTAGTATTTAGAATGTTTCAATGGGAATTTATGAGCAATTGGTATTATACAATGCTAATTTTTTTTTCTTTCATAAGGATAATGGATAAATTCGTTAGATTACAAAAATTAAAAACTTTTATTTATATCCAATAAATAACTATAAAAAAATTATTCTCGTCAAGGATAAATGGGCTTATCCTCAGTAATTATTTATTCACACCTCTACGTACTATTAATGAAGTAATGAACATGTATATCCTTCTTCTTGTTTTTTCAGCCCAAATTAACTCCTTTCCTCCTCTACCTACAGCGCAGCCACTTGCTGACAAATGCAGCACTATGCGCCAACATTTGTCATTTTCGACATTAAAATTTTTTATAGCTAGCAAGCGACTGCATAAATATAATCATTGATCCTTTGCTAGTTGTTGTTGTTGCTCCACTTGCGTCATATAGTGGCTCTCCTTCATTTTCATAAATTAAACAGATAGGAACACGTTGAGGGGGGATGCATCCACCCCCAAAATCCAAAAAAGCGATGGAACACAACAAATACCTCAGCTGTCGTGAGATTCATGCATACATCATTCTTGTGTGCGTGTAGTTCTGATTGTCATAGCTTTATGGTAAGATCTACACTCAACTGATCCATCGCCATATTATCATATCATCACCGCTTAAAATTAAGCTAAATTTTGAAAACTGGAGGGGAAAAAAAGAGGTCAAATTAACGCTTTCATGTTTTTCTCAAGAAAGGACAATTTTTGAAAACATACCCCTTTGCAAAAATATTCCCAAAAAAAGACTCATTCCCGCTTTATTTTTAAAAAACGATCTAGTTTTAGCCTCAGGTCCTCAGTGCTAAAACTGGGTCGGTTTTTTAAAAAAATGTCCCCAAACTTCACGGGAGTTGAACTCCCGTGAAGTTTTTTCATAACAAAACTTCACGGGACTTCAACTCCCGTGAAGTTTTGTTTTGAAAAAAAACTTCACATGAGCTCAACTCCCATGAAGTTTGGGAACATTTTTCGTAAAAAACGACCAAGTTTCAGCCCTGAAACTGAAACTAAATCGTTTTTTGCGAATATTTTCAAAACATGTTTTTTTGAGATTATTTTTGCAAAGAGGTCTATTTGAAAATTTTGCCCTCTCAAAAAAACTATACGAATTTTGTTATTTTAGTTAATTATCATAGACTGTCGTGTCAAACATCTCTCTCAAATTAAAAACCCGCGGATCGACAATCATGAGCTCGAATTCTTTCAAAAAAATACGGTCATACTTACTGATCTAGTTTGAGATTTTAGAAAATGTAAATTGAGTTGCGAAGTTTGTAATGTGAAAACGGCGAATGAATTGAGAAAAACGTGAAGAATAAGCAAAACAGGCTCCACCACACACTGGTGTGGTGTCTGCCATGAGTGTGGCAGAATCTGCCATGGGTGTGGTGTCTGCCATGGGTGTGGTGTGTGCCACACCAAGGTGTGACAGACTCGTTTTTAGAATCCCAATCAGTTTAGGATTGTGTTTTGTTATAAATAGAGACAAATTTTTTAGGGTTTCTTTGGTTTTGTTTAGGCTTTGATTGGGTTTTGATTAAGGAATGATTGGGGGATATTTGGAGCACAAAAAAGAGGTATTTTTTTGAGCTTTTGGTTAGGGTTTTGTTTGGAGAGATTAATAGTTTTGTTGGTGAGATTAGTTTATTCCTTCGAGTGATTTGTAATCTCAATTTGTACTCTTCTTCTCTATTAGTGAAAACTCCATCCCCTTTTTGCCCCGTGGACATAGGCAACTTGCCGAACCACGTTAAAATTGGTGTTTTGTTTGTGCATTGATATTTAGTCCGTTTGGCTCTCTTGGATTGGCGTTTAGTTTGGTTACTCGACACAGCTTTTGGCACAACATGTAATAGTTGGGAGTGAGTGCACTTTTACTAGAGGGTTAAAATTATTTGACAAATTAAGAAATGGAAGAAAACAGATCGGACGTAATAATTTTGCTACTACATCAAGTGCAAGTATTATGACCGCTTAAAAAAAGCATTATTAATTAAAGACGATAATAAAGTTAATGATAATTAATTAAAATAAACAAAGGTTATAATAGGTTACTGAAAAAGGCAACTATCTTTGTCATATAATCGGATTAAATTCATCTGAAAACTTAGTTGGAAAAGGAATCAAGAGTGCAAAGATTCCTCCCACAGAGTGAGTTCTTTGCTTGCAAGTTGTATATCAAATTGAAAAGGGTCCATGATAGCGGAGGTAAACTCCGAAGTGATTTTATATATTTAATAATAGTAAAAAGAAACGTAAAAAAAAAGGATAGAGAAAACTCCAAAGTGGGGGCATCAACGAAACCAGAGAGAAGTAACGTGGGGTACAAGAGAGTGAAGAAAATTTTTAAATTATCATTAGTAGCACGTGGACTAAATCTTTAGTTCTCTCATTTTTACCTTGTTTTTTAATATTTGCATGTGGTGTTTATTGCTCAGGGGGGCTTTAATCTTGAGTCTTGGGTGTGTTTGAATTTTATTGGAGGTAGGGAAAGTTAAAAAGGAAAATAAGGAAGTGAAGAGAAGGGAACGTAAGCTAATTTTATTCTCTTATTAGGTCTCATCCCAATTTTGGAGTGAATAAATTTCTATTGATATTATAGGGAATTAA
Organism: Asparagus kiusianus; assembly: GCA_022839385.1. Classification (NCBI taxonomy): domain Eukaryota; kingdom Viridiplantae; phylum Streptophyta; class Magnoliopsida; order Asparagales; family Asparagaceae; genus Asparagus; species Asparagus kiusianus. The sequence goes on along the minus strand of BQKN01000771.1, from coordinate 301,154 downwards.
GGGAAATGAGGAAGAACTTTCTCACTCTTAAAAACTTTTCAAACAGAATGAATATGTTCACCTACGTACCTTCCTCACATTCCCTTCTTCGATCCTTATTCTCCTCTATCCAAACAGGTCCTTGAGATACCAATGTATAAAATGTCCACCCAACAATTAATTTCCAATAAATGTTCTAATAATAATAATAATATTATTATTATTATTATTATTATTATTATTATTATTATGCAAATTCCTACAAGTCCAATATTAACGCAAATTGTAAAATTTAAAATTGAATGAAGCAACTACAACTACAACCATAATATGCAACATTATTTATCGCTACTAGAACAACATCTCTCTCAAACTGCAATTGTTTAACACCCTCTAAAATAATGTTTTAACACCCCTCTCAAACTATAATTGGATCTATGTATCAAAGGTAGTTTGCTAAGAAGAAATAAATGTTGTTATCTGATGTGACCTTTGCTGAAGAAATCAACAAGTTGGAGATCAGTGTTCATGTAGGAAACAACAATAGTACCAACAAGAAATTGATGATGCATGGGATAAATTTTTAAAACCATCCTATTTGAACATTTAATCCCAAAAAACGACATGTTTTAAACTTATTTGCAAAAACCGAATTGGTTTCAGCATTGTTGCTGAAACCAGGTCGGTTTTTGTGAAAAAGCTTCCGAAACTTCACGGGAGTTGAACTCCCGTGAAGTTTTATAGTTCAAATTTTTTTTTAACTATGAAACTTCACGGGAGTTGAACTCCCGTGAAGTTTCGAATTTTTTTTTTAAAAAAACCGACATGGTTTCAACGTCTGGACTGAAACCATGTCGGATTTTGAAAATAAGTTCAAAACAGGTGTTTTTGGGATTAAATGTGAAAATAGGTTGGTTTTGAAAATTCGTCCATTGATGATGAGCAAAATGACACTAACTATTATAATTCAACTGACGATTTACACCTGGCTATCATTAATCCATAGAAGCTACCGAACCCATCAAATAGAGTCTTGTACGCAATTTCCTTTCTTCTTCTAGGAGGAAATTAAGGAGATAGATCTTATTTCTTGTCGTTCTCCTTTCATTCTGTAGATATAAACAAGCAAGTGTGTGTACATAGTTTTCAACATGGGAGAATTTAGAGCTTGAGAACTACAGGACAAGTGAATAAAGTCAGGCAAGTGACCAAAATGTCTATTTAGATGAGTTCAATAGGCAGATGGAAGCTTGACTCGAAATTTCAAAGCAAAACATTTTAAGTTTTCGCTCAAAACAAATTATGGTTGTGCATGAAATTATAGACTATTTACTATTATGCTTAGAAATTTGATATCCTGCTTTTATAACCGAATATATAAGAAGGAATTTATATCTTATATATATATATATATCAAAGACGTAAGTTTATTCTGAATTAGCAGAAAAATTAGTTGTAGTAAATGGGAAATTGAGATAAAGAGAACTGACTCCTAACGAAAGGTCCATACGCAGGTTAATTTACTTGGACCAATATTCTCAGAAGATAATTTTTTTTTTAACGATGCGAGACTAAATATTGTCTAATAACTTTCTAGATTAAGCCCCAATTGAATAGTGGATGCTGTTAGAATTAATATAAAACTATAATATTTGATCCTCATCATAACTTCGTAGTTTTGGTATAATGGTTAGAGGAACTAAATTTAACATAGTATCAGTGCAACATAAGTTCAAATCTCACCGACTACGAATTAAATATGGATTTTATAAAAATTGACACTGCTACCTGAGTCCAGGTTTCGACCTATAAAAAAGGACGCTCGACCTGCGTGGGCATGTTAGAATTAATATAAAACTATAATACTTGATCATTACCATAACTTCGGAGTTTTTGTGTAATGGTTAGAGAAACTAAATTTAAGATGATGCTAGATATTCCTAACATTAATAGATTTAAATTAGTATTATATTTGCAAGCAATTTCATAGAATTTTCTTCTTAATTAGTTTTTTATCCAATTAGAGCAAAGAAGGGATATTAAACTGTTGGAAAACTAAATATTTTGATGTTTGATAAGTGCGCACAGCATTATTACAGGAGGAAGTTAGCGTATACGGTAACGTTATAGCCCAAGGCCAGCTGAGATGACTATGTTAGATTAGAAAAGGAAAGAGCGGCCACTGTATGCGGAAAAAGTTATGATTTAGTTAATTCAACATTTCTAAGTAATAGTTTAGGTCTATGATGCTTGTTTAAGTAATAATTCAGATCTATGATGTTTGCAATCATAATTTCTATAAAACTTATTCTGCATTAAAATTTTTATTTAGTTCTCTTTCAGAGAATATATTAAAATTTTCCGAATAGGTAATTCGTATGATCGTCAAATATACAAAGCATCAATGACGCCAAAAATATCGCAACTTCATTTCCTCTACTCTTTCCCCTTATACTAGTTTTTCACATTATTCAATGGGTTTTTAAAATTTTACGTTCTATACTTTAATTGTTTTTTTATCATAAATCCGTAGTATCTTGAAAGTAGCTCTGAAATTGTTAGTTATTTTAACTCAAATACCTTACCTATTGTGTTTTTAATTATGATCGATTATATATTAATTGTAGCTATATTAGAAAATTATGAACATGTAGTAAAGAAATTCAAACAAGGGAAGTGCATTTAGAAAAATCATGTATCGCCTTCTCATTAATGATCAGCAACAACATAAAAATGGACCCAAAACAAATAAAAAAATTTCCTTTACTTAAAAAAAAAAGGACACATTTTGACATTTCTTCCAACCGCCAGCCAAGGTCTCTATCATCCTCTGGACCTCCAAGAAAAAAGAACAATTATTTGCATCTATCAGCCCACCTCATCTCTTAAATCATCAAATTAACTGCCTATCCTAATCCTAAGAATCTAATCACCTCTTAATCTAATCCAAAAACAAACTCTTTCCTAAAACCATGACACCTCACTCAAAATTTCACCCCCATTGTCAGCTAATAATTTCTCATCAGCTGTCACAATATGAAGTCCAAACATTCAGTCACAAGCGCAATAGCCCTCGTGTTGTAATAAGGCACGTGAGGCCCACTGGGCTCTACAACCTCTCATCACTTTCCTTCTCTCTTCCTCTGCCCCAAAATAAGCCACCTCAGCCCCGCTTCCAGTCACCTCCCTCCCTCTCTCACCGCCGACAAACAGCGGTTGGATTAGCGATCCATCCCTCTGTCGTTACCCTCTCTACCCTCACGAGCGGTGACCGCATCCTCACTAGTGCTCCCTCTTAAATACGAACCTCAAAAGACCCGACTCCCTCATCGAAATCCTTCAACAGCTGAAAATAAAAACTTTAATGGCCGTCGTCAGAGAGCGAAGACTTAACCTCACTCTCGAGCTCCCCACGCCGGAACCCTCAACCGACCGCCGCCTCCGCCTCCATCTACCTCCACTCCACCCTTCTTCCTCGTCATCCGCCGCCGCCGCCGCCGCCGCCGGCGAGTACAGACTCTCCGACTTCGAGAAGCTCGCCGTGCTCGGACACGGCAACGGAGGCACCGTCTACAAAGTCCGCCACCGCCGGAGCAGCGCCATCTACGCCCTGAAAGTCCTCCACTCCGACTCCGCGGCCTCTCGCCGCGAGATCGAGATCCACAGGGGCGCCGACTCCTCCGCCGTCGTCAAGTGCCACGCCGTCCTCTCCACCTCCTCCGGCGACCCCGCGCTCCTCCTCGAGTACATGGATCTCGGGTCCCTAAACCTCAGCACCCGGTTCCCCGAACCCGCCCTCGCCGAGATCGCCGCCCAGGCCCTCAACGGCCTGGCCTACCTCCACGCTCAGAAGATCGTCCACCGCGACATCAAGCCCTCGAACCTCCTGCTGAGCTCCAGCGGCGAGATCAAGATCGCCGACTTCGGAGTGGGGAAAATAATGCGGCGGACCCTGGACCCGTGCGTGTCCTACGTGGGCACGTGCGCGTACATGAGCCCGGAGAGGTTCGATCCGGACCGGCACGGGGGGAACTACGACGCGTACGCGTCTGACGTGTGGAGCTTGGGGTTGACGATCTTGGAGCTCCACCTGGGGCACTTTCCGCTGTTGCCGATGGGTCAGAGGCCGGACTGGGCGACGCTGATGTGCGCGATTTGCTTCGGGGAGGCGCCGGCGGTGCCGGAGGCGGCGTCGGAGGAGCTGAGGGGGTTCGTGGGGTGTTGCTTGATGAAAGAGGCGGGAAAGAGGTGGACGGTTGGGGAGTTGTTGAGGCATCCGTTTGTGGCGGGAAGGGATCGGAGGGAGTCGGAGAGGGCTTTTGGGGAGGTTTTGGCGGCGGCGGCGGAGGCTGGGGAGGGTTGAGATTTTGAGGAGGAATACGTGGGTTTTTTATTTTTTTATTTTTGGGTTTGTACATAGATGGATCCGAAGAATAATGGATCCGCTCAAGAGGGGCATTTTTTATG
>BQKN01000771.1:258242-286708 GCA_022839385.1 Asparagus kiusianus | reverse complement strand
TTTTTTTGCTTGGTAGTGATGTGTCACATCCTCATCCACTCACTACCCATGTGAATGTGGTCCCATATTTGAATGAGTGGAGGGGGATGTGACACATCACTACCAAGCATAACTTTTTTGCTTGGTACCAAACATACCCATATTGCTCATATATATATATATATATATATAGTGATGACAAAAAAATAAATTGTTGGTTATTCTTTCTTTTGTGATACTTCATACTTAATTGCATCTAAACTCTACACACTGTTAATAAAAAAAAATCTAAAACTCTGTAAATAATCAAGTTAAATATATTCCTCTGTTGGCTATCAAAATCCTCTCTCTTTCAACCAACAAATTCTTTTTCCCCAAACTCAATAATGCAAAGAAATCACCCACTCCTGTTACAAGATGGTTTCAAGTTATCTTCCAATTTGTTAGTGCGGCCCACTAGTGTCAACCTTATGTTCAAGTAAGGGCCTGTTCGTTTGGCTATAAAAAAGTGGGAAATCAAAGAAATAGAAAAGTGGGAAATCAAAGAATTGTTTTGGGAGTGTTTGGTTTGCTAAAAAAAAAGGAAATCAAAGAAATGGAGATGAAATGAGATGAGTTGTCACATTATTATTGGATGATGTGAGTGGTTTTTTAAGAAAACTAGTTTTGATGTGTTCGGTTGGCAAAAAAAATAAGGAAATGAATTATAAGAAACCTATTTCCTGTAGTTTTCTTGTTTTCTTTTGTTCGGTTCATTCTTAAAAATAAGAAATGAAATGAGATGAGATGAGTTGTCATTGTATTATTGGGTGATGTGAGGAAAGTTTAAGAAATGTGTTTTCATAACTTTTTGGGATGAAATAGAAGAAATGAAATGTTAATGAGATGAAGTGAATTGTTATATTATTTTATTGGATGATGTGAGTGATTTGAAATGATGAAAAGAGATGAGTTGAGTGATGTTTGGATGAAAATAATATTTTATTAGGGTGATGGATGAGTTGTTAGATGAAAATAATATTTTATTAGATATGGTGGATGAGTTGTTAGATAAAAATAATATTTTATTAGATGATGTGGATGAGTTGTTGAATGAAAATAATATTTTATTGGATGTTGTGGGTGAGTTTTAGGGATGGAAATGGAAGAAATGTGTTATTTGGAGATTTCTTGGTTTTCCATTTCCATTTCTTGGTTTTTAGGAAATAACCGAACAGCCCCTAAAGGGAAAGGTATCTTGTCTTATCTTGATAGCTGTTAATAATTTTAGATCGCAAGAATTAGAAATATTTATCATGTCTTAAAGAGTCCCTACTAAGTGGAAAGCGTTGGCATTATCGCTTAAAATGATGTTTTTTTTTTGTGTCATTTTATTGTATGATGAGGTGTGATGTTGATATAAACACAGTGTATTCGAATAATTGTTTTCTTATCATAAACAGTGCTTATTAGTACAATTAGGTGGAGGCGGCTTTGAAATTATGACGTGCTCACAAATGGATTGCTCGGCTCATTGCTTACATGTACCTTTTTTGTCAAAACAAGATATGCTTCTTTTAGCAAATATCTAGTTTGAGAATATTATTGGAAATACATAGTTCGAGAATCAAATTAATCCAAAATTTTAATAGCTCTTTCCAATTAATCAAAAGTCTTCAAACTATACATTTGTAACAAAATAATCATAATTAACCTGCTATTTGCGTTGAAGTCCCTGATAACTACCTTAATAGCGAACATTAGATCTTATCTCAAAATGGGTCAGCATATTATGACCTTTTCAAAGGACTAGTTTTCTAAGGCCATATACAAACCAAATACCAAAGAGAGATTCATAATTGAGTGCTAGATATTTAGAGATTTAATTATATTATATATTATCTTCACGAGGAGGAATTGTCCCTTCCGATCATGCATGAACTTGTGTCCAAAAAGTGATTAGATTTAATACTTACTTAACGGACCCTCGACCTTATCCTATTCCCTGAAGATTTAAATTATTCAACTGCCTAACATATGGGAGGTATCAGCTTCCCTATGTCTCTTGGTCATTAATAATAATAATAATAATAAACAAAGATGTATATGAAGTCATGCGCTTGATCCTTATCTACACCAAGAAAATTAGTTTGTAACGCTTATGCAATTTGGGTAGTCGACTAAATGAGATATCATGCATTTAAAAAACTCATTGATCTCGTCTTGGAGCAATACTATCAAAATTTAACCAGGGGTACGAGACTTAAAAAAAAAAAAACCCTCTTAGAGTCGCTACGCAACAATAAAATTATAGGGGGCTGCAAGTGCAAAACAATGATACTACATGGATGTATGTGAAATTACCTCTTGAAAATATCAAATTGAAGATTGCGTCATGTTACTAAAATATCGACTTTAGTAGACGACCTGATCTTCGATATGATATATGAATGTCAAAATTCAAGAGTACTAATTGAAGAAGTGGGGAGAGAAGTTCAGGAAATCTGCAGGAATTAGCCAGGCAGACTGGCGGTCGACCGCGAGTCAGCGGTGGTTGACCGCGAACATGGACAGGAGAGCAGGAGGCTCTGGAGCTGAAGGCGGTCGACCACGCGGACCATGTAGGCGATTTAACTCTCGGGAATTGGTTCGGTCGACCGCCGCGTCGACTGTGGGTTTCCTGTAATCGATTTATTCTCTGTCGGGGGTGATCGGTCGACCGTGGCGGTCGACCGCGTAGCGGGTTTGCAGTTGGGTCAGTTATATGACCCGGTTCGTTTTGGAGCTGATATATAACTCTAATCATGATTAGTTAGGGTTAAGCAAGAACGTTTTTGAGCAGTCTTTGGGAGAGGATTGCTGCATCCAATTGTGGGAGATTTGTGAGAGATCTAGAGCTTTGTTTTAGGATTTGATCGGTGAGATTTGTAACTCTATTTGTATTCTCTTGATTTCTAATAGTAAGAACTCCCCCCTCCTTGCCCCGTGGACGTAGGCAACTTGCAGAACCACGTTAAACTCGTTGTCTTGCTGTGGTATTGTGTTTGACTTATTAGTTATGATTTATCTCTTGTTCTTGTTCGTGTCGCTTTGAGGCTTCCGCCGCGCACAACACTAATCTATACCCCTGCACTTCATATACATTGCCTTCAACAAATAATGTTGCAAATAGATGTTAGATATTTTGTTAAGAAAAGACAATTTTGCCTTCATGAATAGTAATAAAATTTTATAGTTAAAACATGTTTTAATTAGCAATTAAAAATATGTGTAACAGCTATATAATTATGGGGAACGTTACAAAATTTATGATGAACGTTACAGAATTAATTACGGGTTTTGTAACGTCTTTTCCAACCCTATATATATCCGTATGTTGAGCTCAAAATGACAAGAAAAAAAAATATACAACAAGTTTCTCTTGTTTTTCTTCTCTCCCCTACATATTATTTTCATCTACATCTTAGTTTTATTCTATGGGCAACTTCCTTCATCTGAGCTGAAGCTCTGCACTCTCGCCTGAGTGCAGAGGCCGGCCCTTTCCGGGGGCTTTTACCGCTAGGGGGGAGGGAATCATCTGCGCCAGGGCGATAGGCAAGTTCTCAATCTTCTAGGACAGTGAATACACGACTGCTCCCGATCAGGCCTGATTTTTCTAACTTATATTATTCATCTTTAGATTTAATTTCTTATTTAATTCGGATTTGATTTACATGCTATAACATTTGTTTTGATAATTTTCCAACAATCTAGAAGATTGAGATTATAGCACTTAAGTATTAAATCTGAAATAATTATAAGTTTTCTGTCCCTGTTCATTAAAAAAAGAATATATTTTTGTTCATCCGAAAGAAAAAACAAAAGGCACCGTTCACTCAAATTTTTACGTGCAATTTGCTATTACTGTTCACAATTTAATCAGAAATTGCTGCTCATTATAAAATGAAAATTATTGTTCATAAAAAAAATTGCTAATTGCTTATCTATTAATTAATAGTATTGTTGAAATAATAATAATAATAATTAATTTTTTGTTACTGTTCACCAAAAAAATGAAACTGTTACTGTCATTTATTTAAAAAACGTTACTGTTTATTTAAACAGTTTTGGTTATTTTTTTAAATAAAAAAATTGTAGTTAAATATTTCTGTTAATTTAATTTAATAGTTAATTACATTTATCTTATAGTTGTTTTATAATCAATAACTATTGCAAGTTACGAATATCAAAGAATCTTTATTGGTTTCTAAAAGCCTAGTTTATATTTGTTAGAATCATCTAAAACCTACTTATCATCCCCTTGTGCTAGTGAATATGCACGCATTTGAAACATGCTATAAATTTGTAGCAGTGTACATATTTATTCTTGAAAATTTCATATGCATGGTTTTGACAAGAATAAAGGGAACAAACTCTGGATGCATAGATGCTTTGAAATATCTGGATTTTTTCATGGTTTAATGCTTTCATTTTCTTTAAGCTATCAATATGGTACCTTCTATTATTCCATACTTTGGTGTATTTATGCATCTAATAAGCTCAGTACAGAAGGTGGTAAAAGTGAATGCAAATTTGTTCAGCAACTTCTGTGGCAGTTGTCTGCAGCAGATGTGTTTTTACTCTCAAGACATGAAAATCATGAGGTTCAAAAATCAATAGGTAAACCCCTCCTCTGCCTTATCCAACATATGTTTGCAGTATAATTGCTTGGCAAATTAAATGCTTGTAGGAAATTTTTTTAAAGTTTCTATATACTGTTAAGAAACAAAAACTCATTGAGTGAACTGATTCAAGTTTTCTTGGATTAGTTGGTGTCTAAGGCGAGGTTTAAGGGTTGCGTAACGCGCACTGCAAGGAACGAGGTACTTAATTGATCTTTGATCAACCTCTATTACTATCCTTACCTGGCTAATTACCCGGGTAAAACTTTAATCTTTTCACTTTAGGAGTTTTTGGTTTGGAATAAGAGGACCGGAATTATGAGAATAATTCATATGCATTTATTGAATTACGCTTCTTGCATCATATATTGCCTAATGATAAATGATCAATATATGAGCGAACCAAATCAAAGAGGTACATCTTTTAAAATTCTATTTTATATGGTGAATTATATTTCAAATCTTCAAATGTAAAGTTCATCTCTTTTATTGCATTATGATGGATATTGCAATAAATGTCCATATATCATTTTAGATAACTTGCATTTGTTACATGATTAATTAAAAGGTTTTATGCAAGAATGCACTTGTAAAATTTAAAGCACGTATGTACAAATATTATTATTATTATTATTATTATTATTATTATTATTATGTGTTTAAGAGGTGGTACTAGAAAATGGCCATGTAAATTTGGATGGTCTCCTTTGTAGACAACCAATTTAAATTTGGAAGGTCTCTTTTGAAGGCAACCAATTTAAATTTGGATGGTCTCTTTGAAGACAACCAAATTTTTAACCTCTTATAATAGAATTTTTTTAAAAAAATTTTATGCATATGAATTATGAAGTATGAAATATATTGTTCTCTCGAATGCTCTGCATGTATCTATTATTAATTTTATTCATGTATGTGCATATGCATAACTGCAGAATTTTAGTTCCACATTAGTTTGAAATGTTCAGATATTAAGGTCAAATCCTAATCTGCACAAACACTATGTGTTTACATCTTCAGACATAGACTATGATCTTTTATGATCATAGACCATGACCTAATGTCAATTTCAAACAATATGATGGACTAATTACAAAATAAGAAATTGATAAATAAATACAATGCCTGCTAGGCAAAGTTATGATTCTAAACTTTGTAAAATCTGTGAAAAGAATCCTGTTGACCCTTTGACAAATGGTCTATCCAGGAGTGTGGTTCTGGATTCATCGAGGAAGATGGGGTTAAGCCTATAGATGAGGTCACTGACAACGACAATCCAACCCTTATTTGGAGACGTAGTCCTAATGTTGGTTCAATGTGGTAGAAACAAGCTGGACTAGTGACACTCGTGTGGAGCATCGACCCAGATATATTCATATATCACTATGTAGCTTGTGCTACTACCCCTTCTCTATGATGACGATGCTCTTATGATATGGCTGGCTAGGCTGAGTTTTACTCTTAATAAGTCCAACGTGTGTATTATGAGAGGTATTAAATAAACAGCTGTAGTACCCTTTGAGGACTTACCTACGTGAGAGGAACCGTGACGGCCGCGGTTAGGGGGGTTTGGGCTAACCCCTACAAACTCTCATGAGTCGGTTTTTTTGTGAGCATGGCCTTTAACGCTCAACCCGCTTTGCTCAATAGATGAAGTGTATTGTGTGTGTTTTCATCAATACCTGATTCAATGGGTCTAATTCAAAGCCTAGCCCATTATGTCCCTCAGGTGGCGATGAACTCACTAAGGAAATGTTCAAAGCCGGAAGCTACGAAAGGTTGCCCAACCTATATTTGTTTTATGATTTCTTGATTTATTTATTGATTTTTGAATTTTCAGTCAATATTGCCTTTTGGGGGGACCCTCTTATACAAATAATGATTTCACGATACGAAAGGCCTTGTCAATATTTTCAGTCAATCTTCTAGGTTGTTGGAAAATTTACCAACTTTAAAGGTTATAGCATGCAGATAAATCCGAATGAAATAAATAAGAGATAAATAAGAGATAAGAAAATCAGGCCTGACGGGAGCAGTCGTGTAATCACTACCCTAGAAGATTGAGAACCTACCTATCGCCCTGACGCAAATGGTTCCCTCCCCCCTAGCGGTAAAAGCCTCCGGAAACGGCCGGCCTCCGTACTCGGGCGAGAGTACAGAGCTTCAGCTCAGATGAAGAAGATTGCCCCAAAAAAATTAATAACAAAATTTATAGAGGGGAAAAAATAATTTTCTTTAAACCAGAGGAGAGGAGAAAAACTTTTTTTCTTGTGTTTTAAAATGTGAATAAAGGTGTATTTATAGGGTTGAGGGAGAGAGGATTCTTTTCAATTTTCCGATGTGGGACTAAAACACAAAGGCAAAATTGCCTTTTCTTAATAAATATCCAACAATAGAAACCAAAATAAAAAATGTACCTGAAAGCAAAAGTTATACATGGTGGGAGCTGACCCCTTGAGGCTTTGAAGATAAGGTTCCCTTTTAATTGCAATACTAGAATTGTTTGTTAATGATAAAAGAGACACGTTAATCCCACTTGTGGATAACAAGTAATCCTCAATGAGGGCACTTTTCTCTCTGTAATCTGATCTTAAAATTATCTTTAAGGACAACTCCCAAAGCTTACAGCTATTTGTTTAGATGGTACCTTTGTGACTTTGTTGATAGACTATTTGTAGAATCTTATCCTTATTACAGCTGACAAGCACTTCAACTATCTTTACCAAAGTTGGTAAGACCAATATTAACGTCACGCTCATTTATCTATTTAGTACGCATTGATGAACGCTGGTTATGATTTTATATGTGTTTTCTTTTTCTTAAAATTCCCCCCCTTGTGCTCTCCTTTTGTTATTGTCAAAGTTGAATGCATTGAGATTAACAATGGTTAAACTTCCCATTTTTGTTGTCGTCATATGTTCTATGACAATATATTTTGTTGTAAATATGGGGTGCATTGTGCAAATTAAACATTATGTGAGAGGACACTTTTGGGTCTATACTTTTTGAGAGTATAAACCTGTATATGTACAGTGAGTAACCGTAGCGGACTGCGATTTTTTATCTCAAGGTCCCATACTATTCTTCTAAAAAAATTAAAAAACAAAGAAAGAAAGGAAGAAAATCTAATGATTAAACTTATTAAACTTTATTATCTGTTGATTGCCAGTAATTATCCTCTTATTGTAGAAGTGACAAACACGGCGAAGAACAGCTCAGGAAACAAGCAGGAAACTGTCAGGAAGCTTGCCGGTCGACCGCGAGATCAACTGCGGTCGATCGAAAACGTGCACAGGTCGAAGGCAGATTCTGGAGTTGGAGACGGCCGACCGCCAAACCCTGTAGTCGATTTATGTCTCTGTCGTTCCTGGACGGTCGACCGCGACGAATTTGGCGATCGACCGCCAATCGGGTCTAAGTCAGGTTTTGGTTTCCTGACCTGTTTCGTTTTATGTTGGTATATAACCCTAAACCCGATTAATTAGGATTAAGCAATGATGTTTTTGAGCAGCTTTTGAGAGAGGAGTGTGCATCAATTGTGAGAGGATTTGTGAGAGATCTAGAGAGCTTTGTTTTAGGGTTTATTGGTGAGATAGTAACCCTATTTGTATTCTCTTGATTTCTAAAAGTAAGAACTCCTATCTCCTTGCCCCGTGGACATAGGTAACTTGCTGAACCATGTAAAATTCGTTTGTCTTGTTGTGGTTGAAGAAACCGCGAACGATTTGGTGAAGAACATGTTTTGAAGACTGCAGGAGTCACATTTGGAGCTTCACGATCGACCGTGGCGAAAGGCCGGTCGACCGCGATCGCGCACAGGCCTGAGTATGTGCCTGGATTTGGCACAGTCGACCGCCGCCGTCGACCGCGAGACCCTGTAAGTGATTTTGGGCTCTGTCGTTTGTCGCGGTCGACCGCGTAGCGGGTCAGGCCTATGTTTGGTTTCCTGTTCTTATTTGGTTTTGGTGTTTGTATAAATACCAATATTCGTTTCTAGGGTTTCTAAGGCAAGAGTTTGGGATATTTAGAGCACAGAAAAGATGTATTTTCTAAGCTATTTGATTATGGTTTATTTGGAGAGATTAAGAGCTTTGTTGGTGAGATTAGTTTGTTCCTTCGAGTAATTTGTAATCTCAAGTTGTACTCTTCTTCTCTATTAGTGAAAACCCCATCCCCTTCTTGTCCCGTGGACGTAGGCAATTGCCGAACCACGTTAAAATTGGTGTTTTGTTTATGCATTGATTTTGGTTGCTTTTGGCCCTCTTTGATCGGTGATAGGTGGATTTAAAAGTGTTGGTAGAAATCAATATCGTTTTTATAGAGAAGAAGGACATTAGAAGATAGACTGTCCAAAGTTAAAGGACAAAGCCGGGAAGAGTAAGGGGAAAGTTGTATAAGCTTCAGAAGTGAATGTTATAAAAGTTGTTGGCGAACATTCAGATTCAGATTCTTCAGGCTATTCGTACCATGCACTACCATCAGTTTGCTATGCCAACTCTACAGAGTTGATATTGGATTCGGGAGCCACATATCACATTTATCCTAGAAAGGATTGGTTCTCCAGCTTTGAGGAGCTGGAAAGAGAGGATGTCGTGCTTATGGGTAATGATCATGTATGCTTTATTGGTGGTATTGGTTCAGTCCGGATCAGGATGCATGACGGAGTGGTTAGGGAGTTAAAAGAAGTGAGGTTCGTTCCGCAGTTAACGAAGAACATCATTTCTCTTGGTACTTTGGAGGCAGCAGATTATCGGGTGATCTTAGAGGATGCTACTATGAAGGTCACGAAGGGTTTTATGGTGATGATGCGATGTGTCAGGAAAAACAACCTATACTACTTGAAGGGCAAGACAATTACAGTGGGTCTGATAACTTCTATCACTACAGAGGAGGACACTACCAGCTTATGACACATGCATTTAGAATACAGTAGTGATAAGTTCCTACAAATATTGGCGAAATATGGGCTATTGAAAGGTGCAAAAACCTACAAGATGGAGCTGTGTGAGCATTGTATACTTGGGAAAAAGACTAGAGTGAAGTTCGACATCGCTATTCACAACATCCAATATATATTAGATTACATTCACACAGATGTTTAGGGCTCTTCCAAGTACACATCACTTAGTGGGACCAACTATTTTGTCACTTTCATTAATGACTATTCTAAGAAAAATTAGGTATATACAATGAAGCATAAACATGAGGTCCTAGATATTTTTGTGGAGTGGAAGAAGAAAGTGAAGCTGCAGACAGGTAGAAAGGTAAACACTCTTCGTTCAGATAACGGTAGAGAGTACAAGAGTGATCCATTTATATAGTTTTGTCGGGATCATGATATTAGACGACACTTTACAGTTCGAGAGATACCGCAACAGAACGGGGTGGCTGAGAGATTGAACTATACATTGCTGGAGAAGGTGCAATGTATAATGATACATAGTGGATTACCTAGATCCTTTTTGGATCAAGGTGTTAGTTTATGCGAGCTATCTCGTTAATAGGTTATCGTGCATTGCGATACAGGGGAAGACTCTTATGGAGTGTTTGTCTGATTCGATTGTTAGTGACTGTGAGTCATTTCGGATATTCAGGTATCCTGCTTATTATTATATTAATGAAAAAAATTGAATTTGGGGGTGAGGAAAGCAGTTTTTGTAGGATTTAGAGAATGTGTTAAAGGCTTCAACTTATGGGATCCACAGGATAAGAAGATAGTCATTAGCAGATATATCATATTTGATGAGGCGTACATAATGATGCATCAAGTTCCTCGACAGGTGGAGAAAGATCAGATTAGTAGGATATCACAGCATGTGGAGGATGATATGACTCCACTCACTTCATATAGCATTATATCCATTGAGGCTCCTATAGAGGTGATACTAGAAGGAAATGGGATAACAAACAGGCTTTTGGAGAATACAATGGATGGTGGGACTCAGGAGCAAGGTCATGTTCAGGAGTCTATTACAACAAATAGACCTAGAAGGGTGATTTGTCAGCCAGCTAGATACAATAATGTTATTGTTGGACATGCTTTATCGGTGACGGTTGTTGATAATATGGTTCCTTCTACATTCAGGGAGGTAGAGTATAGCTCTGATTCGATCAGGTGGAGGACAACTATGCAGGAGGAGATGCGGTCTGTTCAGAAGAATAACATTTGGAAACTTATAAATCTACCTAAGGAAAAGAAACCGATTGGTTGTAAGTGGGTATATAAGAAGAAAGAGAGATCTTCTATTAAGGATATTAGGTACAAAGCCAGATTGGTTACTAAGGGATATGCACAGCTTGAGGACGTTGATTATAACGAGGTATTTTCACCCGTTGTGAAACATTCGTCGATTCAGATTTTATTGACATTTGTAGCACAACTGGATTTGGATTTGATCCAGATAAATGTTAGGATAGTCTTTCTACATGGAGATTTAGATGAGAAGATCTACATGACACAACCCGTGGGATTCAAAGCTTCAGGAAAGGAAGAGTTGGTGTACAAGCTGAAGAAGTCTTTTTATGGTTTAAAGCAATCGTCACGACAGTAGTACAAAAGATTCGACAGCTTCATGATTGGCCATGAATACACGAGGAGCCCATATGACGCATGTGTTTACATGCACAAGCTACATGATGGTGAGTATATATATTTGTTATTATATATTAATGATATGCTTATTGCTTCCAGGAATTCTTCAGCTATTCGAAAGTTAAAAAAGGAGCTGTCATCTGAGTTTGAGATAAATGATCTTGGAGAAGCTAAGAAGATATTGGGTATGGAGATCGAGAGAGATAGGATGAAGGGGAGATTAAAGTTTACACAGAGGAGTTACTTGCAGAAAATGTTGAAGAAATTTAGGTTTGATGGTAATACAAAACCAGTTAGTACTTCATTGGCTCCTCACTTCAATCTTTTAGCTTTAATGTCACCTATTTCAATTGAGAATAGAGATTATATGTCAAAGAGTACATATGCCAGTGTGGTGGGTAGCTTGATGTATGCAATGATGTGTACGAGACCAGATCTATCACAGACCGTGACCATGATATCGAGGTACATGCATGACCCCGAGAAGGGTCATTGGGAGGCCGTGAAGTGGATTCTATGATATGTTAAAGGCACCATGGATGTTGATTTGATTTTTCAAAAGAATGAGAAGAATAGACATGATTGTATTGGCTATGTGGATTCACATTATGCGGGGGATCTTGACAAGTATCGATCTACTTCAAGATATGTATTTACATTAGCAGGAGCACCGGTACGTTAGAGATGTACACTTCAGTCTACAGTGGCTCTCTCTACTACAGAGGCAGAGTATATGATGGTGACTGAAGCTGTGAAGGAGGTTTTGTGGTTGTATGGATTGTTGGAGGAATTGGGGATTGCACATGAGACCCTTTGAGTATATTATAATAGTATGTCGGCTATCTATTTGGTAAAGAACTAGGTTTATCATGCATGTACGAAATATATTGATGTTAGATTCTACTTTTTTCGTGATGTTTTGGATGATAAAAACGTCATATTAGATAAGATCCACACGAAGGACAACCCTGTGGATATGTTGACCAAAGTTATTTCAGGTGTAAAATTTGATTATTGTTTGAAACTATTGAACATTCTTCAATGTTGAGGGTCTTTGGAGACCATTTGGGTGAACTACGTTCGGCTTGATTCCTTGGGCAAGAGGATATGCAGACAGTCTTTTCTATGTAGCCGGGTTAGATTTGTTTATTTCGATAGGGAGAGATTGTTTGAGCTCTCTTTTGGGTTCCCGATTTGTTGTAGATTGAGTCTATTGTCGTGTGTTGACTCCACTTCGTACTGGACGCAACAAGTGGGATATTAGGATATTTTTGTGTTGGCTCAGTTTTGGGAGAAACTTCACAAATGTGGAGATTTATAGAAGTGATGAACACGACGAAGAACAGCTAGGAAACAAGCAGGAAACTATCAGGAAGTTTGTCGGTCGACCGCGAGATCAGCTGCAGTCGACCAGAAACGTGCACAGGTTGAAGGTAGATTCTGGAGTTAGAGATAGTGGACCACCGCGGTCGACCGTCAGGGAACGGTCGACCGCCAAACCCTGTAGTCGATTTATATCTCTATCATTACTGGGCGGTCGACCACGATGAATTTGGCAATCGATCGCCAGTCGGGTCTAAGCCAGGTTTTGGTTTTTTGACCCGTTTTATTTTGTATTGATATATAACCCTAAACCTGATTAATTAGAGTTAAGCAAGGACGTTTTTGAGTAACTTTTTAGAGAGGATTGTGCATCAATTGTGGGAGGATTTGTGAGAGATATAGTGGGCTTTATTCTAGGATTTATTGGTGAGATTTGTAACCCTATTTGTATTCTCTTGATTTCTAATAGTAAGAACTCCCACCTCCTTGCCCCGTGGACATAGGTAACTTACTGAACCACGTAAAATTTATTTGTCTTGCTATAGTGATTGTGTTTTGCTAGTGTGGTTATGATTTATCTCGTTCTTGTTCATGCACTTTCGTGTGATTCAAGTTCCATTATGCACAACAAGTGATATCAGAGCTTCACGTTTGGCTTGGGGTTTGTTCGAAGGATTCACTGAAGGATTTTTATTTGGAGAGTTAGATGTACAACATGGGAGAAGAAAGTATATCAGGTTTGTCTCGTACAAAGGCGATACAGAGTCTAAGCATCAATAATACGAAGATTAATGTTCCGAAGTTCGATAACAAGATCAATTTTGGGTTGTGGAGGTGCTAGGTGATGGATGCGTTGGATGCACAGAATTTGGAGGGGACTCTTGAGTTACAAGAGAAACCAGCTAATTGGATGACATGGTTTGGAAGAAGATGAACAGTAGGGCTTGTGGAGTTATTCGGTCATGCTTGACGCCATATCTTATTTATGATATAATGAACAAGACATCGACAAAGAGATTGTGGGAAATGGTTATTGAGAAGTATCTTACGAAGAGCATTAAGAATCGGCTTCACTTAAAGAAAATGTTTTACCAGTTCAAGATGAAAAGAGAAGTTTTTATTAGGGAGGACACGAACAACTTTACGAAGTTACTTTCAGATATGGTTAATGTAAACATCATGGTTGAGGATGAAGACAAGGCGATGCTACTTTTGTGTTTGTTGCCGAAGGATGATTATGGTACGTTCGTTCTCACTATGATCAATGAAAGAACTATTGTTAGCTATAAGGAGGTGACATCGGCGTTGGTGAATTATGAGTTGAGGAAGAATAATGGCGAACCCTCCGAGAAAGCACCGGGAGATGCTTTAGCAGTTCGAGACCGTAGTCCAAACCGTCGCCAAGTAAACCGCTCAAAATCAAAGAATAGAGGTGGCTATAAGAGTGTTGGTAGAAATCAATATCGTTTTGTACAGAAGAGGGATATTGGAAGATAGACTGTCCGAAGTTGAAGGACAAAGCCGGGAAGAATAAGAAAAAAACTGTACAAGCTTCAGAAGTGAATGTTGCAAAAGCTGTTGGCGAATATTCTGATTCAGATTCTTTAGGTTATTTGTGCCCTACACTACCGTCGGTTTGCTATGCCGACTCTATGGAGCGGATGTTGGATTCAGAAGCCACATATTGTATTTGCCCTAGGAGAGATTGGTTCTCCAGCTTTGAGGAGCAGAAGATTGGCCTATAATGCTCCAAGATTGAGTTACCACCCAGGCGCGAGTTCAGGTGCCTGATGCTTAGCATTATGCTAACTAAGCATCAAGGGTATTCACCATCCTGAATTTATCTGATATTATATTGAGATTTTGGTAGGATGTAGACCCAAAATTATTTGTAAGTGAAAGCCCTTCTAACGATTCAGCTGTCTTTGAGAGGGGATCCCCTCCTATGTGGAAGGTGTCCCAATGTATGTAAAGACACTAATTTTGTGTTGCCTTCTACGGTGTGGCTAGACTTGAGCTCGGGCTGGTTGTCTAATTGTAGTTAAACTTACCAAGATTTTCATCACACTCGGGGAAAAAAGTCTATGGCTTTGAAGCTGGTGTGTGGTACAATGATTAAGGTGAAGAAAATAAGTACAAGGATCAATTTGAATATTAAGCCCCGGTATGGACATCGAAACAGTCTCTTAGCTAGAGGAGAAAAAAGTTTTGAGTCTAGACTTTAGCATAGATCTAAGAGCCTGTTTAGTTAATCTCAAAATTAGACTAGTTTCAAACCTGATCCAATTTTGAGGAGAATTCTGATTGGAGAAAATTGAAACAACGCTAGTCAAGTTTTTCTTAGCCAAAATATGGCCTCTAAATTGATTCTATTTTGAACCACATCCCTCTCGCTTTATAATAGAATTCGTTTAATATAAAATTGGACCATAACTAATTCTGATTCAAATTCATACAATATGGCAAACAGAGCCTAATATTAGGGTTGGGTGTGGGTTGGATCGACCCGCGGGATGACCTAACCTAGCCTGGCATGTAGTGGGTTTGACCTGACCCAACCTATGATATACCAAGGTCATGGGCCGGGCCGAGTCCTGCCCTAGATCCGGGGTTAGAGAAGTAGGTCTGGCCCACGCCCGATCGAGCCCATGCTTGACCCCCCCCCCCCCCGTTCCTTGGCATATTTTTTTGTTAGGCTAGCTGTTTTTTTAAACCTTTGGGTTTGCAGCTAGTTACCAACAAAGCCAAAATATCATAGCCCTCTGACTCGTGCGCCTTACAAAGTAGCGATCTTTAAGCTCGCTACTGTCTAGTTAGAAGGATTAAAAAGTTTAATACAACTTTAAAAATAATTCAATATAAGTTTAAATTACTAAAAAAATAAATTATGAATAATTTTATAATTATAAATATAAGTTTAGTATAATTATAAAGATAAAAAATAGAAAATTAGTTAGATGAAAAACCGAAGGGCCGTAGCCCGCACCTAGGCGGATCGTGGGATGGACTGGGTTCAGATCCGGACTCGGGATCAGAAAGATATAACCAGCCCATTCTAACCCGACCGGGGTCGAGTTAGGCCCGACCCGACCATGAGCCTGATGAACTGGGTCAAGGGCCTGAGCAGGACGGGCCTACGTCCGTTCCTACATAATATTAGGGCCCGTTTGTTTGTATTATTTGGAAAGAGAAAGCCTGTCAAAATTACGAAAAAGTTAGAACTTTGACAGACTTTCACCGTCCAAAAATTGCGTCCAAACGGGCCCTTAGAGTAGATCCATCCTACTTCAATGGTTTATTGTATCATAATGATGTGAACGATGATGGGAAATTTCACCACGCTGTACTTGAACTCTACAGTTTACCTCATGATTATGTGAAGAGTAACACATGCACTCAGCATTCATGATAAAGAAAATCAGGATATAGCATTTCGCCCAAATGATCCACACGAAAAAAAAATAAAACCAACCGTCCAGATGTGCTAGTCAAACCTAGGGGTCCAACTTTGAGGTGAGGATAACCGATCCCACAAAAGATATCCGATCTTATCCAAAAGCTTGTTGCTCGGCGTTGACTAACGCCAACTATTCAGTGCGGACACCGGACAAACATTTGACGGCGTCTTGTCTCCCTTCACCTGGCGACACGTGGCACGAGGTCCGACGCACGTGGCGGGGCCCATCGAGCGGACAGCTGGAGTTGCATCGACAAGGGTAAAGTTTCGTACGTAGACGTATGGGAGTTAGACACGTGTCGAGAATGGAGCAAGGACACTGAGGGGAGGCACGAGGGGAGAACAGCTAAGCATGGGGGTTACGCTGGACAATATGCAGCTCAGTTCCCTAGAAACTATACTACCCTGCGGAAATACCAAGGTTTCGTGTAATCTTTTACATACACCCCTATTGAAAAGTGTATTTGAATAATTTTGTCACTTTTACAAAAGAGTTTGTTATGCAATTATCTGACTCTAAACATGCTTCTCCCACCTTGACTTTTTTAAACCACAACTTATTTAATTCATCTTAGATATTGATTCTTCAATACAAGTGCCTAACATTACTCTCTCTTTCTCTTATCTCATTGTAGTTCATTAGGCTCTTGTAAAGCCATAAATTTCCTAATGTTTACCGTGTTATTTTGCAGATGTGGGTCAAACTTGCAAATTTTAAAGAAAACGAGAGGGACACAATAGTTTTTAAATGATATATATATGAAAAATCATAAATATGAAGAAGGGAAAAATATATCTTTTAAGAAGATGGGGTAATAATTTCCATCTCTAACTTTCTCTAACTATGAAGATTATATAGTGCAAATAATGCATGCTATAAATGGAAGGATCATTTCCTTCTTTTTTCTGATCACAAAATATAAGATGCTTTAACTAAGTTAAAAGGTCAAAAATTCAATGTGTCATTCATAATAAATTCTATAATAATATTGACTATCAGCCCTAAGGCGAAATATTAATCATCAAAAAATAAAAAAAAATTCAGCTGACATAAGATTTAGAACCACTTGCAGTGGTTTAGTCACATAAAATGTCAATTGCAAAAGATCTTATAATTTATAAATTCAATTCTAATTACAATTTGAAATATTCATTTTGTTTTTTTGTAACCGACATCTTTGCATAAAAATTAAGTTGTAGACAAGCACATTGTACACACATTGATTTTACAAAGAAAATGGACCAACTAGGTAATTGTAGTTGACAAAGACTATAAATATAGCATAAACATCTATGATTGTGGGGCAGTTTTTTTTATTGAAATAAGCTATGTTTATAGTCACAATTTTCTAAATGGTGATAAATTTAACAAATATATTTAGAGGTATTAGTCAAAGAAATATAGAGAATGAAATTGTTCTTATTTAATCACAAATCCAATTATTAACTTACTATTAAACTATATTTGATAATTACAACAAAGATTGTTTTCTCCCGGGTAAACGAGGGAGTAAAAAACAAAAGAATTTCTCTCAATTTTGCTCTTTATTTACTTCTCAAAGTTGCCCGTGCAAGTGCCAACATCTTTGGGCCTGTTCTGCAAAAAATGAACAAGAGTGGTACTTTTGTACTAAAAGGTACACAAACTACGTCCAGACCTTGTCCTTTCCGTCTCCCAAGGGGTGCATTTCACAAAAGAACAGGAGTGACTTTATCAATCTCCTGATATTTCAGAAAGTTGAGAAGAGATGGGAGAAGTTTACATTTTAATTATATTAATACATCACTCTCTCTATATAAAGACCTTGTCTTCATCCTTCCTCTTGCTAGAAAAATTCTCTATTTCCCCCTTGGGAATCTATACCTCAAGGTAAGAATTTCTCTGGCATTTAACCCATAATTTGTCGAATTTTATTTCCTTTTCTATGCACCAAAAGATCTTGGTCACTTCAAGTTTTTCTGTTTATTTGATGGGAAAGTGGAGTTTTTCTTGACAATTTCTCTTGTTCTTTTAATTCAACTACACTCGTCTGTTTACTTAAACGACACAAGGATCCCACTGTTTTCACAAAACTGCAGCAAATTCTTCATAAAATTTTTCATATTTGAGGAAAGCACAATCCTTAGTCCTCTACTTTCCACACAAGGAAAGCTTCATCTCGTCTAAAACAAGCCAAAGATTCAAATTTTCCGTCAAATTTGCAATTTTTCCGGATACCCATTTCAGTTCTCTAGCTAACTTGACTAGAGAAAACAAATTTGACTTCGATTTGCTCACTAAATGTCCTCAAAATCCTACTCAAATCTGCTTGAATTGGCCTCAGGGCAATCCCCATCAATGAACAGAATTACCCGCCGTCTCCCTCGAGTCATGACGGTCTCCGGCATCATCTCTGATGCTGAATCCAACTCCGATTCTGAGACTGAATCCATCGACTCTCCTTGTTCCCCTCGCCCTCGAACCATCGTCGTTGCCAATCACCTCCCCATTCGATCCCATCGAGGCCCCGATGGCTGGACCTTCAAACTAGACCATGATTCCCTTCTACTCCAACTGAAAGAGTCAGTCTCATCCATGGAGTTCATCTTCATTGGCTGTCTTCGTGAAGAAATCCCCGTCTCGGACCAAGAAGAAGTTGCCCAGACCCTTCTTGATTCCTTCAACTCCGTGCCCGTGTTCCTTCCTGGTGATCTGTACACCAGATTCTATCATGGGTTCTGCAAGAACCACCTTTGGCCTTTGTTCCACTCTCTCCTCCCATTGTCCTCTACTAGATTCGATCGAACTTTGTTCCAATCTTATGTCTCTGTCAACAAGATCTTCGCGGATAAGATCCTTGAGGTCATCAATCCCGATCACGATTTCGTTTGGGTTCATGATTATCACCTCATGATCCTTCCTACGTTCCTCAGGAAGAGATTTAATAGGGTGAAGCTCGGGTTTTTCCTTCATTC
Source organism: Asparagus kiusianus (assembly GCA_022839385.1). Lineage (NCBI taxonomy): Eukaryota > Viridiplantae > Streptophyta > Magnoliopsida > Asparagales > Asparagaceae > Asparagus > Asparagus kiusianus. The sequence continues at coordinate 267,765 of BQKN01000771.1, read as the reverse complement.
ACCATTCCCATCATCCGAGATTTATAAGACTCTGCCTGTTCGAGAGGAGATTTTGAGGGCGCTCCTCAATTCGGATTTGATTGGGTTTCATACGTTCGATTATGCTCGGCATTTCCTTTCATGCTGTAGTAGAATGCTTGGATTGACTTATGAGAGCAAGAGAGGGTATATTGGATTGGAGTATTATGGTCGAACTGTTACAATCAAGATTTTGCCCGTTGGTATTCATAACGGGCAGCTTCAATCTGTTTTGAGATTACCCGAGACTGAATCGAAGGTTACCGACCTCATCAAGCAGTTCTCTGATAAGGGGAAAGTTTTAATTTTGGGCGTCGATGACATGGATATTTTCAAAGGAATCAACCTGAAACTTCTTGCAATGGAGCAACTTTTAGTAGAGCATCCAGAGTGGCGTGGAAAAGCAGTATTAGTTCAAATTGCTAATCCAGCAAGAGGAAAGGGAAAGGAAATCAAAGAAGTTCAAGCTGAGAGCTATGCTATGGCGAAAAGAATCAATGAGGCCTTTGGGCAGCCGGGATATGAACCCGTAGTTCTCATAGATAAACCACTTCAATTCTACGAAAGAATGGCATATTATGTAATGGCTGAATGTTGCTTGGTGACAGCGGTAAGAGATGGGATGAATTTGATTCCATATGAGTACATCATTGCCCGGCAAGGGAATGAGGAACTGGATAAGATCTTAGGTTTAGGTTTATCAAAGCCAAAGAAGAGTATGCTCGTTGTTTCAGAATTTATTGGCTGCTCACCTTCTCTCAGTGGAGCAATTCGGGTCAATCCATGGAACATTGAGGCTGTGGCTGATGCAATGGACTATGCGTTGGACATGGCTGAGCCTGAGAAGCAACTGAGACATGAAAAGCATTATCGATACGTTAGTACTCATGATGTTGGCTATTGGGCAAAGAGTTTCTTGCAGGATTTGGAGAGGACTTGCCGAGATCACAGTAGTAGGAGGAGTTGGGGAATTGGGTTTGGATTGAGCTTTCGAGTTGTTGCTCTTGATACGAGCTTTAGAAAGCTTTCAATGGAGCATATTGTTTCGGCTTATAGGAGGACGAAGATAAGAGCGATTCTTTTGGATTATGATGGAACTCTCATGCCACAGACTTCCATAGATAAGAGTCCTAGCTCTAAGTCCATTGAAATCCTGAATAGCTTGTGTAGAGATCAGAATAATTTGGTGTTTATTGTTAGTGCAAGAAGCAAGAGGACTCTGAATGAATGGTTTTCTCCTTGCGAGAATCTTGGGATGGCGGGAGAACATGGATGCTTTCTTAGGTAATTGGTTCTTATTTCCTTGTTATGTGCTACATTATACATTTCTCTAGTATAACAAGTTTTATCTTCATATGACTGAATAGTTTCTGAGTTTCCTTTTGCCGGGTGCTTGGTGTTCTAAATTGTAACACTGTACTTATTTTATTCCATAGAGAAATTAATTAGGAACTTCAGTATTTGGTATTTCACTAACATCTTCAAGTACTTTTTTTTTTGAAATGTTGAAGTTGCTCTCCAGGTAAATTTAATTTTTTGCTTAGTATTTTCTCTAACCATAACATGATTTAACAACTGAATTGATGTTTTAAGTTTGAGAACTCTAATAGCTGACTAGAAAAGTAAAACTGCCTCATCTATCTACTTTATTGTTTGAGGATGATTTGGGATTTTTACTTCGAGATTTTTACTTCAATTTTAATGCCTCTATTCTTATCTTGTATGACACGAGGTCAAAACCAAGGCATAAGGAATTCTGAAGTGTTGTTTGAATGAATGGGTTCTATGTTCTTTTTAGTCTTTTTTTAATTCTGTTTCTAATTTTTATGACCGTCACATTTAGTAATCACCCTTTACTGTTCAAAACTCAACTACGTGTTAGTTTCAAATTTTAGTTCACTTCAGTTTATTGAACTGTATATAGATGCTCTGCTTTAATTAATTTGATGGAAGTAACTTGGCAACTTCTGGTTTCAGGTGGAAGAGGGATGAGGAGTGGGAGACTTGTGTTCCTGGATCTGATTGCAGCTGGAAACAGATCGCAGAGCCTGTGATGAAGTTATACACTGAAACAACTGACGGTTCCACCATCGAAGAAAAGGAGACTGCCCTTGTTTGGTGCTATGAGGATGCTGATCCCGATTTTGGCTCTTGCCAGGCCAAAGAGCTCCTTGATCACCTCGAGAGTGTACTTGCTAATGAGCCTGTTTCTGTGAAGAGTGGTTCCCATATCGTGGAGGTTAAGCCACAGGTATGAATTTTGATGTGGTTTTCTTATCCTAGAGAAGCATTTGATGAAATTATGAAAAGGAAAGGGCATAGAGAAATTAGAGAAAATGACTTGTTTTAGTTTCTCAGTCTGAGAATGGTACTTTTTTCCTTTTGTGAACAATCAATGGTAGGAAAAATTTATTAATGTTTCTTTGCCATGCTTTTATTGGAAACAAATGCAACCTAAGGACTATAGACCTTACAGAAAAATCATGTGCAACTCATATGCTCTGTGTTAAAATTGTTGTATTAAGTTTTGAAATTTTAGGTGGCTCCTTATCTTTTGATTCCATCAACTTAAAAATACCAGCAATGTAATCAATTTAAACAAGAGTTACTTGGTTGGTATTATGATTGTTATTAGAAACCTGTTCATGGTTGGAATGTGGAAAGTAGACGGGAAACCCTTTTTTTACTTTTTGAGAATTATGGGAAACATGTTAGATAAATGTAACTTAATTAAAAGTGTTCACTGAGGGCATTGACATACAATGCTTCTCTATTTGATACAAAACAGTACACCTATTTGTTTCGATATTAGTCATATGAATTTTGGACAGAAATACAAACGACTTCCTTACTTATCCGAGATTAAAAATTTCCAGATCTTATTTAAAACAACATTTTTAGGCTTCTAAAACTGTTTTAACATTTAAACCGACATATGCGTATAAGAACTTATTTGTTAAAATAGAAACTGCATTATGCACAACTTGAGTTTGAAGAGACTGCTTAACAATTTTTTTTCTTCATAATTATTGTTTCTATAGGGTGTAAGCAAGGGCCTTGTAGCTGAACGCTTGCTCTCAACCATGAAAGAAAGGGATCAAGTCCCTGACTTTGTGCTCTGCATTGGAGATGATCGATCCGATGAGGACATGTTCGAGGTTATAAGCACGGCCATCACTGGGCCTTCTCTGACTCCAACAACCGAGGTTTTTGCATGCACGGTCGGTAGGAAACCAAGCAAGGCCAAATATTATCTCGATGATACAGCTGAGATTGTTAGATTGATGCAAGGTTTGGCATCAGTCTCCGAACAATCACTTGGAAGCTCAGACTAAGAGGCCGGATCGAGTGTTAGGTTCATGTTGTAGTGTAGGCAGAGCTTTTTCATCTTGGTTTCCTAGGTTTTTGAGATTGTATATAAGACTTGTTGTGTAATTGTTGTGTATATATGGATACTTTTGAGGCCATTGTTGTCTTGAAAATTATGAACAAGCATTTGGTGGTTTTACTTGCTAACTGGGCCTTTTAGATTTTTTGATGCGATTGATGCGAGATACTGGACTCATTCAGGTAGAACCTTGATGGTATCTACTACAAATGGGATACCGTCGACGGTTACAAGCATATAGCCCAAACGCAATTTATGTGATTTGAATCCAAGATTTCTTGAAATTGGTTTTTCTTATTTCATCTTTGAAGTATTTTTTTTTATTATTCACGTACCAAAACTCCATGTGAATGTTGAAAGGAGTTTGGTTTGAAAGTTGCTATTTTAAATGAATGCTACCGGCCTTCAAGGCTCAACATTAGTCTTCTGCCTGCATAATCTTGTGTCGTATTTGGGTAAGGTGTGATTTGGATTGTGCTGGGCTTACTTGCGATGAACCGTGTGTGCATATTTGTTAGGATATCTTATGTTGGATTCCTGTGAAATGAATACCTGTATTTAACTAATAGCATCTTATGCTATAAAAGCATCTTTTTAAGCAGCTGACAGTTTAGTGAAGAGGTAATAGCTGACAGTGAGTTGACGAAACAGGAAAGTACTAGGTTTTCTTCAACTTTCTATATGCATTTTCAAAATAAATATCAAGAAGATGAGAAGATTCTCCAAATATAAACAGGTAGGGTGTGAACTTGGAGGGAAGCTAACCAAATAATTACCAAATAATTCATCAATTTTTCGTCTAACTATTCTGTTATATTCAATTTGATAGTATATTTAACAATAAATAAATAATATTTAGTATTCGACTCATATACGAATAGAATTTAATGAGGCGTATATTCGACTCGTTTGTTGATCATGAAACGGTCGTTTAAAGTTTCATCCCTCATAACGGTTTTTCACATATATACCCCTCAAAATTTTCATATTTATAAAATTACCCTCCAAATCTTGGTATTTGCAAAATTACACCCCATCCACCTTCCAAAATTCTCTCACATTGATTTTTTTTATCCCCTTCACTTAACAATTTTAGTTTTTAAATGAAAAATTACTGCGAATCTATTGAAAATATTAGCATTGCATTGTTTAAAAACCAACATCCTTAACTTGGAAAGTTAGAAAGACCCAATATGCTTGTTTTGAGGAGTAGTTTTACAAATACTAAGGTTTGAGTGGTAATTTTGTAAATATTGAATATTTTAGGGGTATATATGTAAAAGCCCAAATTTATATCATTGTATACATGATATTATGTTTTATCCATTTACATTTTGTAATTGAGGTTCTATGCTAATTTTGACAAACGCATTGTATTGTATTAGTTCGTAAGCAAAATTTCTTTAACCAAATCAAAGTATTTTTTTAATTGCATAGTTTAATATTAATAAACTGAAAATTATTGATCCAATAAATATATATATTCATATTCGATAAATACTATAAATATTTGAAAAGTATTTGTGTTCGAATTTGTATTTGAAGAAATTAAGAGAATGATACATGCAGTGTAGAGCAGAGCTTTTTTTTATCTTGATTTTTTAAGTTTTAGATTGTATATAAGAGCTGTTGGGTTATTGACATGTATATAAGGCCATGCTCGGGAATATTCGAAAATAGGTCTTCTCATATTTTCCTAGCTCTAGAATATTTGGGGTCGGGGGGGGGGGGGGGGGGTTTTTTGTCTCAACTCTGTGGTCACAAAATAAACAACCATCTTTAACCATCACACCTCTCGAATAAATAATTGGTATTTAATATAGGGAAAATTGTATCAATGTCCTAAAAGTAATATCTTCATGTGTTGCAGCCCCTTCACTTTTCGTTCATATGGTTCAGCTCCAAGAAGTGTGACATCTTGTGCTGCAACCCTCTTTTAGCAATTATTACCAGCCAACTAAGCATAGAGAGAGAATAAAAAGTACAAAACTCCAAAATGCCCTTATCGCTTTCATGTTAGGTCTATTTAGAACTAACATGAACTCCAATTAGAATTAATACGAACTTTTATTAGTACTAATTTAATTCCTTTTAAGTCTAATTTAAATCATGTTATGTCTAATTCAACTTATTTTAAGTCTAATTTAATTGGACTTAACATGAAATTAGACTTAAAAAAATTAAATTAGACTTAATATGATTTAAATTAGATTTAAAAGGAATTTAACATGATTGAAATTAGACTTAAAATTTCATGCTAGGTCTAATAAAAGTTTGTGTTAGGTCTAATTGTCATGTTAGGTCTAATAAAAATTCGTGTTAGGTCTAATTTCATGTTAGGTCTAATAAAAGTTCATGTTAGGTCTAATTGAAGTTCATGTTAGTTCTATTTTGTGTTCGTGTTAGTTCTAACTCTTGTTAGTTCTAATTCATGTTAGTTCTATTTCGTGTTCATGTTAGTTCTAACTCAGTTCATGCTAGTTCTAATTCACGAATTAGAACTAACATGAACTGTAGGCGTTAAAAATTATCTATAGGTTCCCACACGCAGCTCGAGATGAAGCGAAGATGACAAACGTCATCATCTGAGTCAGATGAGATTATCTGATACTGTAAAGAAGCAAACGAGCGTACGAAGCGAATCGGTGAAGCGTACGAGTCAACGAAACGTGCGGATGTGCAATATGACGGGAAGAACACAAGCCTGGAGGCTTCGGCACACGCGAGTCACCTCAGAATTCCTCGGCCTCTTGGCCGAGCCACCTCGAAGTGGCTCGCACTTCCAACTCCCCGAGGACGTGTTTTACTTCAATTTTAATGCCTCTATCCTTATCTTGTATGACATGAGGTCAAAACGAAGGCATAAGGAATTCTGAAGTGTTGTTTGAATGAATGGGTTCTATATTCTTTTTAGTCTATTTTTAATTCTGTTTCTAATTTTTATAACCGTCACATTTAGTAATCACCCTTTACTGTTCAAAACTCAACTACGTGTTAGTTTCAAAATTTAGTTCACTTCAGTTTATTGAACTGTATATAGATGCTCTGCTGTAATTAAATTGATGGAAGTAACTTGGCAATTTCTGGTTTCAGGTGGAAGAGGGATGAGGAGTGGGAGACTTAACACGATAAACGTGTAATGAATTCAGCAATAAAAAAGATTTCCGACGCAAACAAAACTGAGTTAGAACTAACACGAACACGAAATAGAACTAACATGAACTCCAATTAGACCTAACACGAACTTTTATTAGACCTAACTTAAAATTAGACTTAACATGAACTTTTATTAAAACTAACACGAACTTTTATTAAACCTAACATGAAATTAGACTTAACACGAATTTTTTTGGTCAATGAAATAAATTTTATTCATTACCAAATTGAAAAATTTGAGTACATCAAAATATTCTAGAGCCTAAGCTGGAAAAAGTAACTATGAAAAACAATTATATTTGCACAATTCTCTCTTTTATGTGAGGAGAGATATCATCATTCAGAACTTTTGACAGAATCAGGAGCTTCGAAACACAGATACAGGGTCTTGAACTTTTTCTTGAAATATTCCTTGATTCCTTTCCTTCCATATAGCATAGACTGACATAGTTAACGCCAATCTTTTAATTTTCTTCATAAAGCCCTTCTCCTTCAGTCTTGTACTATACCATTCAATAACACAATCCCAATTGTAAGACTTTCATTTGTAGTTCAACCATTCCATAACTCTGTTCGAGAGATCAGCTAAGAATGCACATTAAAAAAAAAGGTGTATGCGGGTTTCTTGTTGCTGAAATGTGCACAGAACACAAGTATTTTGTTGTTGATTTATGTCAAGGATCCTCATGTGACATAATCTATCTTTTGTTAATAGTCTAGATTGAATAGCAAGCCAGGAGATGAAAGAATGCTTAGGATACGACCATTCATCCCAGATTGTTTTTGACCAAGCCACTTGTGCACTTTGATTAATGAGCTCATAGTAGATAGTAGATAACTGGAAATTACCTTCAGGGTAGCATCTATCAATGACATTTTGAGCATCAGAGGCACTACCAAATTTGCAAATCACCTTATCTCTCATTTTAAGTATTTGCTTCCACATTCAAGAATTGTTTGCTTTATTTTGAACTTGCCAAATGTTAGATTATCTCAGATAATTGCCATGAACCCACTTTATCCATAATAAATCTTTCTTGAAATGTATCATCCAAATAAGCTTCATAGATGCTGCAAGGTTCCAGGCTTTAGCAGAGAATACCCCCAGTCCTCCATGCTCCTTACTTTGACAAACTGTCTTCCAGGAAATCAAATGGATTTTATGATTCCAAAGAAAACTTGAATAGAGACTGTCAATTTTCTTCAACATCTTAACTGGTAGAACATAATTGCTGGCAAAAAATTTTGAATGCCTAGAATGACAGATTTAATAAGCTGCAATCTACCTGCATAAGACAATGTTTTGTTTTTTTTAATTTGCCAATTCTGAAACTGAGCTGATATTTTGTCAATCAAGGGGGAACAATCTGAACATGATAATCTCTTTGAAATTAATGGTACTCCCAAGTATCTCACTGGTAGAACTTAACACAAATTTTTATTAGACCTAACATGAAAAATTAGACTTAACATGAACTTTTATTAGACCTAACACAAAATTTTAAGTCTAATTTCAATCATGTTAAATTCCTTTTAAGTCTAATTTAAATCATGTTACGTCTAATTCAATTTTTTAAGTCTAATTTCATGTTAAGTCCAATTAAATTATGCTTAAAATAAGTTGAATTAGACATAACATGATTTAATTAGACTTAAAAGAAATTAAATTAGTTCTAATAAGAGTTCGTGTTAGTTCTAATTGGAGTTCATGTTAGTTCTAATAAGAGTTCATGTTAATTCCAAATAAAACTAACATAAAACAGATAAGGGTATTTTGGGGTTTTGTACTTTTTATCTTCTCTCTATGCTGAGTTGGCGGGTAATAATTGCTAAAAGAGGGCTACAGCACAAGATTTCACACTTCTTGGGAATGAACCACATGAGAAAAAAAAAATAAAGGGGTTGCAACACATGAAGATATGCTTTTGGGGCATTGACATAATTTTCCCTTTAATATAACTTCTGTTAGCTACCAAATAAATAATTAATATTTTCTCTAATGAAAGAAAATGCTGCTAAATACTAATACATAAGTTTTTTTTGAGGGAAATATACTAATATACATAAGTTGAAAGACGATAAAATATTATTGATTATTATGAGCGAGTTACATACCATTTGCCCCGAACCAAGTCCCCAAGAAATTAGTACGCGGTGATCGATTAATCTTTTTCCACCCACAAGAAAACGAGAAGATAAAGAGACATAAAAGAAAAAATCAGGTAACTTCTCGATCGTCTCCTCCACCAAGCGCATTGTCTCTTCTAATTTCTTCTTATTCTTTTCTCACAGTGATCTCTTGGGTACAATCAGAGGCCCGCCTTTGTGTTATTAAACCTCAACTCACATTGATTGGTAAATTTCTTCATTTGTTTTCTCCCTTTTTAATAATAGCATAAATTCCTGTATGTGTGACGGGTTCTGTTGAAAACTATGTTACATTATTTACACCAATTTTTTGTCCATAAGTTTACTTAAAATTTTGCCATATTTTTTGCTACATATAATTTAGGTCTCAAAGCAAATTGCTGGTACATATCCTTCCTATTTTTCTTGTAAAAGCATAAACCATTAATTTATGATCATTGATGCATATATAGATCTGTAGGTAAGTTGCTTAGTCTTTAAAACAACCATGTGAAGGCTCCTGCATAGTTTCACATGTTATGATCAAGGCAAAATAAGAATCACACTAGATCAAATCAAAACATAAGCAAAGCATATTCAAAGATTGGCCCAGAATCTTAATAGCCTGCCCTCTCATTTGCAATGGATAGAAAGAGGAGACGGTTACTTGCTTACTAATGCTTGACGAAATGATAACATGATTATTTCCTTACAGTTCACCATTATGCCAACTTTTATGTTTTTGCGCTGACATGTTAGTATTTACATTCCTAGAGGTGAGCTGTTGTTTGTTTGGTGTCCTCTTCTGCATCTACCAAATCTTAAAATGCTCGG
>BQKN01000771.1:231178-258142 GCA_022839385.1 Asparagus kiusianus | reverse complement strand
CCCCCCCCCCCCCCCCCCCCCCCCCCCCCCCCCCCCGGTGGGGGGAGGGAGAGTCACGATGTAGACGACGATTTGCTTGGTCCTATTCCTCGAGGTTTGCGATCCCTGAAATAAAACCATTGATTAAGTGATGTACTAAACTTCAGTAACTAAATCTTACCTCCTTCATTCATAGACTTAAAGAAACTACATAAGAAGTTGTTTTAAATTTTTTTCATGGGCAAAATTAGAAGTATAGGCTCCATTTTCGTTAAAATTATTTGCAAGTATAACCATGGTATTATCTTTCTGTGTTACTTTCTTTTTCCATTGAAGACAATTAAGAATATATTTCCTCTTACATTTCATTATTGTGTACAAGGAAACGAAATTAATATGCAACAGGTTTCAAAATGGAGAAACTAAATATGTTACCAGAGATTTCTTAATACGAATTATAGCGATCCGCACATTAAAAAAATAAAAAACATTAAACATAGATCTACATGAGAAACTTCGGGAATTGTTCAACAGATGAAATGCATAACTATCTATTCCGGTAAAATTCAGAACTATAAAGTAGTACAAAGGCTTTAAAACAACATAGTACTTTGGAACAAAAAACTACTTAAATACTTACAAGATGTCATAAAAGAAAATTGTTTGGAAACTCAAGGTGCAATGCTAGCATTGATTTATAACTTATCAGTAAGATGATTTTGTGCAACATCTCATTGAAGTGATTAAGAACATACCTTTGTGTAAAGTCTAAAGAGCCATGTTGTGAGGATTACTGCCATAGTAGGTCTCTACATTTGTTCTTTAAGAAAAATATTTAAGGAATATTAAACGATATATTTAGGAAGTTGCATTACCTATTGAGTACCTGGCCCTTGTTCCTCCCTGGGACCTTGCCCTTGATCCTCCTTATGACCTGGCCCTTGATCCTCCTTAGGGCTGTTTAAAAGACTCGAAAGGAAATCCCCCATATCTTCATCGTTGCAAAAGCCTATATCAGATCCAACACCGTCTGTCGCATTATGTGCATGTTGACATGCAAGATCGAGATTACTTGCTTGTCCTTGAGCAGTTAATGTCCCCTCTCCCAATCCACTACAAGCAAAATATATTATCCCGTCACAACAAACCATTGGAATTGAACATTTTGCGCCATGTCAAAACATACCAGCCGCCTCGGAGAATTGGCATAGGAGTGTTCTCAGCCTGGCTCATGACAACAGGATTGTGCACTGTGTAATTGGATACCGGTTGATTCAAAGAAGGATTGTTTGGTGGCTGAAAATGAGCCCATGGTTGAAGTGGGTTTGCTACCAGAAAAGTGCTTGGTAGGTGACCAGTTAAAATATAAGGAGGCTGCTGGTTGAATGGATGTCCTGGCATAACCGGACCATTCTGGGCTCCAGAGCATCCTCCAAGTTCCATGTCTGAAGATATCCGTGCACTCACAGCAGCCAACATTTCTGGGGTCATTTTGGTCGACTGTCGACCTCCTTTCGTCTTAAGGAACTTCCGGAATTTCTGCAGCAGGTTTATGTTAGGAAAAGATTTAATTAGACAAACGGGGTAACAAGTAAGTATGTGCAATACGTTGAATATGGATGCTGCTATGATCATGTACCCTGTAGTAATTTATTCCCACGCACGAAGCACACACGCTTTTACAAATTTAAGGTGTAGGAAAAGCATGTTGTGCGTAACGGAAATTTCGGCAGCACAACAAGAGGGTAGATCTCAACTAAATCCCTGTTTCACAAAGGAAACAAGAACCGAAAGCAAAATATCTCAACAAAGTGAGATATCAGCTCTTCCTCTCATTAGTTCTAGGACTGACCTGTCGAGGGAACCTACAAGTTATTACAAATCACGACAAGAACACAAATTTAACGTGGTTCGGCAAATTGCCTACGTCCACGGGGCAAGGAGGGGGAGATCTACTATTAGAGGGAGAGATACAACTAGGGTTTACAATCACAAAACCTAAACCCTCAAACAAACTCTCAGATCCCTCACACAAATATCTGTCTCAAAAGGCCACTGTTTTTCTTCACCAAGTACAACCGAAAATCACTGTTTTCCCCTCTGTACGAAGCCACACACCGCCTCTGTTTTTATCCCTCTGATCTTGTGCACGCTTTTCTCCTGCAGCCGCAAAAAACCAAAGTTCCGTGCACCCAGCCGCAACCCCCTGCTTTTTCGTACTTGCCCCCTCTCTTGCACACGAAACCCTAGGGACAACTAGGTGCATTTTATAATAATGTATCGGGTGGGCTTGAAAAACACTGAACAGTGCAAGAAACAAAGTGTTCCCGTGCTTCCTTTTCACGTGCGTGGCCTCCTCTGTGATCTCTTCACGAGATTTTCAAAAGCCTTAGCCTCCCACACACAATCTCCCATCACCACGCGGTTTCACAAGCACATGGGTGGGTCCCATGTGACCCTACGAGTTTCACAAAGCATTCCTATTTTTATCGCCCTCCGTTGTTCTTGCCTTAAATGTGTGTTTTCTTACTGTCAGGTTATTGTTTTTTTCTTTGAATGGTGTTTGAACTAACATGAATAAAGGTGCTTAGTGGTATTCCGTTAGGCATATTCAATGTTTTAAACATCAGCCTACATTATCGGCATGTCATCCAAAATATTGTTCTATTTTGCTTGCCCAATGGGAAGGGTTTCCTCTATCATTTTTGGGAGAAATTTTCGATGATATATAAGGATTTTTCTTATACATATCAAGTATGCTTGAGAGATTCTTCCTAATATGTGACGCAACATTTCAACATCAAAGCAGTCAAAATGGTGCCATATCTGAATCTGGGTTAAAATGTACTTTGAAGGTCTAGCTTGTTTGGGTTTAGAGCTAACTTGAGCCCCATACCTGATCTATGTAAATCTCGAAATAAGAGAATTAAAGCAAAATGAAGTCCCAATGCTTCGCTTAATTTCTTCGAGTCAAGTCTCTTCGCTCACAGCTGTTTGCGATTCTCGACTGCATGAGCCAAACCCCTTGTTCTTTCTCAATCCCCTTCCCTCTTTACTCCTAACATATGTTATTTACATGATTTGATTTTTTTATGTTAAGAGTTCAGTAAAGGGCATCTGTGGTATGAATATACATGATCCAATACGACAATCCGATGTTGACCAAGTGTCCATGACGCTTCCTGTATAATCACCATTCGAAATGAAGTTTGCCATCTGGCATGACCCGATATCCGACATTTAGAACATTGAGCATATTAGCAAGGAATTGTGTAACTTTGACCTTGCATCATACGAAAGTGTACTTCTGATGGTTTACCTCATGCGGAAGCACGTCTGTAACTTCACATTAGATACATGGAGCTAGACAAATTCCATTCTCTCTACTTTTCTTCCCTTTCGACCGGAACCTAGCTAATTGCATGGGATCATCGTTTTAAATGTCGACTGGCGTGTCTGACATGTCCTTTGATAAGGTTTGTCGTACATTAATATTATTGCAATATCTTTTACAGCTTTTTGACAAAATTAAGCAATATATCAAGATTTTCAAGTTCCGATATATCAAGGGAGACGCAACCTCAAAAGATCAGCCAAAATGTTGCAATATTGATTTGAGCTTTTATTGTGTTTTAAAAGAGCGGGCTTGGATTTATAGTTCAATTAAAGTCTAAACCCATACAGATACCTACCTAGGTAGTACCTAAAAAATAATTAGGGTTCAACTGAGACCAAATTCTTTTACAAAACTTTTATGGCTCTCTCGCGATTGTCGCGTCGAGGCAGACTATGTTGTGGCGCCGCCCAAACCATGCATTCATTAGTTACCATTGCTATCAATAAACCCCTTCTCTTCTTCGACTGGTTGTTGCCCATAAGTTTCTCTTTTCTAAATCTCTTACTGTTTGAATCTTTCTCATTTTCATCATTGATACCACGTAAGTTGGCTCAAAAGATGTGGAAATGTACAATTGGAAATATTAGTAACTTCTTTAGTGATTTCAAGGTTTAAACATGAAAAAAGGATCACCTTTATCTATCGCTCCACCCTGTGATGCATTAATACGGACATATATGATAATTATTATATGCATTGTTTGATATGCTCCCCTAGACATTTACTAAATATCTCTGATATAACCCTGATAGGACTATGGACATTTTGCGGACATTTAATATTTAGGCACTGAATGGTCTAGTAACTCACTACCAAATTTAAAGGATAAAGTGTGTTTGGATGGAGATGAATCAATGAAAGTTAAAGTGAAATTTTGTTTTCAACTCGTTTGGGAGTTTTTTTTTTTTGAGGGGTTAGAGGATGGAATGGAAGGTTAAATTTGTACTCATTTTTCTCCCCTCCAATTTGGGCGGTAGTCAGTAGAGGAAGTAATGGAAACGGGTGTAAAATTATACAATGTAATAAGACAACTATACCCTTATCAAACTAAAATCTATGGCCAAGATGCATTCTCATCCAATGGTATTAATGTAACTTTGACTATATTCACTTACTTCCCTCCTCTTTATTAGAACTCTCAAGCAAGGTAAAACAAATTTACTTCCGTTCCTCTAACTAAACTGCCAAACAATAATTTACCTTTTTTATTTCCATTCCCTACCTTTCCTTTCCATTAATTAACTCACAAACAAAGCAATAATTCCTCGAAATGGTCGTAAAGAAAGAAAACAAAGAATGAACCTAAAAAATAAATAACAGTAGTACATATGACATATGTTGCAAATATTCAGGTTGTCAGAATGCCATCAAAAGTACTTAGGGCCCGTTTGGTTGGGTGAAATGGAGGGAGAAATGGACTGTAGAGCTGACGCTTTTGTCAGCTTTACAGCAAAATCGCCTCTTGCTCTACAAAAGCGTCAGCGTATGGCAGCTTTACAGCAAAATAGCCTCTTAAATAGGCGATTTTGCTGTAAAGCTGCCAAAACGCTTTTGGCAGCTCTACAATCTCTTTCCATCTCAAATTTGCCCAACCAAACGGGCCCTTACAGCCCTGCTAAGGTAAAAAGGCACGAATTCCGAGAGCAACATTTGAGGGTCATTAAGGATTCTTTGTAGTATCAACCTTTGCATTTCCAGTGGTGAATCCTAGTCCCCTCAAGTAGCCCTTCTCCGGTGAGTTTTGGTCTCAGCCCATCAAGCCATCAAACCGATCCAAATAGGTATGGAGGACCTCACTTTCAAGATTCACCTGCATTCGGATCGAGCCCTTCACTTAGACCGCAAACCCTTGTTTTATTAGTGCCCTTTCCATAAAATAAAAAAAAATTGTCTTCCATTTTTTTCAACCTTATTTCCCGCCAGCTACAAGGGCTTATAACCTTCGGTGAACTTTCTTCCAACGTGTCTAAGCACTCTCCTTCTCCGATGAGTTCCGGTCTCAATTTCATCAAATCATCGAACACGTTTCGAGTAGTTATGGAAAATCTCACTTTTGAGATCCACCTGCTCATGGATCGGAGCCCTTGCATCGGCCAACACTATTGCGATTCATTCGCCTTCGGATTGGAGCCCCCGCCTCGTTCATAAAACTTTTTTTTTATTCGCACCATTTCCATAAAACTGTCTTTTAATCTTGTCAATATTATTTCCGCCTGCTACGTACAAGAGCTCAAAACCTTCGGGAAACCTTTTTCAACAAGTCCGAGCGCTTGCCTTTTCCAAAGGGCATTGCTTCAGGACCCTTAAAAAAAGGCACCCCTATGGAACATGTGAGGTGTCAGTTGCACCTCACCACCTCACCTGTCCCATAGGGGTCCCTTTTTTTGGGTCACTAGGGCATTAATCTTTTCCAAAACGTCTGAGCGCTCGTCTTCTCTGGCGAGTTCCAGCCTCGGCCCATCAAGTCATTGAACAAATCCAAATAGTTATCGAAGACCTCACTTTCGAGACGCACCCACTCTCTGATCGGAGCCCTCGCCCCGGATCCCATGATTCCCATCACTCACCCTTTTCTTTTCTTTTTTCTTTTTTCCCCCCAATGCCCGTTCTGTGAGAGTGTTTTTATTTTGTCAATATTATCTCCCACCCACTACAAGAGAGTTGAGGGATGCGTTTATAGAAGGGTGATGCCCTTCCTCGGCCCAAAACAAGTTTCTTGAGCAAATTCATGTCCAGCTGCAAACAGGACACCCACAGACGACGCTGAAAGATCAAATTCTCCATCGCACGCCTATCTTATATCTCACCAGCGAGATATTTCACCTCTTCGTCTTCAGACGCATGAGCCGTCATGAGAATTGAGCAATCAAATTAAACTAACGTACGCGGCCTAACGTCAGCGATAGAAACCGATATATGTATATGTAACACAGAGAAAAACGTTTCCTATATATATTGAGAAATTCTCACAAGTAATTAGGCTGTCGAACCTGTAAATGGCTCGCGACGTGCTCTTTGGTTAAGTTCGGAATGTTCATCAGTTCCAATATCTTCTTAGGGACAGCCTCTGCACCAAATTAATTAAGCAACATTAACATATAATTAGCCCCTGCATGCGTAGACAAATTTTTTTCATACGTCCGACGTTTGGAAGTACAAAAGTACGTACTGTCTAAGCCCAGTATGTTGACAGCATAACTGAACTTCTGATGGAGGTCGTGGGTCCACTTGAGCCTCAGCTTCTCACCGTCCGCATCTTCGTTCCTTCGACCTTTCTTTTTCGAAGCCAGTTCTTTCCTGTACGCATGCTGCCATATGTTACGAAACGTGGGCAAGCTCGAAGGTTTCACTAAGTAGTCGGTGGCCCCAGCCTTTATCCCTCTGACTACTGTTTCGGTTGCCTCATCGCTTGATATTACTGCGCGCGGTTTTTTTTGGGATCGACGATCAAGTTAAACAAGAGACATCGGCGTTGATAACCAAAAAGCTTAAGAACAAATTTTCAAAACAGTCATGTTTACAAAAGTATTCCCAAAAAACGACCCGTTTCAACAACGTTCGTCAGAACCGACCTAGTCTCAGCCGTCAGGCTGAAACTAGGTCGGTTTTGACGGGAAAAAAAATATGAAACTTCTTCACAGGACTTGAACTCCCGTGAAGTTTAGCAGCCATGTAACTAGGCTGCTAAATTTCAAGGGACTTCAAGTCCCATGAAATTTCATAGTTCAAAACAACTTCAGTTTCAAGTCCCGTGAGCAGCTTAATTAAATGGCTGTTAAACTTCACGGGAAGTCCCGTGAAGTTTGGGAACTTTTTTCGTCAAAACCGACACAGTTTCTAAAACTGGGTCGGTTTTGACAAATATTTTTGAAACATAAGTCGTTTTTTGGAAATATTTTTGAAAAATGGTTGGTTTTGAAAATTCGTCCAAAGCTGCTTAATTATATGATTACTTACTGACAACTGGGATATCTTTTTTAAGATTAATGATTGCCTTCAGGAGATGTAAACCATCCATTTCTTGCATGTGTACTTCCATCATTACCAGCTCGTACTTCGCCTTCCGCTTTTGTAGACGATCCAACGCTTCTGCTCCACCGTTGCAGCATGTGACTGTGCGAGAAATTATGAAAGGATTTTGTCAATAAAACTGATGTTAGCTAGCATCCCTACTATCCTTAACTATAGCTAACCACACGAGCAACCTGAATGAATTTTAAGTGAAAGCAATATTCTTGTAATTGAAAAAAAAAAAAGAAAAAATTCCACATTGAACCCGAAAACTTGTTAAACTCTGACTGAAATCTCAATATTTTCTAATAGACACCTCATTACTTGGTAAGCAAACATGCTCCTTATAGCCAAGTCAAACAATCCGAGTAAAAAAAGAAGATTCAACAGTATTTAAAAAAAAAAAAAACCTTTCTCCTGCTCAGCTAGATTTTGAAACAATGACTAATTAATTAATTAATAAAACTGAGAGGAGATTAAGAAAAATAAATAAATAAATAAATAATAACTAACCATTATATTTGCAAGACTTGAGCATTAGCTTTAGAGTATCCAAAGAAGCCATACACTCATCAACCAAAAGAATCTTCATCCCTTCCCCATATTCCTTCTCCTTCTTCTTTGGCTTCGAGAGGTTTGAAGCCCGCCCTTTTGAATTTCTAGCAACTTTAGACCTTCTCATTTCCTGACCATCAAGTTTATTTCTGGCGTAAACAAAGGAAAAGGGGCTAAATTAAGGGAGAAAGCAAGGAAAACGGACTGTATCTTATAAAGATTTCCAAACTATTGTCAGGTTGACAAATTAATTAATTGGTAATTACACTAATAATGAAGTTATTATGGGGTGGCCAATGTTGAACATGCATGAAACTTGAGTGCAACCTGGCTTTGCTACGTATGAAAGCATTAGAGGTCAAAGAGAGGGAATCTCCTCTCTTCGTTTGTTTTTATTTGCATGCGTGGATAAAGAGTTGAATTTTTTTTTTTAAGTAAAAGAAAATAAAAGAGTTGAATCTTTGTTGCCTCGATTTGGGAAAAGTGTAGCGTCAAGTAAACGCCCGAAACTAATTTGATCTGTTTTTATTATCTATAGTTAATCAATTGGAGTTTAAGTTTGGTTTATGATATTCTTTTCTCTATTTCGATGTAAACATAATCTTGTCATTTGAATTGTGTTGTGGACTGTGGACGAAGAACAAATTCATTAAACTTTGATTCAGTCCGCTCTACTGAATCTTAGACTATTAATTAATTGTATTAAGGAGAGGCACTTTCCAAAAACTTCGCGCTTGAAATACGTCGTCAATAGACGTGAAATGGGCCGGGCTCTAATAACTAGATGATTTATGGTTTTTGGAAAAAGCCCAGCCCATTTATTTATTGGGTTCGGATTCTTATCTGTGCTGCCGTGCATCAGCTAAATGGTTTTGATGAGGACGACCGAGCATATAGAACAAGAAATAAAGTAGTTTTAACTTGATATCTAGCTTCTAAAATAACCAAATTAAAATAGGAAAGAAAAATAAAAATCATGTCAATTATAGACAAGTTACTAATTACTAATCATAGTCCGAAAGGTCGTAGAGAAGTTCCTTTGTCAAACCAAACTACTAATCATATAACTAAGCAAGAGCTATTGATTATTTACCCGAATCAGTAATTTATTTCTATTCATATCTTATAAAGAGAGAGATCATTGATCTTCATCACAACACGTGCATCTAGACATATTAGGGAGATCTCAGAACAATGATGTTATGATAATATGAATGTCATTTCCTATGTTTAAATCCCATATTATGGTCTATTAAGCATAATTTCGCTCTAAACTAAGAATCGGATTCGGATCGTTGACCTTTTGTTAGGATTAAAAATTATGAAAGGTGGGCATAAAGCTAGACCTAGTCCCTGATTGTGCACAACATACGGACCCGGCACGGTGCGTATAGCGTTAAAAACTAGTTAATTAAATATTAAAGATTAACAACTGAATGAAAATATTTAATTGTCATATAGCATCGTATCAATCATTTTCATTGTGAAATTTGTTTTGCCTAACCACCACCACTGTTTACAGCCACACTATTCCAACAGTTAGCTCGCAATACTCAACGGCTTTTTTTTTTTCTTCAAGAAACTTTTATCATTTTATAAAAATCATTTTTTGTTTGTCAATTTATATCTACATCATCTTTAAATGGATTTTTGTTGCCATCAACCACCTGGATCCGCTTTTAAGTCAAGTTTCTTGATTTGCTGTAATGATTAGTTGTCAAATACCAATAAATCTTTACAGCAAAATCAAAAAACTTAACTAAAAAGTGGGTTCGGGTGTTTGATTGCAACGAAAACCCCTTTTAAAGATGATTTATATATAAATTAACAATTAAAGATGATTTGTATAGATTAAGTCTATCTGAAGGTGGTGTCTAGGGGGAAACCCTGCTCGTTATGTAGTTATATTCTGCATTGAAAGATTCAAATATTCATTTTCATCCGCCCTTATAAGATATCGAAATATATGTATACAGTATACGATGATGCTAATTTGCATGGAGTTATATTTGGCGGGATTAAAAACGCCAAGTAAGAATTTTGCTGAGTAAAGCCAGGTAGAGATGTGATATAATACTACCAATGGACCAATTTGAAATTTAGATATCAGTTTATGTCGGCATTTTGAGTCCATATTTTATTTTGTAATTAATTAATTATTTATTAGAGTTTGTTATCAACTCCATCTCTTGATCATATATGTGTCCAGGTAATGCAAGAACATTAGAACTAATATCAAGAGAAAAATGGACAGAAAATTTCACAAGCTGGAGAAATCTATCCAATTCAATATTCTGAGCGTCTTGCAATTACACAAGCGAGAATGAAAGAAATTCCTTCATTAGTAACAAGTACTATTTTGGATCTAAGCCCAAAAATAAAGAATAGTGATATCTACATTATTCTCTTCTATACTATATTACTATCTTTACACTATTGCTGTGTTTGGGAGATCTTAGGGAAGAGAATGAAGGTGAAGGAAGGGAAAAAGTTCCCCTTCCTTCTATTCCCCTTCATTATACCCCAATTTAGGGTACAACATTTTGGCTCAAATTTCTCTCCCATTCCTCTCCTCTATCCTCTTAAATGTAACTCTCAAACGATGTTAAAATTAGATTTCTCTTCCCCTCTCTCTCCCTTTGCCCTCCATCCAAACATGCCATATAAGAAAAAGAATAGTGGACTTTTTTTTTACAAGTAATCAATTTCTTTAAAAAAAAGCTAAAAAGAACAGACCTTACACTTTTCTATCTTGTAGTATAAAAGCAGTGTATGAATAGTAATGTAACGATCACCGCTCGAAAATAAAAGACTAATATCAGAAAAGGCCTCTTAATTTTGGATGAATATCAGATAGACGTACCCTTATAACTTTCAAAATATCAGAAAACACCCCAAAGTTAGGGATTAAAAAAAGCCCCTTTAGGTTTTTAGATTTTATCCGAAAATCGCCAAATTGGGTCGACCACAATTTTCACATGGATAGATAAATTACCAATGAAATTTTTTAAGTGCAGACCGGGGTTACGCTTATAGAAGGATTTCTAAAAAAACTATTGAAAGTAAGTTTTCTAATAACCCTTAACCTTTAAAGAGAGATTTCCCAACATTTAGAAAGTTATAGGGGCTATCCGGTAATCGCCTATAGTTGTGTGTGTGTGTGTGTGTGTGTGGGGGGGGGGGGGGGGGTGGGGGGGTGGTTTGGTTTGTGATAGCCTAAAAAAAGTTATCATTTAGATATTCATGTTATTATCATTAAAACATAAACTGCCGTCCCAAAAGAACGAAGACGCTAATCTTAATATCCCCCTCCCGTTAGATATTTTGCAGACGTAGGACAAAAAATCTCGCAGGTCGGTTGGAGTGGCACGTGGCATCGAACGAATGGTAGCCTAGGTGACCCCACTCTAAGATATTTGTTGAGGTTTTTTCATTACCGACACGTGTCAAGTTCAAACAAGTAGCAGAATTTTATCCGGAACCACTTTAAACCTTGGAATTCAACTAGAATTACGAAAGGTACCACCGGCAGTTGCCTTTGCGTCGAAGTGGAAACTTCGATTTTGTCCTCGGGCAGCTATAGTTCTAAAAATGTTTTTTTAATAAATGGAAATGTTTGGTAAGCTTGTCCGGTAAAATATTAAAGTTGATTAGCTTAAATGAAAGAAAAAATTTAGCTAAAACGAAGAAAGAAGAAATCTATTAGTATTTGAAAAAGAATAAATAAAAAGAAACACAACATTTTTCTCTTTTTTTCATATGGGTTGTCACGTATTCAGAATAACATGTCCTATATTCTGATTCTACTTATTCTAAATTTAAATCTATTAAAAAAATGAAATGCATTGAAAGAAGTATATTTTCATCTATAATGTAAAATCATGAATTTTTTTAAAAAATTCAAACATGAAATTTCACAATTATTATTCATCACTTTCAAAGTATATATATATATATATAAATGTACTTCAAGTTTAATATTCTTATCTGCAAAAATTAGAGGTGAATAATAAATTATAAGAAAATAATCTAAAATGGTTTGAACAAATGAAGTATGCTAACAAGTGTTTAGGTTTAGAAAATAATTATGATAGAATCATAATGAAAGAGTTAATAGAAATAGGGATTATAATCAAATAAAGGATAAGTTACAGATAACCCTCTCAACTAGCATAACACTTGAGAAATAATAAGTATTATTGAATATATATATGTGTAAATTATCTGAACATGTCTTTAAAATAAAACATCAAGGCACTGTTTGGCAACAAAAAAAAGTGTCTTATCTAAGAGCTTATGTCTTATTGACCTGGTTAATAAGCTAGTAGAGCTGTTTGGTGACAAAAAATAGAAGGAGATTATTTTGGAGATTGTGTCTTTTGCAAGTAGCTTTTGGAAAGCTACCTCAAGTAGCGTTTGTCTTTGGGAAGGAGCTGCCAATTTTTTTTCCGTTTTTGCCCCTAATAATTTTAATTTTATATCAATAATATTGTATGTCTTTTTTAGTCATTTAACAATTTTAAGCTAGTTGTACAGCTACTTTTGTCAAACAGCTCTAGTCAGTCAGCTAACTACACAGCTAACAGCTTTCAGCTACAATTTCACAGCTTTCAGCTAGCTTAACAGCTTTCAGCTATAATCTCGCAGCTTTCAGCTAGTTTTGCCAAACAGAGCCCAAAACTAAAACATGATTAAAAGACATGATAATTATTAATTAGACAAACCGACTGTTTTAGAGTTTTACACGTAACCAAAGGGAGAGACTTTTAGAAGCTACAGGGAAATGTTTTTTTCCCCCAAATTGACGCCCCAAAAGGACGAGCAGATATTTGTCAGATGGATGGCTCTTTAGTAAATACTTTCCAATTCAAAGGGCCTTTGTTTAATCCCCTGCTCGTTTTTATATACTTAAAACCGACCCCCCTTCTTCTCCTCATTCCACCGAGACACAGAATTTTTTTTAAGAGAGAGAGAGATGGGGATGAGAGAGAATGGAGTGAAGAGGATAAAGTGCTTCACGGAGGAAGAAGACGGTGAAGATTTCATGGATTGGGAGCAAGAAGAGAATGAAGCGGAGGAGGATGATGATGATGACATGTTTGCTGGCAACAAAAACAGCAGCCCGTTCTGCTACCCATTTAGACCTTCAGCCTCCTTTGTTGTTTCTGATGCTCTGGAGCCTGATTTCCCCATTATTTACGTTAATACCATCTTTGAAGAGGCCACGGGGTATCGAGCCGATGAAGTCCTCGGCAGGAATTGGTACGGATTCCTTAGCCTTTATGTTTCCGGAGGATTTTAACATTGGCCCATGTTGTGAATTCTTTGGATTTTCTGTTTTTTTTTTGCAAATTTGTTCGAATTATTTTTGATCGGTATCTGTAGTTCAGTGCATATTAAACAGACCCATGAATTATGAATTTTACATGTGCATCCTGATGTAGTGTCTTCTCTGTTCAATTTAGCATAGATTCAATTCAATAAAGGATGTTGGAAAAAAAAAATATGGGTTCATATATATATCATGATTTTTTTTCATAGGTCTGATGCTTGCCTTGAATAGAAATTTGTCTAAATCTTTATGTACAATATATGCCAAAGAGACTTAAATGGACGAAACTCCAGTAAACTCTTTTGGTGTATATAATTCATCAGATGTTACCTATTTCTGTAGGCAAATAAGGTAAAGTAAGAACAGACAATTTGTGAGTGAACTTGTAAAGATCATCTTGAATTTTGAATATGCAATGATCGAGTGCTGGCTCTAATGATATATTTAGAGGTATTCAGTTAGTCACCGGAAAAAAAATCTGCGCGTTTCAAGTTCAGATTTGGGAGCAGATTTTAGTAGGAGTTCATATTTTGATGGTTTTGCTTATGGAATGTCTATGTAAGATATGCGCGTCAAGCTATTAAAAAAAATAAAAAAATCTTCATATCCAGATGAACTAATATTTGAACTATCCTTTTGTTATGCAGTCGGTTCTTGCAATTTCGAGACCCCCAAGCTCAAAGAAGACATCCATTGGTGGATCCTATGACCGTATCGGAGATCCATCGATGTCTCAATGAAGGAACTGAATTCCAAGGTGAGCTTCTCAACTTCAGGAAGGATGGAACTCCTTTAGTAAACCGTTTAAGGCTCATGCCCATAGGCGACGATGGCATATTTACCCACATTATAGGCATCCAAATTTTCTCAGAAGCAAACATTGACCTCAATCGGTTATCCTACCCAGTCTTCAAACACTCCTCCTGCAACAAAACAACCCACTTCAACTTCAGATCCCCAACCTCGGAGGCTAACATCGATACCCAACATACTCCAGTTCATTGTGCAATACTTCAGCTCTCTGATGAAGTACTAGCCCACAACATCTTATCCCGATTAACCCCTAGAGATGTGGCCTCTATAGGATCGGTTTGCACAAGAATGCGCGAATTAACAAAAAACGAACATCTGCGCAAAATGGTTTGCGAAAACGCCTGGGGACAAGACGTGACCGGAAAATTAGAGCTAAGTACAAGAAAATTAGGGTGGGGCCGTCTAGCGAGGGAACTGACAACTCTAGAAGCCGCCACTTGGAAGAAATTCACAGTTGGAGGTAGAGTCGAGCCCTCTCGCTGCAATTTCAGCGCCTGCGCTGTTGGCAACCGCCTTGTGCTCTTTGGAGGTGAAGGGATCAACATGCAGCCGATGGACGATACATTCGTTCTCAATCTCGAAGCAGACTATCCAGAATGGCATCGGGTTAAAGTTTCCTCATCACCTCCAGGGCGATGGGGGCATACTCTCTCGTGTCTCAATGGCTCATGGCTAGTAGTTTTCGGTGGCTGTGGACAACAAGGACTACTCAATGATGTGTTTGTATTGGATTTGGACGCTCAGCAACCAGCGTGGAAGGAAGTGACGGGTGAAGCACCGCCATTACCGAGATCCTGGCACAGCTCGTGCACTATCGACGGGTCCAAGCTCGTTGTATCAGGAGGATGCACCGATTCTGGAGTTCTTTTAAGTGATACATTTCTGTTGGATCTCACGAAAGAGAGACCAACTTGGAGGGAAATACCCTCATCATGGACACCTCCTTCGAGACTAGGACACACACTCTCAGTCTACGGAAGGACTAAAATCTTAATGTTCGGAGGTTTGGCAAAGAGTGGCTCGTTAAGACTGAGGTCTTGCGACACCTACACGATGGACTTGGAGGATGACGAGCCTCAGTGGAGGCAGATTGGAGCGAGCGGACTGACGCAAGCAGGGCCACCACCGAGATTAGATCACGTGGCGGTGAGCTTGCCTTGCGGGAGGATAATCATTTTCGGGGGTTCGATTGCGGGGTTGCATTCGCCTTCGCAGATGTTCCTGTTGGATCCGGCGGAGGAGAAGCCGACGTGGAGGATACTGAATGTGCCGGGTCAGCCGCCGAAGTTTGCGTGGGGGCATAGTACTTGTGTGGTTGGAGGGACCAGGGTTCTTGTTTTGGGGGGGGCAGACCGGGGAGGAGTGGATTTTGAATGAGTTGCATGAGCTTTGTTTGGCTAGCAGCCCTGAGGGTGATGGCTGATGACTTAGTTTTTAATCAGGGAGGGTCTTTTATGTTTTTATGACCATTTTTGTACGGATATTTGGTACACTTTGTGGTTTGTATGTTTTTTTTAAATAAGATTTTGTGTGCGTATATTGGTATGAGAGAATTTTGGCGTGCCGCTTTTGCTGATTTTGTTTGTTAGTTCTTGAATTCTTTACGAAACCTTTATGATGCTGGAGTGATGTTGTACCGTTCCTTACCGCAACAAGGAATATAAAAATAGCATCGATGTAGTTTAACTCTAATACGCATTTTTCCTCGGCAGCGAGCCTATGAACTTCCAACCTATTCATTGCTCAATTTGTTTGTACAAAAGCATGGAAGGATCAAGCCATGACATGATTTTATCCTTACCATATTGATGGTTATATTTATGTACTTCGGTGTATTTTTGCGTCTGTCCACGACATTAGTCAAGTCCACGTGTGGTGCAGCAAGGATAATTGATCCAAAGATCAGTTTTTGTGACGTTGAACTAACTCACCATCTCAAGATGACCCTGATTGTAGACGAAAATATTGTGCCCCTCCAGTGACGTGCATTTACGAATCTCATTTAGTATTAAAGAGTGAACTTTAGGTTACCGCATGACACTAGGAATCCAATATCAAAGATGACAAGCCAGTTGCATTGCTTGAAGAAAATCGTATATAATCTCTATATTAACTTTACAACTCCCATGAAATTCATCAAAAGTGTGAAGCCAAAACTGCCGGCTAATGTCAAGCTTACAAAGTGGAACTTCCTTCTGCATGTTAACAAAAAATTGTAGGGGAAAAACATCTCAGTTATTTAACAACTAATGGATACCAAAAAAAAAAGAAAAAAAAAGGTCAATCTTGAAAACTATATTCAAGAATGATGTATTCATAAGAGAACAGGTGTAGAAAAGATCAATAATGAATTACTGCTTCTGTGGAAAAATGTTCCATCTCCTGAAGGAGAACCCATCGGTAATATGTCATTTGTTTTGCCTATCATTTCCATGCGACCGAATCAATCTCATCTCTGGCTGATTTGTATAACTTGAGTCTCTGAGCGATGGCCTCCCTCTTCTCCATAAGAGCTGGGTCCTCATCCAACATTGCTGATAGCTGCTTCTTCTGCAACATAGATGCAAAAAGAGGATTCGGGTACAATACACCAAAGAGAACCCATTGTATGAAAGAAGAAGTCACTTTTTTAAGGTTGGAAATGAACAGAAGCTGTATGTTTTTCAAAAAAAAAAAAAAAGGTTTTATGGCATACTATTAGCTTAGATGCTAACCAAGAAAAATCATCCCTTTCTGGTTCTCTTTCTTTGCATACGGCTAGTTATCAAGGTTTGAGATCTAAGAGGTTTTGTTTAAGGATTGTTCTGATAAAAGTAAAGACAAATGAATTCATCCACCACACACACACGCACGCGCACACACAAAACATGCACATGAATAAAAACGTACATGTTAAATCATCTATAATAATATAGAGATATTTCATTGTGATCAACACATTCTAAAACCTCATGAGAATAAAAAATTGCATGGATGGAAACTTCTACCCTATACATCTCATGATCTAAAAATGAATGTCGTGCGGGCTGTCTTAAAAACCAGTTTTTCAGTACCTTAAATTGTAGGATTTGTCTTGAAAACTTTTCGAAGTGGTCAAGTTTATCTCCTATATATACGTACACACACACACACACACACACACACACACAAAAAGAAAAATACTGAATTTTATGGACCTATCTTTGTTGTAAGTCAAACGCCTGACTGGGAAACAGGATATTATTTGCTGTCAGGAACAAGTGAAAGTTTATGAAAATGAAAATACACTTAATAAATAGCTAGCTCAACTAATCAGTTAAGGGAAGTATGTACCTCTCTGGATCCTACTTGGGCATAGAAAAGATTAAGCAGTGACCTCTTAGCCTCTCGAACTTGACAATGGGCAACAGCCTTGGGGATAGAATTCCTCAATGTATCACATACCATACCCACATAAGCCGTCACATTTGATCCTGAAATAAATCAAAGGAATGCCATGCAAGAAATCAAATGCATGTCTTTTCAAATTGGTTTACTCTGGTTCATATCCAAGCATTAGATTTCATTTATGTTTCATCTAACATCATAGAGATAAAAGAACTAAAGCTCTGTGAATATATAAACAAAAGGGGGGGAACATGTGCCTGTCTCTCAACTTCTCATGTTGCAATTCTAAGAGAACCTGCACAAGCCCCAAAAACTCCGACCCAAAGTAAAGTTTACTTACCAATTCTCCTGAGGTGGTTATCACCATATCTGTCTGCAGCTGGGGCATTTTTATCCGAACCTTTATCAGGTTCAGTAGGAAGCTTCCTGAAGAACTCCACGGTAAGATAAGTGGATTCCATTTCCACCAACCGCAAAACTGTTTTCTTGCTTTCATCACGGAATCTTTCCAGCGCTTCATTTGCTGCAGCAGCTATGTCAGCTTGTAGACTTGGGAAACGCCTCAACTCCTATTTAAATTCAATGAACCATTAGACATTATATGTTAGGTGAAAACTATGTGTTGCTTAGGACCCAAGTTTTAGCTAGATACACTGCCGAAAGTTGCTGAAGAAAGAAACTTAAATCTATTTTTTGACATGAAAACCTTCAAGTACCTGCTTCTCTCACACATTCAACTATGCATTCATTCAATCATTCAAATATTCAACTAATGCATAGAATATCCTTCCAGCAAATGTAGTGGCTAAACTTTCAAAGCTTCCCACATGGTACACATGCATAAACATAGAAAGTTCCCTTAGGGATGTGGGCTTTAGCATGTTTATCTATCTTAAATTGTAAAATGCATCTATCTCCTTCAAACTTCATATAAGTTATGGATACATGAACTTTGTAGTTCATATTTTGCCGCCGCTAGACTAAAATTTTAGAAACAAGTGTGTTCTCAACTTCTCCTTATGCCTCCTTTATCACCTAGCATAAGTTGCTGTTGTCTCTGCAGTACTTGCTTATACGAACATTCAACTGCGCTGCTCCTTATATTTAAAATAAATTTTCAGGTTAAAACCTATGTAGAAAATTAGGAAAAGATAAGTTCAGTAATTTATATTGATCTCTACGAGAACATACTAAATGGAAAAGGGATAATAGTAACTGAGGATTGAGCACTGTCCTTTAAAGTTCATTTTGTGATTCCAAGTTGCTGCAGTTCCTATCTATGTATGATGGTTCTCACGATTGTTTGTTTCTTTTATGTCCCTTCGATTATTTCTGAATTTGTACAATGCATTAAGTTGATGTCACCATTTGACCAGATTTTGTTTTTCTTCTTTGTTGTTAGTAAGGCCAATTTGGCTGCAGTGGATATTAGTTAACTCATAGTCTAGAAGCTTAGCAGAAAAAAGAATCAGAGAATCTATAGCAGAAAAAAGATTCAGAGGCCACTTACTTTCTTGGCCAGAATGTTACAAACTACTGAAAAATTTATATGATGTGCAATGGCTAATGTCATTACTGGATAATGAGATATGACTTAAAATTTGAAACTATATGAAAGGCAGATCAACATATAAACATGGTAAGAGGTGGTAGCATATCTAGAAATAAGTTTAATACCTCAGTTTCACCAATAGATTTTCTGACAAGTTCCTTCAACACGAAGTGAACCTGAAAATTCAGTCAATAAAAATAAAAATAAATGAAAAGTTGTGTGTATGTATAAGATCTCAAACAAGTTTTGCAGTTACGCCAATGAACCTAGTGAAGAGAGCCCAAATAACGTTATGATGATAAAAGATAATGAATAAGACAAAGGACGATACATTACAGTAGTTTGAGATGGATTTTGAACTTGTTCTTCACTGTGTTTTTATTGGTATTTCGCCTTCTCGACTATATTAAGAGATCCACCTTAGAGGAAGTGCTCTCACATGACACCACTTCCTCCAAGGGGTTCAAGAGAATGAAGCCTTACGTAGTTAACTGCTTGGTTTTTTTTGGTTGGGGTGGGTGGGGAGGGGTGGTGGGTGGGGGAATCATATGGAGGATCGTCTTTATAAAATCATATAGAGAAGGAATGAAGAAAACAACACATGCTTTTTATAGATGATTATAAAGTTGGTTACTGTACTCGTAATGTTTGCATTAGTTAAGTATTTTATTTGCTTATGACATTTAATTGTTTCAACTACATGTATCATATTTTCCTTGTCCAGAACCACGTAAAGGCTTTTTTGCCCCTTCCTCTAATGCTCGTGATGCCATAGATTAACAAGGCTAGGCCCAAACATTACGCAAAAAGGATGTTAAATGATGAAGAGTGTAGATTGCAAGTTCTCATCAGGCTAAAGCTCTGGGATTTGATCCCTAGTTTGGCAATTATAATTTTTTTAAATTATTAATTATGTGGTGACACCACTTTCCAGAAATCCTGAATCTGCCACTACTCCACGAAGTCGTGCGCAACCATATTCTGTAGATAAAAGATGGGGGTACCTCAGGATATGGGGACTCTCATAAGTGGAGGGTCTCATTTTTAGGTTTCCAGATACATGAATATGCATTGGTGCTCATTTTCATACATTTCTCAACCACTAGTTAGGAAGAAGCCCACTAACAAGCGACGGGTAAATAGTAAATTAAGAAGCATTCATAATAACCCCCAACAAATATAGGTCCCACATCCCAGTTAGTGCAGGCGTAGCCTTTTGCTTAATTTTTCTTAACAGATTAAAGGGCTTGCAGGCAGCAACGTCAGCTAGCTTAGGAACCATCGCAAAGTTACATGCATGTAACCTGCTGTATAAACTCATACAACAAGGGGAAAAACTTTCATTTTGAAAATTTCACCTACATCCTCTAATTCTATGACTTTCTGAACAAATATTAGTTACATTACATTACTTTTCTACCCCTACATAAAGATCCTAGTGCTTATAGGAATATACGTAGCTGTGTGTGCTTGAGTGTGTGACCAATCAAAAATGACTCAAGAAAAAGGAGTCAAGAAATAGTACAGCATCTACTGAGGCTTCAGCTGGACCCTTGAAATAGCCCAGAGAGCTATCTATAAGTCTCCTATATCCTTGTTCAGGGGCAATTAGATGGGGCTGGTAACCATCAGCCTCTGAAATAACTTTTCGAACATTCTGTAATGAGAGATGCCTATCAAATGGCAGCTTTTTCAAGGCTGCAGGAAGTTGATTGTCAAACACCCCATAAATGCGGTCTCCACCAGGTCGCCTACAGATAATGCAAAAACAATTTTTAAAAACGAATGGATGAAAATTCAAGTAGTGATATGGAGGTATTACTTAATTTGCATTTGTTGTAACTTCGAGGTTCAAATTTCATATGTTCATGTCAAGCAAAATGATGTTATTTCAACTATTATAAACAGTAACAGAATAGAATAGTTAAATGTTTGCATTAGAGGACAACAGATTTATGGAGATAGGAATCACATGATAAATAATTAAAATTTCTTGAAAACTGTGAATTGAAGAAGTGGTAATGCATGGCTGATTTGATGTTCTACAAGTCCAAAATTTTCGATACAGTCTTGGTTGTAGGTCAAACACATGCATTACCAAGCAGGAGCAATGATATTAAATAATCCTCAGAATAGCTCTGCAGGATCTTCATTTCTGGAAAGACCAAATTAAACTCTCTGATGGTATATGAAATTTATATTATGCTTTCACCCATTACCTGCTATA
This sequence comes from Asparagus kiusianus, assembly GCA_022839385.1. Lineage (NCBI taxonomy): Eukaryota > Viridiplantae > Streptophyta > Magnoliopsida > Asparagales > Asparagaceae > Asparagus > Asparagus kiusianus. Next base: position 236,910 of record BQKN01000771.1, on the reverse strand, counting down.
GTGGTGCAAACTTACAGGCAAGAGAAGTTATGATCAACATCTAAGCCAATCATCATAAAAAAATCATAGGTGGAGCGGAGCATATATTATTAAGAAAAGTTTCTATGATCGCTTAGACAGACCTCTTATGACTGGCTTCTAATACTCTCATGGTTGGAGGCATGCCTAACTGAAGATACTAGCCAGAAGAAAGGGACTTCTTTAAGGAAGCTGGAACAAGTTGAATTGCTGGAAAACCTACCTTATTATTTCGTCTGTTTATTTCATAGAACAGAGAATCCTGCAAATTTTTCTTAGCCTAGTAAATCTGGCAGAAATGAAAAGGAAAAAAATTATCGTAGTAAATTGTGTTCGTCTTTGAGGCAGGATGTAAGACAACAAACCAAGCCAAAGGACATTTCAAAACAGATCAAGCAATAAGGATTAGCCATTATAAGTTGATTAAGTATTGTGCTCAAGATGGAACTCAAGGACTCAATTATGAGAAAAGAACTAGCCTAACTAGAAAGTACTGGCAAAGGGTAAGCACCAATATGTTCAAATCCAATCGGGGGACAGGAACTGGTTAAGCAATATGCGTGAAATAGAGAAGAATAGGATTTATCAAAGGTTTGTCACCATTATAAGGAAGCACACTGCCCTAAAATAAAATAAAGCTGATAGCATTAGAACATTAAGCCACATTCAACAAGAAGTTCCTAGGACCCAAGCTGATGATATCTAGGAAAGGCAGAAAGTAAAAAACCCAAAAAAGAGAAAGATACTCTGCGATAAAGGGGAAAAGGAAAAAACACAACCGCTGGTGCGCTTCCATCAGTAGTATGAAAGACTTGTATGATGCATAACATAATATAGAAATTCGCTGTATGACAGACTTGGATGGAATCATACTTTATTTATAAGATTTTACAGGTATAAGAGACTCGTTGATCTTGACATCCAACACCTTCAACATACGGATCATTGCAAAAGTAACCAAAAATAGTCTTAGATGTTCTGAAACTAATGATCCAGAAACTGTACCATCTTATTATCTAGCAGTGATTAACCAGCGCAATATAAACAATTAAACATTATGGTAACTTCCACAATACAAGCTATACCATACCATCTTACAGTCTAGCAGTGACTAACCAGGAGAATACAAACAATAGAACGCTATTATCCACTACCACATTATCATTGGAAAAATACAGTGATGCACATATTACTTGTAGCATTCATTTATGAATACTAATACCTAGAGTTTTAAACAGAAGATTTTCATTTAATGACATAAAAAGTCAGGTTTTGCACTTACCCTCCATCCAAATGCTCTCTAAAGACACGATCAAATGCACGACACATATCAAGTATTGTGTATAGTTGTGCCTGAAAGTATAACACAGAAAATAATATTTAAACATCATTATGTCAATGTTAAATAAAAAGAATTATTCTCAATTTTACCCCTGAGTCACCACCAATGGGTCTTCCAAGGCGATCCAATTCTGCCTCACATTCATCAATTGTTTTGTTTATTAAAGCTATAATACTTGGTATGCGTGCTCGTATTACAGACTCCAAGTGCTGGAAACAACAATGGCCACAAGAACATATCAATAGCTAATTAGTTAAAATCCAATAGCCAAACGTGAGAGAGAAAACCATTAAAAAATCACTCACCTTTGACAGAAGCTTTGCAAGATATTCAGACCCCATCTTACTTGCCAAATGTCCATAATCAGGGCTACTTTCAAAATACTCTTGTTCTTTACGTCGTGCAACAATCATGTCAATGTTCTTATTGATATCTGCTTGTGAGCGATTGACAATTCCCACCCATGGGTGTTGAAGCCGATATGATCTGCCTTCGAGTACCTATATCAAGCACAAAACAGTGCCATGCTTCCATGTTATGTGAAATGCTCCAAGTTGAGAAATGACCTAAATTAGCAACAACAACCCTTGTACACTAATGCAAAATAAATGTAAAGGAAAAACCTACATCCAGAGCATTGGTACCCTGATCCATTAGATCAAGCTTTGTTAAAACTCCAAATGTTCTCTCACCTATACAAGATCAAGTAAATACAGAAAAGAGAAAAATAACAACGTAAGCTGATAAGTCTTGCTATAAAATGAAAACTACTGAAGATATTTTCTAGGACGAGTATACACCTAGTTATGCTAAATATAAAATAAATAAAAACATTCTACCTGAGGGATCAACTTCTTTAGCAAGCTTTATTGCATCTGAAGTAGCAATATCTTGATTAGCAGGAGAAATGGCCAATATAATTGAATTGGGCTACAAATGAAACCATAACATTCATCAAAGTGTTTTGGCAGGTTAAAGAATAACATATGCAACTATATAGTCTAAAATAACAGAAGACATTACTATGCACTGAAAAGGAACAATTTAAAAAATATGAAGAACATTTACTGCATAAAAAAGTATCTTGAACATGCGAACTCAGCTTAGATCAAAGGAGAACATACCTTTGCAACATATGACCGTACCATATGCTCAATGTCCTCGACAATTGACTCCGGTTGGCCCTCTGCAAATGGATAACTATTACCAGTAAATCAACAGCAACCAGTATCAACAGCACAAATGTGAAAGAGCAGAACATAGAAAATTACCTACAGCAACCTTTGTGAGCCCAGGAAGATCCACCAATGTTAGATTTACGACTGCAATCACACACTGGTGATCAGCTTTATGATCTCAAGGAAGTTAGAAGTTAATACTATGCATATAAAGACAAATGTTCTCCAGATAACTATTTTAAGTAGCTCTGGTGACTCACAACCAGACATCTTGTTGACATTAACATATATTAGTTTGAAAACCCAAATCAAGCTCCTATAAACTTATTGATTTTGATGATTTGCCGCATGTTGAAGCTGCAACCTGATATTAACATAAAACTAGTATATGTCCACACAACAACTGACAAGAGGAAGCTTCTTTTAGACATACGTCCTCACAATTAGCACAGTTGTTCCTCGCAAAAATGATACCTGACTATTTATTATTGTTCGTCTGGGCCTTCGAATTAGTTCTTTAAAAGAACTCCAAATCTGTGGGCCCTATTATATTGAATATCATCATAGTTGGGCCAATATAGAGCTCCAGCTAATTGTTTGGCACTGTTATCGAAGAACAGAATATTGCTATATTGTTGCTCACAACCAATTAGCTTAATCTTTCCGATAAAGTGATTTTCGGCCATATGTTTCACACGGTCCTGAAATCAACAGACTCTATCATTATAATTTAAAATATATTTATTTTATCCTATCTGTTATGTTTATTCAAGTGAGACAATTTTTGCTAGAAATCTTGCAACATAACCCAGAAACCCATCTGCTAAGTTTGTATTTTGTTTGGTCACAACCCAAATTAGGCAAAGTGGTTTGCTTACACTTCTTAACTATATGGACCAGATCCTCTTGAGTTTCATCTCCGTGATGATTGTCTCTAGATAATGAATATTGTCAATCTTATATTACCTCAATCCACCAGTAAAAGTTATGTCTCCAATATTATTCATTTATTATATTCTTTATAATTCAGAATCCTTTATATTATCATGTTAAGAACTAATATTTTCAATGATGTGATTGACCAAAGCAATATCATTAGCAAGCAACATAGCTTAGGAACTTCAACCTATATGTTTCTTGTGAGTTTATATATGAAAAGCATAATGCTGACATAGTAGTTCTTATCTATACTATGCTTTGGTACTAGGAAACACTGTTTTAAAAAACCTCCGCCTAGTCTGCTTAGGCGTACGCCTAGGCCTAGACGGTACCTAGGCCGTCTAACTAGCACCTAGCGCCTAGGTGGTATTTAGGCTGCCCACCTAGATTTTACGAGCGTTTAGGGGAGCATTGTCTGCTTACGTGGATTGCACCCTGTAGGTCTTGATTGTGATTTTATGTGTCGTAGCCTACACGTCCTCCAAACTCCATTAACCTTCAAATATGAACACCTCCACTACCTCCTCTGACCTTCAGCAAAACCTCATCGACCACCACTTAAATGAAGAAAGAAAAAAAACACCCAAAAACCACTTAGGCGTCCGCCTAGACGACTAAGCGTTGGGCGCCAAGTCCGACGCCTAGAAGCGCCCAACGTGTAATGTAACATTGCTAGGAAAAAGGTTTGTGCCTCCACCAGGGCTTATCATAGTAGTAACTCATACATGTTTGAATCTGATGTGAAAATTACAGTGTTATCTCGAGCCTAATATAAGCCTTTCCCAAAAAATAAAACCATGTGTTCATCACTTTCGTTCTCTATATATCTATTAAATCAATCTACAAAGTTACATACTAGAATTAATTATTTTCATTTGTTAACTTGACAACTCACAGTGAAGTTTTATTTAATTGGTTATAAATTGTAAACTATGTCACAATAGTATGTGGTTGCAAGACACTTGGTAAACCAGAGTGTTGCATCTTTTTTGCTCGAATCGATGCCATATAGAGAAAGATTAGGGACATTTCATAGAACAAGAAGAGAGAAGGCAAATTTATCTCATTTTCCCTTCTTAGGTCTAAACATCTCTTCCTTCCCCTAAACTCCTTCTGGTTACCTATAGGTTGAAGTTTACATGACTGCCCCCTTATTTATCTCATCAGTCAATTTTTAGAAAAGGAAAAGCATTTTCATACCCATCTAGCTAACTAATATTTTCCCTATCCCTCAAGGACCTCAACTGTTGTTCACATTTTACACCAACTTTTGGTGACTTTTTATTGACCAGTTGTTGTTTTTTTTTTTTTCATTTATCTGAATAGGCCTTTTTCACTTGTTTAGCTAGAAAGAAGAAAATGTTTTTCCCATTTCTTTTTTTATGAGAGGTAAGATTTTCTTTCAATAATACTGAAAGAAAAGACTGGTAACAAATAATTGGTAAGATTTCAATAAACTCCTTTATTTATGACCTTCTCTTTGATATTACCCCTATTAAATTCAAAACAAATGAATCCCAGTCTATCAAAAAACTCTTCCATCGCTTATCAGATCTAATTGATGTTAAGTGAATGACAAGAAAGACTGAAGCGCTTCAACAAGAAATATCCTTATATGAAAAAGTAATGAAAACAGATTATTAGTTGTACATAAATACACAGATAAATAGGCTGTTCAGGTATACTTACCATTTGGGGAGTATACACTCAGGTGGATAGGGATGTTGGATATGGCCTTGGACTTCCCCGTCATACGATCAGTTTCATCCTGGATCTCTTTCCTGATTGCAGCTGTACATTTGAAAGGTAAGTATGCATGTATTGATGACACCGTCAAGATTATATAACCTCTAACAGAAGTATAAAGAAAATTGACAATTTTCCTTATGAACAAGAATAAAATTTCTCATAAATTTTACACACACACACACACACACACACACACACACACACACACATATATACCAAGATTATCTTACCTCTAACAGAAGTATAAAAGAAAATTGACAGTTTTCCTTACAAACAAGAATAGAATTTCTCATAAATTATCATATATATATATATATATATACTAAGTTGCATGGAAACGGGCACGGGTACTGGTACGGGTGCGGATACGGGTACGGGACACGGCAAAACTGTAAAATGTTGGGTACGAGGACACGACTACATATATATATATTGAATTAATAATGTACATGAGATAATTTTTTTCCGCTTCATGTGTCATTAGAATTAAAATTTCGATCACATTT
>BQKN01000771.1:213383-230778 GCA_022839385.1 Asparagus kiusianus | reverse complement strand
CCCGCAGAAAAAAAACCATGCCATATGAGACTGAAGCAGTATGACGTTTTCATTGCATAAATCCCATAATTGTTTGGTATGTATATCATCCTTTACATCATATACAGAATCAATATGTTCCTGCTATTTCACTACCACACTTCATTCTCATTATCAAGTAATCAAATCCACTACTTAGATCCAAAATATACACTAGATTTTGATTGAAATATGTATTTATCACAAGTTATTCATTGCTATAATACTCTGAACCCCCAGGCAAGGTCAAATTCGTCATCCATGATCATGACTTAAACAGCCAAGGATTGTTACTCAATGGTCAGATCCCCACCCCATTACAGTAATATATGGCGAGGCCTCAAGCACAAAAGGCTGCATCTCCACTAGATATTTCAGACAACAGCTACTTGCAACCGAGTTATCTTTAAGTCTCCAATTGAGCTATGTCCAATAGCATATTGTTTTCAATAACTAACTATGAAAAATTTCAAGAACCCAAAAGGCAAACCATGTCCACAACAACATAGTTTAGACCCTGCAATAATTTCAGTATATTACAAAGAAATACAGCAAAATTCCTCTCACCAAAATCAGTGAACTTCTTCCTCGGGGCATGAAGGAACTCTCCATACTCCGCTTTCCCCTCCTCCGTCTTGTGGAGTTGCAACACCAACGGCCTCCTCGTTACAATGCCTAAATCATAACAGATCTCGTAAACTATGCGGATCTCATAAAAGCATCCAGCATTTTATCAAAAAATTTTCTAGATGAAAACTTGAGGGGTTACCAGATCCGCGAGGGAGGAAATCCCTGCCAACGATGCTCTCAAGAACCGACGACTTCCCTGAGCTCTGAGCATCAAAGAATTCGCCATCAATAGGCAGTTGCAATCAAAATGAGGAGGGATGAGGTACGAGATTTGTAAGCTGACCTGGCCGCCGACGACGGCGACGGACGGAAGCGCTTCCCAGAGGGAACCGCCCTCGCCGCCGTGATCTCCGAGGACGGTGCAGGCCCTCTGGATGTTGTTGACGAGCCCGATCAAGCTCTCCATCGTCGCCATTAATGGATCTCGATCGAGATAACCGAAGCAAAACGGGACGAGGGAGATCTGGGAAGAGACAGAGGAAAGGGGGAAGCTATAAAATAAAAATAAAATAAAAACGGTTGTTTGAAAATATTGTGAGGAGATCGTGGGTGGGTGATGATGTATGTATAATGTATGTGCATGGCATTACTTCGTTATTATTACGGTAACCAGATGCTTTCGATGGATGCCCTGTGGCAATGCAACCTTTGCCTCCATCGCCCGCCAATTGGGCTCAATGTGACAAAAGATCAAAGGAAACGTGCTCCCTCCTTTTTTTTTCTTTTTTCTTTTTTTTTTATGTTTGTGAGTGAAGGATGAGTAAGGTGTCATAACAATGACAACAGTCGCAATAGACCTCTTCCAATTGTGCGATAATCCCTCGAGATGTGCGAAGGTGAAAGCTACATCATTTACTAAGTTTAATTGCTAAATTCAGGCATTTTTAGGTAATAATCCAACAACTAGGAAAAGAAGCAGCTGTCGTCGCAGACCAGGGCTCTGTTGGAGGCAATTAATATATGAAATTTTGGCTTGCCTTACGTTTTCAAGCATACTGGTAAATGCTTCGTCATTAAAGGAAAGTATAATGATTGGAAAATGTGTAACAGTTAGGCATATATAGCTGTGTAATGTGATAGGTGAATTTCATCTTTAAAGATAAGGGCAGCTCCACGGTAACACAGCTACAACTTTGCAGGCTAAGGGCCTACGCTCAAAAAAGAAAATCTTCTTTGCAAGTAAAAACACATGTCAACCAAAGTCATCATTACCCCCAATAATAATAATAATAATCACTAAGGCATGTTTGGATTTGTAGAGGGTGAAGGGAAGTTAAGGGAAACTGAGTGAAGGGAAGGGAAGGGAAGAGAATTCCCTTCCCCTTGGTTACACCCCAATTTGGGGGGTAACAATTTTTATACTATTAGGGGGTGAACCAAGGTGAATGGAGGTGAATTAACTTCACCTCCTAAGTGTTCCCAAACAAGGTGAATGGTTCCCCTAACTTCCCTTCACCCTCATTCCCCTCAATCCAAACAAGCCCTAAATGAAAACAAACATGAAGAGTCATAGTTTCACAAATCTTAAACCTCTTCAAGGGGTTTTCGGATTTACTAGTAGTAACCAATAATGAGCGTACAGCCTACAAAAAATTAAACTGTGAACACAACAATGTGAAACCCGATTTCGAGCACTATGCTGTATGAAATTACGATAACAGTAATAATATTCACAACCTCGGAGCAGAAAGTGAACACGACCTGCATCTTACAAAAAAGTAGTAAGTAGTATAGGGATCACCAACCTATACAATAAACAATACACTACGCTGCCTTCATCATACTAAATAGCCAGATTCGCTACAATGAGTCTGAGGTAGAGCCCTCTCTCCTCTGATGCACTCCCCAAGACTACGGATGCTTTGTTATATCTGAGTAAGATGCCGAGGAAGAGAAGGATGAGAGCCCTGTGGATAATTCTTTAACTTGTTTGATGCGAGTACATCTGGGAATTCATTTCATCGTACCACTTCGCAAGCGCCTGCACACAGATGAACAAAATCAAACTATAGTAACACAACAAAGATGCACGTATGCATATTCCAACTGAATAGAAAGTAAACAATCTGCTATCATTAAGCTTGTAAAGTATCAAAATTTGTCAGTGAAACTTTAAATCTACAGAACAGTGATGCCAGACATTATTAGATTTTATTTACTAAGATATTAGATTTTGAATAGCAGGTCACTTGTCATTGGCTCTCGTGAATTAAAGCTGTTGACGAGTCTTACAGTAGAAAAGATTGTCTCCTACTGAAGTTTCAGTAGTTCCAGCAACCACATTTGAAACTGACAGGATGTTGGTGGAGCTAAATTGTCCAGGCTAAGATGAAGCATTTACCCCGTTGAAATCTAAAGTAAAATATTTAAAGCAAATGAGTGATAAGTTCTTCTTTTTTTTTTTTTTGTTGCTGCAAGATACATTAAGAACTGCATTTTGCTTGCCAGAAATAAAAATGAGCATTTTATCAAATTGACCAGGAGCATTATTGAAGCAACTGATTGATCAGGGAACAACTCAGCTCTGATGAAGAGGAGAAATATCTTTGGTATTCCCTAATACTACATCATACCAACTTGGAACAAACACTCCCATCCCTAATGGTTCAGTAGGGAAACTCCAAACTTCATTTGAGAAATTAACTCACTATGTATTACCCACAAATTAAAACATTTTATGGTTATTTCCACATTGATCATTGTATACTTGTAACATATAATGCATAGCTACTTATAGAAGAGTTTTACGTTAACACTTCAATTTCAAACTTTTACAAGTAATCCCAATATATGCAAATAAGGGGTGCGTGCACGAGCACGCGTGCCCACCCAGTTTTATAAATGATCACGATGACTTTTGTCACTTACAAAACTAAAACAGACACATATGCTTAAACCCAACAACATCAATAAGTTGTAAATAAGAAAAGAGAACCCATCACTAGAAACATGGCAGTCGTTCATCACTAATATGTTATAACTAAGAAAAATTGCTATAATGTGCTTAGTATAAATGGTGATATATTAAATGTCAGTTAAATTTTAAGTAAAACAAAGTTTAGATATGTTCTTGCTATTTAGGAGAAGATCAAGGAATAGATTAATTATGGACTCTGGGTTGTCCATTTCTCAAGCTTAGTACAAATGGTGATATATTAAATGCCAGTTAAATTTTAAGTAAAACAAAGTTTAGATAGGTTCTTGCTATTTAGGAGAAAATCGAGGAATAGATTAATTATGGACTCTGGGCTGTCCAAAATTCAAGTTCAAGCATCAGTTTGTTACATATGAATCTTTATGGCAAGAAACAACCGAAAGAAAAACTTACTGCAATCCACATAACCTTTAAATAAAAGATATGAAAATTTTCGACAAACTTAGGCTGCAAAAAAACTATAATCCAAGAACAATATATTAGCAATGAAAAAAGAAACAATGCAGCCTTTATCTCAAACATTTGAGGTCGACTACCAAAAATAGTAAGGGTAAATGATATACCTCATGGAATGAACCTGTGAACCATTTGCAGGAGCCTTGGAACTACCAACCCGCTTGATCCTACTATCTTGCTCCTTGTTTACTTGCATGGCAGCGACCTCCTTCTCTATGGCAGCAACTTCTCTTCTCATTTTCTTTGCCTCCACTTCCATTGCTTTAGTCAGTGTATCAACCTTTTTGGACAGCATCTGAATGACAAAAGGTTAAAATATGATTAGACCACATTAACGATGTGAGCAAGTCAAACAAGCGCCTACCTCAATTGCATCATCTTTATCTTTCAAGCTTTGGTCCTTTTCATGACATGCTTTCCTCAGGGTGACCACTTCCTTTTGCAGCATGTCATATAACACTCCAGATACGGAATCATCTGCCTTGATATTAGGGAACTCACAGGGGTTTTCATCTGTATTATCCTTCCAACTGCTTTGCGTATCATTACCATTAGTCCTATCAGAAGATTTATTCAATGAAAGGGGCCCTCCATTGGCAAGGGTTTTACTACGGTCAAGAGAACTGCTACCACCATCAAAAGACTTTGATGTACATTTGGCATGCTTCAATACTGTACTAGCGCTACTTGAAAGAGAAGATCTGAACTGAAATGAGGACGTTCTCTTAGGTGGAAAGCCATTAGGAGACAATCTGGAAAAATTTTCAGCTCCACCTAGTGATTGGCGACGTGAGGGACCATTGTTTATGTTTCTTCCATCTAAATTAGGGCGATAGCTGGCCCCAGACAATCTCAAACCCTCTTCTAATACTTTAAGGCGCAAGAGATACTTTTCCTGTGAGTAAAAAAGAATGAGCTCTACTTGTTCTTTTAGTGATAAATGAAATAATGTGTCCAAAAATAATGAATAAATAACATGCTGCTGAGCTTGGAGAGAAGAGTCGTGGAGGAAACCTTTAATTGAGCTTCAGACCTGGCAGAGCGTTCTGCCACAGCAAGCTTATCTCGCAATTGTTGCATTTCTCCCTGTTAGAAAAGCTAATCCAAACTTAGATTGAAATAGAACATCAAAAGACATTGACCTCTGTCAAATCCCATGAACAAAACTCAGACATAAATCTTACAGAAAACATAACAGATTTACCTGCATAAACCTTCGTTCTTCAAGCCATTGTTTGACAGGCATTACTTTGTCACTAGCACCCTTCCATTCATTTGCCACAACAACAGCAACCCTATTAGCTGTAACTTTCGCACGGGCTAGTTCACGATCAAGGGTTTTCCTCTCTACCTAATATGGAATGTAATGTATTGGTTGAAAATAACCAAAATCAAGTAAAAAGAAGTGCAAAGCAACCTTGGGGCTTGCGTCCCTCAAAAAAGGGTTAGGGCTTGCAGAAGACTTAAAGAATTGGTGTGGTTCAAGAAATTACAGAAACTCTAGATTTGAAACAAGCAAGAAAAATTACATTCATTTCTTGAAATTTCCTCTGGTAATCTCTCACTGCGTTTGCAGTAGCCCCGCCTGCAAGAACAGACTCTTCTAGCTCTCGCACTGTCTGGCTAAGCTTCTCAACTTCCGCAACCTTTTGGCGGTGCATTTTGTCGAGGATCTTGTTCTCTTCCTATTGTACAAAAAGTATAAAAAGACGGCAATGGAACTTGCATGAACCAGAACCTAATTCCAGAATTAAAAAAATAAATAAAAGTTTCTACATACCTGACATATTTCGATTTGTTTCATTAGTTCCTGGTTCTTATTTTGCAAATCATCCACCATGGAAGCTTTTGCCAGAGCAATCTGAACTGTTCTTTCTGCATCTAGTAATGCTGCTTCTTTTGATTTAGTGAGGCGATCCAATGCCCTGTTATCTTCTTGCAGCTTTGCGATCTGCATAAACAATGCATTGACTCAGAAAATATGGTGATAAAAGAATGAAGAAAAGGGGTTCTATGTTGAGAAGAACATCTATGATAAAGTAGCTAACTGGTGTAACTATTTAGCTCTCATATTAATAAAACCAGAAGATGTCAGTTCAGGGCTGATGAGTACAATATCAGAAAGGAAACACTGCTAAATTGCAAGCAATAATTCTGCAGGTGAAGGGACTTCAATAACACCCTTGACATAAGAGATTTGATAGGCAACACTCTCTGTACTGTTTATGGGATGCATGAAACTTGAAGTCCTGTTGAAGAGAACTCTACACATCACACATGTAGGCAATTACATCTGCTGGTTGGAGAATTTTTAAAAGCAGTAAAATTCCCAAAGTCCCCCAACCCACCACACACGCGGGCGCGCGCACACACACAAGGAGCGGTATGGAGATAATGAGGAATAGTCTGGAAGACACTAGTAATCTCCAAACTGAACTGCAGCGTGTTAGCACTAAGCAGCATGTCTTACCCTATCAAGAAATATGGAGAAGTTAGGTGTAGCAAATTGCAACTATTAGAAGAATGTCGATATGATTCATGTTGTTGCTTGTTGATTAATCATCATTATCTAGCCTTTTCCGTCAAAATAGGACCAACAATAAAGCACAACTCAAAGTGAAATAAACGCAAGAGAAGTACACAACATAAGTTTTACAAGCATCTTCCTTCCTTCTAATAATCCTCTCTGTGAGGTAATAAATCCCTCACAAGGTAAGCATATGCAGGAAGACAACTATGCCACATAAACTTGCTAGCCTTAGCATATGTAATAAACCAATTGCACTCATGCGACCAATCAATAAGCTTCCAAATACCACTAGAGTAAGAGAACATCTAGTAAAAGGAGGGAAATACTAATTGGATATGATTTGACACCAGGAAGCAATTTCGTACCTAAGGCGTACTAAAGCCAGAGAGCCATATGGAATCTCATGGTATATTATAGCTTGCAGGTGAAAGCAAATCCTAGAATACTCTAGTTAGCTTATATCTTTGTCCAGATCTGTTTATAGTTTTCTCGAATTTGGAGATTGCTCTATCCAGGTTTTGTGCAAGGCTTTGCAGGCCGAAATTTCCAAGGCCATGGATGTGGTATATGCTCATTAAGGGTTAATGTGAAGCAGTTAGCAACTGATTTGATAACTGTGTCACTTCGTTTATGGAGTATCTCGTCTGAGATTTATTCTCCAAAACTGCCTTCTTGGGAGAGTATTTGGAGAAATATTAAAACATTGGACAGTATGTTCTTGCATATGGTTATATGATGTAGCACTCTGATGCCAAATGGATATATATGCAAAATGTGCATAGCTAGAGCAATCACTATTCCATGATAAAAATGATTAAACAACGAAACATGCATGTTGCACTTGAAACTTTCTTACAGAACTAGTAGATATTCAATCTTACAAATGGTGGGTGATCATCCTTGGACATCATATCTTAATTTTCAAATAAAACAGAGGACCACAATACCTCATCAAATTTATGTTCTATACATGTCAAGAAAACTGAATTTGACGTATTATAATTTATCAGAGATCTAAAATTTACTCATGTAATCATAACAAATTGTGAATACATTTAAATCTTTTCCAATTAAAAAATAAATTTATGTAGGTTATTGTGTCCAAAAGAAAGCACAAGCTCCAAATAATTAGTATTGTTAGATGAGTAGTTAGTATATGATACATCAATTAATCCCAAAATCACAAGAACAAGACTGCACATACCTCTTGGCGAGCTAGCTTTAGCTCTGCCTCAAGTGGCGCAAGGATAGCTTCAATAGGGGGCATGTCATCATCTTTTTGAGCTGCATGAACCCTTCTGAGGGTAGCTTCTGCAGCGAACTGAGCAGCCATGGCTGCTTTTCTCTCATCATTTATCTTTTTGATTTCAAGGTTCTGCAAAGTCATGTCCTCATAAAGTCCTGTCTCCAGTGGAAAGGAAGAACAATGGAGTACATAAAATAACTCAACTACCTTGTTTTCTAGAAGAGATTCTGTTAACTTGAGCTTCTCATCCACCTTAGTCAGTTCATCTGTTAACTGAAATAAGACGGAGCAATCAATTCATATCAACACTAAAAAGGAGCAATCCAGAAAACTCAAAAGAACACTGAATGCAGATGGTGAAAAAGCAAAGAAAACTATAACAGTTTACTGAAATAGAGGTCTGTGAAATGCAATTTTGATAAAGCTCAACCACACAAACAAAAGAGACATGCAAATAACAAAGACATTGGACCTGTTACTTACTCTTTCAAATGAAAACAGCTGTAGATGTGAACCACCTTTCAAGATAACACATCTACAAAAAAATGTACTGCAAAGTAAAAGAAGGAAAAACATCTCACGAATCATACGCAGTAATGACGACATTATCTGAGGAGACTCGAACAAATGCATAATTACTACACAGACGACAAGTAATCAGATGACATTCACCATTCATCATTTCATACCAGAGATAAAATGCAGGCACATGACATTTTACCAAGAAATTGGATGGCATTTCACAACGAATTTGCATTACCCAACATAGACTACTTAACCAAATTACCAGTTCATAATCAGTGGTGGATCCAGAAAAAATTTCTTAAGAGGGACGGACGACAAGTATCTATTACCTAAATGAAAATGAGCTAGTAATTTCAAATGGACTGCTAATCTATAATGCTAAATGTGAATTGTTTGAAAATTCACGTAGGAATGCAAGTTTTTTATATCTACGGGGGGAACATTCTAATTAGCAAAGGATTTAGAAGGTAATTTCTAGATCGTTAGGGCTACAATTGCCTGCCTGCTTCACTATATGCATCCGCCTCCCTTCATAATAGGAAAAGAATTCTAACTAAATGCAAATATCAGAAACATTCCTCTGAATAAATCATGTGTTAGTAGATATAAACCTTATTATAACTCTCACTTTCATATCAGACTGATTATATTTGTTCCAAAGTACTAGGAATTTTTTATGGATTAACATAAACTTTAGAGAAAAAGGTCAAATTTATCCTACTACATTCATAGATAACTACCAAAGTGCACTTTTTTTTCACAAAAAAAAGACAAAATCTGAGACCTCTTCAACCGCCTTCTCTCTAGCTCGCTCCGACAACCTCAGCGCCCTAATCTCCCCATGCGCCTCTCCCAGTTCCCGATCCTTATCTGAACAAAAAGAAATTCAGGGAAAAAAAATAAAAATGCTACATAACAAAATTGACCTAAGGTAATCGAACCACATTCGGACCTCTAACTTCGTTCTCGAGGCGGCTGAGCTCGACCCTCACCGGATCCGATCCGTGCAAAAAATTGATGAACTCCTCCGTCTCCGAGCTAGGTTTCACCGATGGCCTCCTCTTCAACATCGCCGACGACTTCCCCTCCCCTTTGAAGGACACTGACGCCGTCAGCGACGGCATCGCATTGCCGGCTCCTCCGTCGTTAGGATCCGCCATCTCCGATCTGAATCGTACTGTCTCACATCAAGGAGCTAGGGTTTTGCTTCGTCTTTCTGAAAGAACTTTATTTCTTGAAATAGTAATAATTAGAGCAAGAAAGAAATGGTACTTGTTTTTCTTCTTCTCTTGCTCGCTTTAAATCTCTGAGAGAGTATTTTTACGGTACTGAAGAGTAAGAAGCTGGATTTGCATTAATTTCTGTGGATAATTTGATGTGCACAATGATTTGCATTAATTTTTAAAGAGTAAAAAGCTATATTTTTACAAAAGGAAGGAGAGAGATATTATATGTGCACCTGATTTGTATTAATTTCTGTGCATAGTTCATTCTTCTCTACTCTCTACTTTCTTATAGAATGCTCATCAGCACTCTATTGGTGTGTTTTAGGGAATGGAAGGAAAGGTAAACGTGAATGGAAGGGAAGGGATGAGAATTGTAATATGTTGTTTGGGAGTTGAATAAGGTGAATGAAGGTGAATGGAAGTAAATATATGTAAATTTACATAAATGACTTTATACTAATAACACATCAGCCCTTTTATTTGTTTTGATGAGGGTAAGAATATCATTACACCCCTTTACCCTCCTCTACCGCCCAAATCGGGGAGGAAAGAAAACCAAACAATTTTACCCTCCGTTCCCCTTCCTTCATCCTCTCTACCCTCCGTAAAGAAACTCCCAAACAAGGTGAAAGGTGCATTTCTCTTCCCCTCCCCCTCTCTACCCTCCATCCAAACAGGGCATATAGAAAAATTGAATAGCCTTATTTGCATATTTAATCTCACAAATCGACCCACTTTCATAAATATTACAGAAATCGATCTATTTTCGGCCACCTTGGTCGCGAGGGAAGAAGCTGGATCGATTTAAAAAAAACAGTGCACTAATCAACCAGGGTGGCGGGGTTGTCAACCCAACAAATTAGAAGGCATTTAGTGTTGTGCGCGGCGGAAGCCAAACAATCAACCAACTATGTGCTTTGAGAAACCAAACCAAACGAACGCCGAGAGAAGGCCAAACAAATCAAAACAACGGCACAAATCCAAACACAATAGTTTAACGTGGTTCGGCAATTGCCTACGTCCACGGGGCAATAAGGGGGTGGGTTTTCACTAATAGAGAAGGAGAGTACAAATTGAGATTACAAATCGCTCAAACGAACCAACTAATCTCACCAACAAATCTCTCAATCTCTCAACCAATAACCCTAACTAATTGCTCAGAAAGATCTCTCTTTTCTGTGCTCCAAAATCCCCCAAAACACTCCTACAAAACCCTCAAATCGTATTGGTATTTATACCAAAACAGAAACCCAAACAGACTACAAATAGGAACTCTAACATTCTAAAAAACTCGTCGTAAGTCGACTTATCAATCTGCATAAGTCGACTTGGCAGAGCGAAAAACGACAACTGGAGAAGAGATCATAAGTCGACTTATCAGACCTGATAAGTCGACTTGCCAGAGCCCAAAATCAACAACCCAGAGTAGATCGTAAGTCGACTTACGACACAAACATAAGTCGACTTATGCCTGTGCATGAGTCGACTTATGACCAAAAAACTGCTTTTTCCAAGTTCTTCTCCACAATTCTCCACCTCGGCGAAGTTTTCTCAAAACTGAGCCGACACTAACCAAACAAATGCCTCACGTGTTGAGACCCAAATGGGAGTGCGAACACTCACCCTAAATGTCGATGTCGCTCACCAAATCGGCTGTATCAAAATGACTGCCTACGTATCCTTTACCCAAGGAATCAAGCCTTCACGTAGTTCACCCAACGGCCTCCAAAGGCCCTTAATCCGATAGAAGAGTACGCAACTCTTCTCCATCATCACCAAATCTGCGACTGATAGCACCTCCAATGACCCCGAACTGACTCAATCTAAACACCTCCACCTGAGGTAAACCAATGGCCATATCCAAAATTATCTACCAGCTGCACTCGAATCTACCAACTCGTCATCCGCATCCAAATCCAAATGACTCACACGCTATGTCACCTCAGCTGGAATCTCCAATAATACAGAATGACCTGGAGTACATGGAGTAATCTCCACCCAACGTGGAGTAGCATCACTCTCCACCTGCTGCGACATCCGAACGATCTGAACAACACTCTCCACCTGCTGAGAGTCCAATGTGACATACCTGCTCAGAACAAAATCAGAAGCTTCCAAACGATAATCAACTGAGCCTCCGAACCCCAAACGCGCAATCGGATCCAATCTCACATCCACGATGTGACCAAGTGCTGGGTATCCAAACATCCGACGCAACCCAAAATCTGAAGCAGCTCCACCAGATCCAAAATTTCCAAACGCAACAGTCGGCGACATATGACTAAGATGACTCAAATATGTTGAAGCTTCAGAACCAATGCTCGACAACCAACGCCGATACTCCTCCAGAAAGGAACGACTCATCGAAACTGTCATCTCATCTCGTCGCCCCAAAGTCTCCACACCAATGAAGTGTCTTCTATTGCCGTGAGCTCAGCACAAACGCAAGAAAGGACACCTACCAAAGCTGGAACAACTAGTTACCTTTCTGCCAATACACTTCTTCCAATTGTTATTGACTTCTAGAACTTTACACCAACGGGAACTGGTCGTGACCCAATAATGCCTAGAACAATCATCAACTGCGGAAACCAAGATACGATTACCTCCTAATGATGCCTCCTTGGAAGGCCCCCAAATGCCTGACTGAACACCTCCTAAAAGACCCCTCGCTCGATGGATAGGAGTGCCAAACTCCACCACAGTCTTGCTCATCCCAATGTGCTCACAGGACTTCAATTTGCAGGTCATAGCACTCATCAACAACCAATGCACGGCATTACCAATCATATACCCCAGCACCAAATAATGCCACAGTCTAGCCGAATCTGATGAAGTCGTCATCTCCCTATCAATCATCGTGCTTCCGTGCAAATAATACAAATTTCTCCTTCTGACGCCCTTCATCACAATCATGGACCCAAATGTAACCTTCAAGCGTGCATCCGCCAAGGTCACCCTATAGCCTGCTGCCTCCAAAGCTCCAAGTAAATGATGTTCTTCTTCAACTGAGGAACGAACCTCACTCCAACCAACTCCCGAATCACCCTGTCACTCATCCTGATCCGAACGGTACCGATACCACCAATAGAGCATTTATGATCATTCCCCATGAGCACGAAATCCCCTCTTTCCAACTCCTGAAAGCTGGAGAACCAATCCCTCCTAGGACAATTATGGTATATAGCCCCCGAATCTAACATCCACTCTGTAGAGTAGGCAACACAAACTAACGGCAGTGCAGATAATGAGTAGCTCGAAGAATCCGAATCTGAATCGTTGCCACTAGCCTTAACAACATTCGCCTCTGAAGCTTGAATAGCTTTTCCCTTATTCTTCCCGGCTCGATCAACTAACTTTGGGCATTCGGCTTTCCAATGTCCATCAGGCACACTGATTCTTACGAACTCCAAGATGTGCCCCTCTAGACTGTGACCTCCCACTACGGTTTGGACCCTTTGCTCTTGCGACCAACGCCCCCGCTACCGACTCAATCGAAGTCTCCTTATCCTTCTTTTGAAGCTGATAATTCACAAGTGCAGCGGTGACCTCACTATACGAAAGAGATGCCTTCCCATTAATAAGAGTAAGAACAAAGGTCTCATATTCCTTATCGGGCAAGGAACTCAACAACAACAACGCCTTGTCCTCATCTTCAATCACCACATCTACATTCGCCAAATCCGCAAGAAGCTTCGTGTAGTGGTTCATGTGATCACCAATGGAGGTTCCTTTCTTCAACTGAAAGCGGTAAAGCCTCCTCTTCAAATGTAAGCGATTCTCCATACTCTTGGTCAAATACTTGCTCTCAAGGATCTCCCAAATCTTCTTTGCAGAAGTCTCATTGATCACATCATACTTTAGATCTTGAGTGAGACAATACATAATCACACCACACGCCGTTCGATTCATCTTTTTCCAAACCTTCTCATCAATATTATCCGGTTTCCCGTCCAACTCTAACGTATCTTCCAAATTTTGCGCGTTGAGCTTATCCATGACTTCGCATCGTCAAAGTCCAAAATTGTTTGTGCCATTAAACTTTTCCACGTCAATCTTCATCGAGTGGATATTCAAGCTTTGGACGGTCTTCACTCCGGAAGTACTGCCCACAACTCCTTCTTTCTCGGCCATAATCCTCAAAGCACCACCAAACCAATGCGGAAACAAATGAGAAATAGATCCAAACTGAAAAAGACGGAATTTTTACCAAAAAGATCCTACATTTATCACCAAACGAAGCCCTAGATGAACTTCCAAAGCGATCTACTCCTCCAAATAGCCCAAGCGTAGCCTGAGCTCTAATACCACTTGTTGTGTGCGGCGGAAGCCAAACAATCAACCAACTATGTGCTTTGAGAAACCAAACCAAACGAACGCCGAGAGAAGGCCAAACAAATCAAAACAACGGCACAAATCCAAACACAATAGTTTAACGTGGTTCGGCAATTGCCTACGTCCACGGGGCAAGAAGGGGGTGGGTTTTCACTAATAGAGAAGGAGAGTACAAATTGAGATTACAAATCGTTCAAACGAACCAACTAATCTCACCAACAAATCTCTTAATCTCTCAACCAATAACCCTAACTAATTGCTCAGAAAGATCTCTCTTTTCTGTGCTCCAAAATCCCCCAAAACACTCCTACAAAATCCTCAAATCGTATTGGTATTTATACCAAAACAGAAACCCAAACAGACTACAAATAGGAACTCTAACTTTCCAAAAAACTCGTCGTAAGTCGACTTATCAGTCTGCATAAGTCGACTTTGCAAAGCGAAAAACGACAACTGGAGAAGAGATCATAAGTCGACTTATCAGACCTGATAAGTCGACTTGCCAGAGCCCAAAATCAACAATCCAGAGCAGATCGTAAGTCGACTTACGACACAAACATAAGTCGACTTACCATAAGTCGACTTATGCTTGTGCATGAGTCGACTTATGACCAAAAAACTGCTTTTTCCAAGTTCTTCTCCACATTTAGCGCGTAAAGACTTCAATTAGTTGAGCTAATTAGCGTGTAAAGTCGTGGTTACAAGGTCTCTAATTAGCTAGGGTTGCTAACCTGGGCTAAAATAGAGAACTATGTTTTTTAAATCGACCCGGTTTCTAGCCACACAGCTGATGTGGCCGAAACTGGATCGATATCTATAATACTTTTGAAAGTGGGTTGATTTTTGGGATTAAAAATGTAAATGGGGCAATTTTAAAAATTTCTCCCTAAAAGAAAGGTTAAATTGCACTAAACACCCAAGACCTTTCAATATTTTGCTATAAACTCCAATAACTTACAAAATCACAGTTAACCCCCAATAACTTTTTGGAATTGCAGAAAATAACGCAATAAGTTTTAGTGTCTCGAAGATAACCCCAATTAATATGAACCAAAAAACCTACATAAAAAATCATTTTGAAAGGTATTGGTGGTTTAGTGTAATTTACTCAAAAGATATTAGGGGTTTAGTGTATTAGGGGTTCTAGTGCGATTTTGAAAGTTGTTGGGGTTTAGTGTAATCTGCCCTAAGGAAATGATGAAAGGCGGTCTCTTTATATCGATCATTTTCCTGCTGCTCTGTCGTTGGAAGGAATTTTTGCTGAAACCCCCGCCTCTTCTTTTTATTGCGTGGATTACTGAACTTCCAGACAAAATTTCTTTGATCAAGTTGCTTGCTTGTTGTTATGAGTTGCAATTTTCACATTTGGACAAAAACCCATTAATCTTATATTTAGGGGCTGTTTGGTTCGTTTTCTTGATATGGGAAATGCAATTCCATGTAAAGAAATACAAGTTTTGAGTTTTCTAAACTTTTCCAAGAAATATATTGTTTTGCGTTGGTTCGCACATAAAAATTGGTGAGAAACCAATGTATTTATTTTTCTTGTGTTTGGTTCGCATAGAAAAAAAAGAAAACTTTTGTAAACAAAGCAGAGAAGGAAAAAATCTGACGTGGCAGAGTTTTCATCAATTTCACTCGGTTGGGGAAGGAAATCGGAGAGGGAAAAAAATCTAAGCTGGCAGCGATTTCAGCAGAGTTTTCTCTCTTCCATCCGAGCGAACCAAAGCGACACAAAGAAATGGACGGAAACAAAAAAAAACTCACGTGGAGGGCTAAAAATCTGACGTGGAGAGGTTTTCTGAGTTTTCCACCCCTTATAATAGCGAACCAAACAGCCCCTTAGAAGAAAACTCATGTAATACTAAGAAACTAGATTTAGTAATTATGTTACACTTACTTACATGCTTAAAACTACTCCATTAGATACCGTTTGGCAAAGGTTTAAGTGAGGGGTTAAGGAGACTTAACCCAACCCCTCACTTAACCCCTTCTTAACCTGTTAAATACAAAAAATCTAGTTAAAGTGAGTTAAGCTTTCATAATTTTCCAAACATAAAAATATAGAAAGGTCAAGTTAACCCCTCTAGAGAGATTAAAATGAGTTAACCCCTCAAAATGAGGGGTTTGCTAATACTCTTATTTAGAATGATTAAAAGTTTACACTTCTAATTATAAATAAAATAGTCAAAATCATTGTTATTCCCAAATACTAAAACTGATCACAATAGCTAAAATAAAACTTATTTAACGAATTAATTATTTAGTCCTTCAGATTATCGAATGAGTTAAGTACATCGGAATAGGGAAAGAAATGGAAATGTGGTGATGAGGAACGTAAGGACTTTTGGTTATCCAATCTTGTTAAAAACTATACCTTTATAGATAACATTTATGCCAATCAGTTGCTCTCACAAATAGAACTCTTAGAACTAGTTGTTCGATCTTAAAACTTGAGATCTTAAAACCATATAGTCATGATTAATTCAAAGAGATTAAAAGAAACATAAAAGAGCGGAAGCTTATACCTGAATCCATTGATTGATCTTGATTTGGGTTTTGGATCTTCTAACCTTAGGGTTTTCTCTTGAGCCGAATTTCTCTCTTAGATGGGGTAAAGAGAATTAGAGAATGTTATAACCCTAGATTAGGGACCATAACCCCTTATTTATAGGTATCGTACTTTTGCAATTTGGTCCCTCAACAA
The DNA here is from genome assembly GCA_022839385.1 of Asparagus kiusianus. Classification (NCBI taxonomy): domain Eukaryota; kingdom Viridiplantae; phylum Streptophyta; class Magnoliopsida; order Asparagales; family Asparagaceae; genus Asparagus; species Asparagus kiusianus. The sequence continues at coordinate 214,170 of BQKN01000771.1, read as the reverse complement.
ATCACAATTACAACCTGGTATCTGCACATATAACCCCATAACTTATTTAAATACCCATTAACCCAAATTAATTGATCACTTTAGTGGGTTATCCTGAAAGATAACAATACACAATGATTAATCATATGTGCCCATAATTAGATTTATTAGATTAAATCCAACAATCTCCCACTTGGGCACCATATGATTCCTTAAATTGTGTATAACCTTATGAGCTCAAAATTGTTATCACTGAAAAGGTATTTCCGAACAATCTCGTCCATTGACTATATCAATATAAGATCAAAGCGGCCTTTGTCACATTTATCGTGACTCGACCCATCAATGGTCACATATACCAATACAATCAAACGACATAGATCAATCATGGATGTGCAGCATGAAAATTACATGCAATATGATCATAAAATGTCTGTTTTCAACTGGTCCTCCTTTAGTGAGGTCAAAACCAAACATAATGTAACAGAGTGTCTTAACTGAATACTTTATTCTGATCAAACAATACAACCAAAACATAAAGCACCATAATTACAAACTCCCACTAAATCATAATATCCTCAAATATTACCACACCCATATGAGCAGTATGCTCATGAAAGACCTTGGGTGGCAATCTCTTAGTAAGAGGATCAGCTATCATGGAGTTTGTCCCAATGTGCTCTATAGATATTTGTCCACTCTGTACCCTTTCTTTCACAACCAGGAACTTAATGTCAATATGTTTTGACTTAGTTGAGCTCCTGTTGTTATTGGAATACATTACTACAGATTTATTGTCACAATATAA
>BQKN01000771.1:168937-189627 GCA_022839385.1 Asparagus kiusianus | reverse complement strand
TCCAGAGCTGAGTTTAGATATCTTTCAGCATTTTTTGACGCCTACAGGGGGCAACACTAAAGATGCAGGTGGATCCGAGTATATAGATTTAGAGAAACTTCCAGATGGGGGAGACAATATCAGTTCTGACCGAAGAACGGAGGAGACTTCAAGTGTAGAGACGACTTCCCAGGGCGAGGAGCTTAGGAGGTCATCCAGGGTACCCAAACCGAATTTTAGATATCTTTTGTCACTTGATTACTTACTTTTGATAGATAGCAGAGAACCGGAATGATACGAGGAGGCCATGCAAGTTAGTGAATCTCAGAAGTGGGAGCATGCGATGCAAGAAGAGATAGATTCTCTCCACTCAAACGAGATATGAGAGTTAGCCCAGCTACCTGCACAGAAGAAAGCCTTACATAACAAGTGGGTTTACCGAGTCAAGTAGAAGAGTGATGGAAGCAAGAGATACAAGGCCAGATTAGTTGTGAAACTATTCTAACAGAGAGAAGGAGTAGATTATACAGAGATATTTCCCCTCGTAGTGAATCTCACAACCATCAGGGTGGTGTTAAGCTTAGTAGCTGCTGATAATCTCTACCTTGAGCCATTAGATGTAAAGACTGCCTTTCTTCATGGTGACTTGGATGAAAAAATCTACATGAAGCAACTTGTTAGCTTCATTGAGGAAGGAAAGGAAGAGTGGTGTGTAGGCTCAAAAAGAGCTTATATGGTTTGAAATAGGCTTCAAGACAGTGGTATAAGAAGTTTGATAATTTCATGCAGAATAATGGCTATGGAAGGTGTAACTCAGATCATTGCTGCTACTTCAAGAGGTTCGAGTCTAGCTATATCATGTTATTATTATAATAGATAACATGTTAGTTACAGGACCGTGTTTACAGGAGATAAACAAGTTGAAGAAGCATTTGGCAAAGGAGTTTGCTATGAAAGATTTGGGTACAGGCAAGCAGATTCTTCGTATGTGAATCAGTCAGAATATAGCTGAAGGGATGTTAAAATTGAGTCAGACTGAATATATTGAGAAGGTACTTCAGAGATTCAACATGCAGAATGCTAAGGCCGTTAGCACGCCCCTTGGAAGTCAATTCAGGTTATTTGAGGAACAATCGCCTAAGACAGATGCAAAGGAGGAGCACATGAGAAAAGTGCCATATTCATAAGCTATTGGTAATCTGATATATGCAATGGTCTGCACGAGACTGAATATCGCCCATGCAGTAGGAGTTGTGAGCAGGTTTACAAGCAACCTAGGAAAGCAGCATTGGGAGGCCGTGAAGTGGATCGTGAGATACTTGAGAGAGACTACGGATATACCGCTGTGTTTTGGGAAAAAATTGGTACTGTAGGGATACTTGGATGCATATTTTGCCAGAGATCATGATACAAGGCGAAGCACCACAGGGTATGCTTATACCTTAGGGTCGACGGCAGTAAGCTAGGTCTCACGTTTGCAGAAGATAATGACTTTGTCCACGACTGAGGCAGAGTATGTCGCAGTAATTGAAGCTAGTAAGGAGATGATTTGGTTAACAGGATGTCTGGAAGAGTTGGGTCTAAAGCGGGGGAACGAAGTTCTTTATTGTGATAGTCATAGTGTTATACACATTGCCAAGAACCCAGTATATCATGCCAGAACAAAGAACATCAACGTACGTTACCATTTCATACGCTCGTTGATAGAGAATGAGAAGTTACTACTAGAGAATTTTTTGGGGAGCCAAAATCCTGCAAATATGTTGACAAATGCAGTGACCATTCAGAAACTGGAGTTGTGCGCAACTTCAGTTGGCCTTCATGCGTAGGAGATGAGGGCGGAGCCACACTATAAGAAAGATATTAAATTGAAGAAAGAGATTTTCCGGTTGGAGTAGGTGCTTGCTAAGTTGAAGAGAGCTTGTTGACGGAGGTTTGGTCTCCAAGTGGGAGATTGTTGGTTCCGGATGTAGACCCAAACCTTAGAACAAGCATGCAAAACAAAGATTTCTCTAAGTTAAGAAATCAGGCAAACTTGATAGTTTAGGCGAACTGGAAAGTTCAGACGAAGCTCGAAACTGAGTTCAGGTGAATCTGCAGTTCAGGCGAGCTTTGGAAGTTCAGACAAACTTGGAAGATCGGGCGAGCTTTGGAGGTTCAGGGAACTCCAAGTACAGGCGAGCTCCAAGTGCAGGCGAAGCAGTTCATGCGAGCTTGACTTTATTTAGGCGTACATAAGTCACACAGGCGAGCTTCGCAGTCAGGCGAACTCACAGAAATCAGATTCCAAATCTGTTTTGACCTAGGGTTTCCCTATAAATAGGGAACCTTGGCCGCCACTTAAACGCGACTTTTTCCAGAGCAATTCCTGTAGCGATTTTTGCAGCGCCTTGAGAGGTGATTTTTCAGAGAAAATCTCGCGCCTTGAGAAATAAAAAGAGAGTTCTTTTTGAGTGATCTCAAGGAGTTTGAGATCATCTCTTGCAAGCTTTGTAATATTCTTTAATATTCAAAAGAATTTTTTTGTGTGGCTCCCGAGGACGTAGGCAAGTTGCCGAACCTCGTTAAAATTTTGGTGTTCTCTCTTCTCTTTTTCATTTGCAAAGTTTTCTTTTATTTGCTGTGATTTCTTCTTGTCTTCTTTCAACACAAGATCCCGAGGGCACGTTCCGCGAGAGGGTTCATTTGACAGGTTGTCGATAGGACGAATCCCCAACAGATGCAGCTACTTATATCCTCTTATTTTTTATTAACACTTACATTTCATTAATCTCAGACAATAATGTTTTCTCGGTAGGCTGTGGTTAGGTTGTGATGCCTCGGGGAATCATGCATGTGACAATAAATTTTTTTAGTCATGAGGTTATTTGCAAATAAGTTATAGCCCCATTTATACCATCTAAACTAAATTTATAGCAACTTCATACTGTCAAATTAGAGAGCAATTTAGCTTTTTTTTTCCAGTCAAATTGAGGATAAAAAAGTAATTTAATGTGTTGTCGCTTTGATTCCCACCGAATGAGGATACCTGCATTCGTTTCTATAATTTAAAAAAAAAAACCTCTTGTGACAATTGATACTCATTTTATTTTCTATCTTCAGTCGTATTAGCAGATAACTGCATAGCAAGGCACATTACTTTCGAAAACGCATCAGGCAAGGAGAAAGGCCAAGCTGTAGCTCTGAGAAGCGAAGGAGACAAATCATCCTTCTTTCTCTGCGAATTCCTCGGCTATCAAGATACCCTCTATGTGAACGGAGGCCGGCAGTTCTTCAGAGAATGCGACATATATGGAACTGTTGATTTTATCTTTGGTGACGCGGCTATGCTGCTTCAGAAGTGCAACATCTATTTCCGAGATTTTGGCTTCATGACTGCTCAAGGAAGAATTCATAACACGGAGAACACAGCAATATCAGTCGATAGGTGCTGTATCAAAGCTTCTATCGAGTTTCCGAAAGAATCAAGAAAAGGATTTCTTGGTCGTCCGTGGAAGGATTTTGCGAGGGTTATTGTGATGAAGACGCGTATTGATGATGTTATCGATCCTGCGGGGTATGAAGATTGGGATGGTAGGAGTAGAACTGCTGAGTATATCGAGTATGATAATTTTGGTCCTGGATCGAACGTCGATGGCAGAGTTCGATGGCCAGGGTTTAAAGCGTTGCAGGCGGACGAAGGTGGAGAGGTGAAGCCATTCTCGGTTGGGGTGTTTATTGATGGGAATGAGTGGTTGCCTTCAACTGGCGTTCCATTTGATGCCGATGTTTAATTTATGTTCTCTCTGTATATGTAACTACAGGGTTCATAAATAAAAGGAGCATGAATAAATATCTTAATAAGACTGCGTTTAGCTATTTACTGGTTCATTTTTTGGTACTAGTTGGATTACACGTGCCATGCACGTGGTAAATATTTAAATTTATTATTTTATTATTGATTCATTTCATTATGATTTATTTAATTTAATCCATGTTTCAAACAAATAATCCTTATTACAACATAAATAATCCTGAAAGTAGAAACCCCTGTAGGTTTTAAACAAATGTCTGTAGAAGTATTATAGTAGGTTTTAGACGGTGAACATAACCAAACAAGAAATGCAAATAAGTTCACTGTTATCACGTTTCATAAAATAAGGCGTTTTGAGATGAGCACCCAGCTGAAAGCAAACACATTTAATCAATAATTCATAAAACATTGGCAATCTGTTTTTTTTAGAGGAATACATTCACAACTACATCAAGAGCACTCCCTACCAACAAGAAGACAATCTTAGGGATTAGAGAACACCAATACAACCACACAGATTGTGAAAATATCAGATACATACTTGGCACATAATTTCCAAGAGCAATGATAGCTGCATAGAAATAATCGAAAGAGAAGTTCCACTTGTTTGGCATCCTAATGAAGTATTTTTCAGAGGCTTGCTTCAAGAATCTGATGTTGACATTAGTGTCAAATATAAGCATTATCAGCTAAAATATCCAAAGAAAATGCAGGATAAAAAACTTATGGCAAATCTTCATTCGTCCTCAATGCGCAGCACCAGGAGTTACCAAATTCACTGTAGGAGAAATTAATCTGGTCATGTGTTATGTGTCAACGTCACTACTAAGTTTGACTTGGTCTTTTCTGACCCTTAGGATTTAATCCATCCATAATTTTACTTAATGATCAGAAGCAAATTGTGAATTTGACTTCATAACAAAACTTTCTATCTCCCCTCTCATCTAATTGAGCTGGAGTCTTTTTGTTATAGGGGAACTTGGAGTGTCGTCCTATGGTTGCAAAATATTAAATTGCATGGTCAATAACCTAAATCACAGAATAATGTCCTAATTCATAGTCTTAACACCAGTTACAAGAGATTTAATGACAATTTAACGCTACCCTTTCGTATTTCCAGTAATTTATCACAACAAAAATAATAAAAGAACTTTTTCTATAAAATCATACATCTAGAATCACAAACATTATAAGCAACATAACATGTCCAGGCCTTGGTTTCACAATGCTTCAATAAAAAAACAAAGGAACATAATCAAGTTCGATATTATTAATAACAGCCGATATCGCAATACCTAGAACAATAGTTTGTGATTTCACAATCACTGTTTCAATATAGTAATAATAACAGGAAAAAATGGAGGAAATATAAGGAGTAGGCGAGAATTTGGGGAAGAACAGAATGGTAATGAGACAAAGTAGCAGGCAAATGAAGAGGAATAGAGAATGTAGTAGTAATATCAGTGAGGCGCACGGAGGTGCATCAAGGCGCGAGTCACAATAAGGTGTATCGAGGTGTGCGCCTCACTTACACAATGCACCCCACATCTCATGCAGGGCACAGTTTCAGTGCCCTGAAGTGCCTCAGCACCCAAGCCGATTGCCTTGGAGCGCCCAAGATAACACTGGAAGGAATTATGCATTAACAGGAGAGGTGTGGATTTGTACAAAGACACGCCTACATATCAAGTGGTCCAAAACAAAGAATCTCAATCAATAAGTGCATAATGGAGGATAGGATGCTACAAAGATGGGTAGACTAAACTCTATTAATGAAAGGGTCAAGCACGGAATTCTCTTACTACAAAGGCAATAGATTAAAACAGATTAATGAGATTAAAAGTGCAAACAAAGGCTGGAGCCAGAAAACCATATTGCATGAATAGATCAGTATGTGCCTGCATCGGAAAAAAAAAAACTTTTAACTGGTTAGATTTTTAAATGTACTCATAACATTCTCCTAATCTTCTTAATTCAATCCTTAAATTATACTACTTATCACCTTTGTTAAAGCCTTGAAGGTAATTGAACTACTATTCTAATCATAATATAACAGCTTACTCCATCCTTAAAGTATCTCCTGTTTTGCTTTATTACAATGGGAAAACGTTATGATAAACAACCCTTTAAACATTAGTTTATTATTTGTTTGAATTGGTATTGTTTCTGAATACGCGTCAAGAACATCTTTGTGTCCATACATGCACATTTCATCCTTCTCCAAATTTTACACATTGGATTACTATTAGTTTGACTGGTTATTAAACATTATCTAAATCTTATTATTTTCCAATGGCGCTAGTTGGTTTTGTCTTTTGAAATGAAAAGTAAATAACTGTGTTTTCCTACAAGAAGCGAAAGAAGTATGCAAAGCAGGTTAGCCAGTACTCAGAAGTTTGAGATGTTTGTCATTATAACATTCCAAGCATAGAGAATTTCATTGCATTAAATATATCTGATAATGCGCATGAAAAATTAAAGCTAACAGCAGAGGATCATTGGTGAGACTTTAAGAACAAAAAATCTTTAACAGTTCTTATTTACTGAAATAATTGTAGCATACCAGCCCATCTTGAACAGCATCCATAGTGAGGCCTTTGTACAGCAAACTAAGACGCAGAGACAGCCAAATCCTTTTTTGTACACTTCCTTCTCTCTTATCGTCATCAACTGTTAGTACTATGCAAGATACAAATTGACCAACGTGAAAGATGCTAGGAAGTATGTAAGTTTCAGTATCATGAGATAGAAAACAAAGAGATTGATGATATTTATTAGTTTAACAGCTTATATCTTAAGGATTACAGGAGCAACTATCATATCCCGAATACAGATCCTGTTCCAAGTGTCATCTGACATCCTCAATGGATTTTTTGCAAATTTACCTTATCCACGTTATCTAACACAATGTCAGACACATCCTCTAAGTATTTCTCCTAAAGACATTATAATTAACCTGATGTCTTGAACATACCCATGGCCATGGCCATTCCTCATCATGGACATGTTTCTGGGTAATCGGAGCCCAAGTAAGTTCAACTAATTTCTCACTAAAGATCCTACCTTTGTCTCAATTTTAAAAAAATCACAAAAAATAACAATTGATTTTTTACCCGATGAAACTGACACAGCAGCAAGATGAAGACTTGAAGCAAGCCTTAATTCGGACAACCCTGGACCTATTGTTGAATTAGAACAAAATGAGATGATGGCTAATTAGAACAAAATTAAATGAATTTTTTCTTTAAAATTAGAAAAAAAAATGAGAGGAATGAAGAACAAAAAGGTGAGATGGTGAATTGATAAAATAAAATTTAGAAATACCTTCTTCAATGAAATTCCTTCCTGATTCTAACCGATGCCAAAATTCTGACAACTGAGGAGATGAATTGAAGGAATACTAATGCACAGTTATATACTTATATAACTGTAATTATAATATATACATATAAGTATACTTATAAATACATTGTATATATTTATATTTTTATATATTAGTATTTATACCATGCTAAGAGTAAGAGTATATATATATATACATACATACATATATATATACATATATATATATATGAGAAATGGGTATGCTTGGTACAAAGCACAAATTTTGTGTTTGGTAGTGAGGTGTCATATTCCATCACTCATTCCAATTCTCAACCACTCCCCAACCCATGTGACTGTGGGCCATAATTTTAATGAGTGGAGAGGAATATGTCACATCACTACCAAGCATAAAAACTCGTGCTTGGTACCAAGCATATCCATTTCTCTCTATATATATATACACACACACACTTGAGTACTTAAATACATACAAAATGTATACACTTAGGAGTTAGGATTATGATTCTATGAACCTATGGTCATTTTCCTCCAAACAATCACACACACATATATATACACACATTAATGATCATATCATAATATAATTATATATAAAAAAATATAGATTATATATATAATAACCGGCCCGGGCCGAGCCCGGAGCCTGGTCGGCTCGGGTTTTTTAGGCCTGTCCTGGGCCCGGGCAAGGTGCGGGCCCTGCCGGAGCCGGGGCCGGGCCTTGGGCCCGAATGGACACCCCTAATCACTCGTCAGTATGGCAACAAGGTCATTCAAAAACAATGCAGTAATGCAACTATAACTTTTGTGCCATACATTGACAAATACTACCCATATCATAGTCCAAGAAATATAATATACAGAAAACTACTTCAAAAATGTTTGTTTGTATTCATATCTGTGAATAGAAAGGAATACTTTAGCTGCCCACTGAATTCCATAAGCATATGCCTTACTTTGTGTATATCATGTGGCAGAAAAGTTGAAGATAGTGGAATGTAGAGTGTCATGGAATACCAAGCCATGTGCTAAGCAAACACCAGAAAACACACAAAAGTATTCAGTCAAAAAAAAGTTGCTCACCCCACTAAATCAGCCGCAAGAACAGATCTCAACAAATCTGAACGAGATGGAAGAGTCCTATGAATCTCAGAAGAAGGGAACGGTGTATGAAGAAACCATCCAACTTTCATCTTGCTGTTATATTCCTTCAAACATTTGGGAAGAAACATTAGATGATAATCATGGCACCAAACAACATCCCCCTCTTCATAGTGCTCATTGACAACATCAGCAAACATCTGGTTTGCCCTCTTGTATGCATCAAACTGAGACTGGAAGCTACGGGTTGTGGCTAATCGATCTTCTTGAGGGAGTCTGAGGTAATGGAAGAGAGGCCATAGGATGTTGTTACAGTATCCATTGTAATATTGGTGCACTATTTCCTCATCAAGGAAAACTGGAATGCATCTCTGTTTGCAAATATAACAACATTTTATATTAGATTACAAAAGCATGAACGTTAAGAGCTCATCAACTTTATACCTTTTCAGCTAGAGCTTTTGTAAGAGCTCTCTGCCCAATTTCATCTGGCACATTTACACCGGCCCATCCGATCCATTTAGCGTCTACCTCCTTTACCCCTAAAATAATGCAATCAAATTCTCATTATGTCATCAGTCATCTCGCTAACGAGTGATTAAAATTCTCCATTATAGAACATTAGACCAAGAAGCAATCATGCAATACAATTTAGCTTCAAGCTCCTCACCCCTAAAATAATGCAAGAAAATTCTAGTCATTCTACCATATTGCTACCAAATTGGTCAAAATTCTCCATCATATATAAAACATCATAGCAACAAGCAACCATGCAATAAAACTTAGCATCCACCTCCTCCACCCACGAACTAATGCAACAAAACTCCCATCATTGCACCATTTTTAACTCCAAAAACTTGATTAAATTCCCTATTCTAAACTAACATGACGACGAAGCAACCATGCAGTGGAGATAAGACTAAAGCTCAAGCTCTCACCAAGCAGAGCGCTGACAAGGCCGCCCGCGCTGATATCAAGTGACCAAGAATCCTCCCCCCTTCTGACCGCCGAAACCGGCAGCCGGTTCGCCACCACCAGCAGCCTCTGCTTCATCGGCCGCCCTCCTCCGCCTCCGCCGTGCCCTTCGCCAATCACCGCCGTGGCGGTGGCGGAGCCCACATCATCACCGGGTGGGTCCAGCGGCCCCATCTCCTGCTCGAGCAGGAGGACGGGCCCCACCTCCTCGGGCCCGCCAGGCTCAGCCTCGACGATGTTGAAGGTCCTGTTGAACCTCCTGAGCTCCCTCTCTCGCAGGAGCCTCTCAACCCTAGTTAGGTTTCTTGAATTGTACTTGCTCGCCGGCATTTGATCGGCTTGCACCGCTGCGGGCTTCATCGATCGCTCGATCCCTAGACGCCCTGCATTGAAACAGCCCCCAACCTCCCATCAATTCACAAACACAACCAGATTCAAAACACTAAGATTTTTTGACAACAGAGACCAAAAAGATCAAAGCTCGCAACTTTGCTCAACGACAAAGAAGATGAACAAGAAATCGCCACATCGAGAGAGAGAGAGAGAGAGAGACCAGCGAGAGAGAGGAGACGAATATATATAGAGAGAGAGAGAGAGTGGTGGTCGTGAAACAGGAGGAAGACGATGGAGGGATCTTATACGTTTTCTACCGGGGGAGTACTGGTGGGGACGGCTCAGGTTGGGAGGAGGAATATAGGCGTAACGGATGAAAGGGTAACGGATGAAAGGGTAAAGTGGTTTATGAAATCAGGATATGTTTGGTAATTAAATTTGTTGGAAGGTTATTTTGAGGAGGGTAAAGTTTTTCTTGAACTCCCTCTTTTAAAGGGTAGATAGATAGATAGATTTTGTTTGCAGACAGTTGTCCACGTATATAATATGGCTTATATGACGCACAAATAAATGTTTAAGAATTAGGACATATTAATATCAGTATATTCAGATACGTATCCATATGCTGTTTATAAATCCATACAATCAGCGGAATAAATACCAGACGGAGGGAAGAAAATGAGAAGATTATTAGCCTAGGAGACACTGATGCAAACTTCACATAACTTGCTTGCATAAGTCAGAAGGAGAGAACCATGGAGATTTAAGCAGACATGAAGGATTATAAATATAACAATTTCTAAATAAACTCCAATCAATGATATAAAATTAAGCATACTTAGCACACAAAATTCTCAAAACTTTCCCAAGGGTACCGATCATTGAGATGCCCACAAAACACATGCTGTTTATAGAATGACACCAAATCGACACACAGAAATACAACAGAAAAATAGTACTTTACACACTTCACAAAAAATGCTGAAGAACACATAAGGTGATCCAAACCACATCAAAACCCTGTATAACTCGTATTGATCAGAACTTCTTTTACAATACAACCCAACCATGCCGAGGTTTACAAAACACTTGCAGACTATGTAATACTTACCGATATGAACGAAGCTAAGAAGACTCAACAAAATCAAAACCCCAGCAATCAAACACCGAACAAGAGTACAATCTCTCTTACTGACTCAACAAAAAAGAAATCTATACACTTAACAAAAAGGCCCTTCATCGCCTCCACTAAAAATAACTCTTGAGCAAACCATCTAGAACCTGCATTGAGACTTTGCCTTCTAAGTTCGCAAAGATGGGAGGACAGGCCACCAGTTTCATGTAAAAATTTTGTGGTTATCATGTAAATGAACCCTTTTCTTCTGTCCCTTTCTACTTTCGTTTGATTGTTACCATAGTACTTGACTGGGATTTGTACATCCAAAACAAGACATATGGTTAGCTGTCATAAGTACTCACTCCTTCAAAGGATATTTGAAAGGTGGCGCACAAATTCAGTATGCAGTGAATGACCAGCCTGTAAATAAAACGATCATGCTAATGGTACTTTTCTGTGAATTTGTTATTGCTTGTTTTGAGGCAAATTCCAGAATATAAAGGGGGGAAAAGAGACAGTGAAGTGCGCCTTTCCTGCTTTGGACTTGCCGTTATATAGATTACTGTTATTTAATTTGTTAATAAGTACTATTAGGTTTGTTGTGCTATGAGAAAGGAAATATTGATGAAAAGATAAAATGAAGCAGATATGGGTGGTGAAACCATGAAAACTTTGAATATGTAAACCATCATAAATCATTGTTAAAGACAAAAACATGGCATGATGGCGAAAGATGCTAACCTTGTAAGCAATTATATGCGCAAGTGGAAGCCCCTGGTTACCATTTTGCGCAAAAAGAGAAAAATCCCCTACAAGGTCCAAGAGCTTATGACGACAAGGTTCATCATCAAAATGCAGAGGCGGGTTTAGCCAACCGGTAGTGGCACTAGAAAGACAGGAAAGAAAACATAACAAGATGACAATGAATCATCGTATTTTGCAGGTAACATATTATCTTTTTCCAACAAGATAAAACCCAATGACATATGAAATAAATAATATTGTTAGCGCTCAAGCGACATTTATGAGACAACAACCAATAACTGAAGCAACAGAAGGCTATTGCACCTGCAAACCAATGCATTTTCTAGTGATCCTCCTTGAATGAGACCAGCTTTGCGCATCATTTCGACCTGTAAACAAGTCAACTCCATAATGAGGTTTGTAAATATATGTAAGATAAAAACAATCCAATTACAAAAAAGACCACTCTCACATGCTTCAATACATTCTAGAGGCTTCGTCATGTAAATAGCAACTCAACCTTTAAAAAAAAAGAGAAAGCTCTTGATGCCTCTACATCCAAAACTGTATTTTAATGGAAGAGAAGCAAAGAAGCAATTTTTGGTAAAATCGTTATAATCCTCTCCTACTTGTTCATGCTTTCCACATCCCATTCGTAAAAATTGATGTCGTCATCAGTTAATTATAGTTATATTACTTTCTTTTCAGTTGTGATTTAATATTGTATGTGATTTAATCAAAAGAACTTCTTTACTTAAACTATTTAGCAATTAAACAATCTACAATAAGGAAAAGTGAAAGGTATGAATTACTATTTAACAATTAAGCAATCTACAATAAGGAAAAGTGAAAGGTGTGAATTGTTGGAATTAATATTAGAAAAACTTTACGAAATATGCAAGTATGTAAACAATTAGCTGACTGACATCTAATTTAGCATGTACATAGTATGAGCTTACATCTTTCTCATTGCAATCGAGTTCTTTTGAACATCATTTACTGTCTATCCTAATATTTCTAGTTCCTTCTTTTCTCATATCAGATTTTGCAAATCTATGCTTTCTTCAGAATCACAGAACTATTCAAGATTTCTTCGTTGATATAAGAGAATGTTATTGATCAGCACAAACTACTAGAGTAATTTAGATTCTGTTGGTGGAAGCTGAGATATGGAGCGGGAAAAGATATTTTTGTTTGTTTCTGTTGGCAGGGGGGGTGAGGGTGTTAAACAAGTTACTTAGATTCTCACCTCTTATGTATATCCTCTCCCATGTCAAAAAATATCTAGAAAGAAACCAAACAGCAAATGCTTGACTAACTACCCAGTGTAAACTATATGATTATCTCCATTATGAACTTGCAAGATGTGTGTGTGTGTGACTATCTACCCAGTGTAAACTATATGATTATCTCCATTATGAAATTTGCAAGATGTACGTGTGTGTGTATGCGTGTGTGCGTGTTAGGTTAAGGTAGATAGGGCAGCATATTTTATGTCCAAGTGATGGCTCAAAGGCAGCCTAAATGTATCCAGCTTTGAAGTGGCAGTTTACAACTCTATCCTGAATAGCGATGGGCCCGTTCTTCCACTCGAGGAGCCTCAATTTATCCAAGCCTATTAGTAGCACCAACTGCCTTTATCTTGAACTCATCCATGTGTTGTAGGTTACAGATTAAAACCTTTATCTTATAACAACATTTGAGATTAACAGAATTAAAGTAGTAAAGCCAAAAATACATTATAACTAGAAGAAATTGTATATAAACCTCTTCATAAATGCAGAAGGTTCTCGAAGGAGCTATTTCCTTGGAGTAAATTGCATCATCCATGAAACATGAATACCACTGACATCCAATAGCTGGTGCCTGAGAAGAAGAGTGATTATGAATACATAGCATCTCAGAGATGAAAAATTACATCCAACACTCAGCAAATGAAGCAATTCATATGCCAATAATTGAGAATGTTTTATAATGATCTTCTATGTTATCTGGGTACTCCTAACTGAACCTGTACCCATACCCGACGCGTACCTGTAGCCGTATCCATACCCTAACTCCTCGCACACTCCTTGCATATATGAATATAGTTAGTCAGGCATGTACTCACTTGTGCAATATATGTTATAAGTTAAAACACTTCTCATACACTTCTTGAATGCATATCCTCAGCTTCACATCCACTTTCTAAAACACGTTGGACTTAGGTCGAACTTGGAACTGTTATCTTAAAGAATTGTTTGGGTGTCTAGATTGGAAGGTGGTTTTCCAATTTATAGTTCGTATAATATAAGAAACATAAAAATATTATAGGAATTCTAATTCTCATAACACGTGAATGAAAAACAATATTGTTCTCATGTAAATTATTAATATCAATATACAAAATTATTAATATCAATATGTGCATATAGATATTTATGTAGTCATGTCCCTGTATCCTACCTTTTACAAATTTGTTGTATCCCGTACCAATACCCAGTTCCATGGAAATTAGTTGATATCAAATTTTGCTTTCACAATAAAACATGGAGAATTCTATTAAAAATACAACTTGAATGCTCAAAAGTCCTTAAAACTGAAACAAGCATATAAAGTTTAAAAGTAAGTTAAGTAACAGTTTATCAATTTGACGGAAAATTTCCAAAAAACACTAGGTAAATATAACGTACATCTTATCTGTTTCAGTTAGCATACTTTATCAAAAAATCACTTGGTGTACAAGGCTTTATATCATGCCCAAAAGGCGAAGTTTTACTAGCTCAATATACTTTTACACATCATGTGATCAATGAACAAGCAGTAGAATAAATGTAAAAGTAATATATAAAATTATAAATCCATCATTTGATGAGAACTGTACCTGGGGAAAATTTATTCCGTATGTGATGTGAGATTTTGAAGAAGGAAATGCCATTAGAAAAGAATCCTTCCTGCATACAAATTTTGGCTTGTGAAGAAAAGGTGCCATTTTTTCCTTGTGACTTCCATTAGAATCCTTTGCAACACATACACCAACTTGCACTACTGCCTCTACCCATCCTTTTGCAGATCCATCTAGCAAAGGAACCTACAATAGTCAATTGTAAATGCTATACACAATGTTCGATAAAGTTTCTACAGCCTTTTCTGTAGAGAAATATAAATTGCATTTGCAGAAATTTCAGGAAAAACAAACAACATGATGAGCACAAGTTAGAAAATGTAACCAGTTAAAACTCTTTTAAGACAAGGATGAGAAGAATGTCACAAATCCTGTGCATAAAAAAGCAGCATGAACATGAGAGAAGAGAATTACAAAACGTGAAGGATACTATACGACAGTTACACAACAAACACCAACGTATTTCCTGTAATTTTTCTTTAAGTGTTATGAGTATAACTATTAACCATTGATTTTGAGCATTACTACTTACATTATGGCACACACTTAACTTTTAGAAAAATGAACATGTTTCTTCATGTTATTCATCTCCTGACAATATCTTAATAAGGTTCTAACACAATGTCCTTGAAATCTTTTTCCATAATCCAAGCACCAAAGTCCAACAGTGCATGCAACAAAGCCCACATCGTAAGTGGGGCTTCACCTCATCAACCACAGCATATCCCCAAAAGCTCCCCGAGCAAATTCATGACAAAGTTCGTCTTCATCATCTCAATAAGCAACCCATAAATATTAAACACATCTAAAGTCAATAACATGAACATCCGCATTAACCTGACTTCTACTGCTTGCGCATGATCTCCACTTTGTTAGGTTATACACCAACAATAACGTCTTGAACGGAGACGTAATACACAGAATAAAGGCACAAAAATTAATCACAGTACTCACAAATATACGTGGTTCACTCTTTCGAAGCTATTCCACGGTGCAACGACGACGTCAAATTCTTTTATATCCCAAAAGAATAGATCAAAGAGAACACCCTCTCTTGATCTGATACACTCTAAGAACTCTCACAATCTCTCTCTATATTTTCTCTCATACTCTTCTATGAGAGGAGTTGTTTCTGGGATGAGTTTTTCTTAAGAGTTTAAAATCTTATTTATAGTGTTTGGAAAAATACTATACACTAATAAAATATATTGGTAGGACCCGCCTTTGTGAGACCCACAACCCTTTTTTCAAACTTCACCTAAAATTAGGTAGCCAAACTCTCCTTTGTCAAAAAAGTGGGGCTAAGGCTGCTAACAATCTCCCACTTAAAGATTTGATTGAGTGTCAATCATAACTTTACATCACTCTTGGTTGCATCATCCGGATGTCTTATATTTTTGGCGTCTTGCACGGCCCTCAACATTCTAAATGGAGGTCATATGAGGCTACACACAGCCTCATCTTCTCGAGCGGAACTGGCTTGGTCAGCATATCGGCTGGATTGTACCTCGTATCAATCTTCACAAACTTGAACTCGTTCCTGCTTTGTCATCTCTGTATGACATGGTGCTTCACATCAACATGCTTGGTCCAAGCATGGAATGTGTCGTTCTCCGACAAGTGAATGACATTCTGGCTGTCGCAGTGGATGAAGTATTTCTCAAACTTACCCCAAGCTCGAGAAGAAAAGCTTTTAGCCATTACAACTCCTTTGCTGTTTCTGCTGCAGACACGTACTCCGCTTCGGATGTCGACAAAGCCACAGTATCCTGTAGCTTGGATCTCTAACTTATTGCTCCACCACCCAAGATGATGATGTAGCCGCTCGTACTCCTTCTCGAGTCTATGTCCTCGGCATAGTCTGCATCACAAAAACCCTCTAGCTCCAAATCTGTCCCGTCATACTCAAGACAACGGTCGGACGGGCTTCTCAAATAGCATAAAAGCCACTTGACCGCACATCAGTGTTATTTTCCTGGATTGCTCATGAAGCGGCTCACAACTCCCACTCCTTGTGCAATATCTAGCATTGTGCACACCATCGCATATATCAAATTCCCGACGACAGATGCGTATTGTATGTTGGCCATGAACTCATGTTCTTCAGCAGTCTTTGGTGCTTGGGTCTTTGATAGCTTGAAATGGCTTGCAAACGGCGAGCCCACTGGTTTAGCTTTCTCCATGCCGAACTTTTTAAGAATCTTATCAATGTAGGCCTTCTGAGACAACCTCAGCCTCCGTGCTGATCTGTCTCTGATGATCCTCATCCCCAGAATTTGATTTCCTGTACCCAAATCCTTCATCTCAAAGCACTCGGAGAGACGCCCCTTGAGTTCTTCAATGCGGACCAAGTCGGGCCCTACAATCAACATGTCATCAACATAAATCAAGAGTATCACATAGAATTCGCTATATCTTTTGATAAAATAGTAGTGGTCTGTGTCGCATTTGAGAAAACTATTCTCCTCCATAAAATTCTCGAACTTCATGTACCACTGTTGCGGAGCTTGTTTTAGGTCATACAAGCTCTTACGCAGACGACACACGAGGTCCTCTCTACCTCATTCCTCAAAGCCCACTGGTTGATGCATATAGATTTCTTCCTCCAAATCTTCATAAAGGAATGCCATCTTCACATCCATCTGTTCATGCAATTAGATTTCTTCCTCAAAACCTACTGGTTGATGCAATTAGATTTCTTCCTCAAAGCTCTTACGCAGACGACACACGAGATCTCGAACTGCCACAATGCTCAGCACAATCCGAATCGTGGTCAACTTGACGACCGGAGCGAAAATTTCAGAATAGTCTATCCCTGCTTTCTGCTCATAGCCCTTCACTACAAGCCTCGCCTTGTAGCGTCTCCGTCCATCAGCTTCATCCTTCACCCAATAAATTCATTGATTGTGAAGAGCATTTCTCCCTCTTAGAAGCTTTACGAGCTCCCAAGTCCCATTCTTCATCAAGGACTTTATTTCTTCCTCCATGACAGACTCCCACTCGCCCCGAGCTTTACCGGTCTGCTGTACCTCCTCATAGCTTTTTAGCTCACCATTATCAGTCAGGAGAAGATAATTCATGGTGGAAAGATACCTCTCTGGCACCCTTGGATTTCTTGAAGCTTTGCGAATTGCGATAGGCAACTCTGCTGGATCCTGCTGCTATACATCCAACACGTTCTTTTAGTCTCCGTCTTCTATACTGATAGGTATTTCACCGTCGTCCTCACTGTCAGCAATATCTGAGAAAAGAGAGGGAGATAGCTGACTCTCACTCGCATCTTTGGTCTTGTACACTGCATTCTTATGGAACACGACGTCACGACTGCGCACCATCTTGCGCGCATCGTGATCCCAGAAATGATACTCATACTCATCTCCTCCATAACGGATGGAAGAGAGTTTTTTTGACTTTGGATCAAACTTTGACCGGTTTGTAGGATTGATCATGACATAGGCGTCACAACCAAATACTCGTAAGTGCTCTAGCTTCAGCTTCTTTCCGGTCCAAGCCTTTTCAGATATCCCATAACTGAGAGCTGCGGATGGCCCGCAGTTGATCAAGCGTGCAACAATATTGACAGCTTCGACCCAAAAACTCTTGGGTAATCCGGAGTGGATCCTCATACTTCCGACGTGCATCAAGATAGTGCGATTCATACGCTCCGTCATTCCGTTGTGCTGAGGTGTGCCTGGGACGGTCTTCAGTCTCCTAATCTCATGGGACGAACAGAAGTTCTCGAACTCCTGACTGCAATACTCGTCTTCATTATCAGATTTTAGGCACTTCAGTTTATTGCTTGTTTCGTTCTCCACACAGGTAAACCACTTCTTAAAAATGATGAAAACATCCGACTTGTGCTTCAAGAGGAACACCCACAACTTTCTAGTAGCATCATCAATAAAAGTGATAAAGTAAAGAGAGTTGCCAACAGATGGGACTTGCACAGGTCCTCACACGTCGGTGTGCACCAACTCTAATTTCTACAGTTTTGGAGTCGGTCCGGTCTTGTTGAAACTCACATTCTTCTGTTTGCCTAGAATGCAGTCCTCACAGAAAGTCAGATCGATCTTGTTCAGACCCGGAAGTCTCTCTCCCGCGGTCATAATCTGTATCCCCTCCTCGCTCATGTGGCCAAGTCGTCGATACCAAATCATGCAGTCGACGGATGATGATGATGATGCTTGTCCTGCGACAAGCAAGTGGTCGATCTTTCATTTGGCGATGTAGAGAGATCCCTCGTGTTTGTCGTGTGCCACCACCAGGACATCCTTGGACATCTTCCAGCTTCTCTGCTCGAAGGATACTTGAACGTCATTCAGCGTCAAGGTGGTTCCACCCTCCATCTTGAGGGTATAATTTCTCTTTCCGAAAATCTTGCAAGGTTGATCGTCGTCAAGATAGACTGTCCCCAAGTCCTTCATGAACGATAAAAACAGCTTTTGTTGTGAGGTTGCATGGAAAGATGCGCCAGAATCGATGACCCGCGCATCACTTTTGTCTTCTAGGGATAGGAGAAGCGCATCTGAATCCGTCTCGTGCATGAGATTGGCTGCACCATCAGCCCGATCATCCCTACTAATGCTGGAACAGAAACCCTGCGGTCCCGTGTAAAGTGAACATTCTTTTCGCATCTGAAGCACTTCCCTTCACTGTAACCATTCGGGTTCGGCCATTTAGACTTCCCTCTAGATTTCGATTGGTCTCGTCGTCCCCTACCCTTCTTCTGCGCACGCCCTCGTGTCTTAACATGCAGAGCACTCCCACTGCTAGAGACCTCAGCTTCTGAGACTTTGCGACGAGATTCTTCATCCAGAATTGCCCCAAGTGCCCCAATCACTGTGTCAAGCTTCATCTTGCCATTGCCATTGGCGTTGCTCACTACCATCATTATATTCTCCCATAAATATGATAGACAAGAAAATAGCAGAAGAGCTTGGATCTCATTATCGAACTTGAGATCTACTGCAGCAAGCTGTTGCACCACAGCCTGAAATTCGTTCAAGAAGTCCGTCACGCGAGCTCTGATACCAGTTGTTAGGATACACACCAATAATAACGCCTCGAACGAAGACGTAATACACAGAATAAAGGCAAAAAAAATAATCACAGTACTCACAGATATACGTGGTTCACTCCTTCGGAGCTACTCCACGGTACAACAACGACACCAAATTCTTTTATATTCCAAAAGAATAGATCAAAAAGAACACCCTCTCTTGATCAGATACACTCCAAGAACTCTCACAATCTCTCTCTGTGTTTTCTCTCTTACTCTTCTATGAGAGGAGTTGTTTCTGGGATGAGTTTTTCTTAAGAGTTTATGATAAATAATGTTTGGGAAAACACCATGCACTAATAAATTATATTGGTGAGACCCGCCTTTGTGGGGCCCAGGCCCGGCTCTGGGACAGTGCGAACTGAGCGACCGCACAGGGCCCCAAATTTTTTTTATAAGTCGGGTCATTTCACTCCTCAAATCCCGCGTCTAGCTCTACTCGTGCTTCCCCCGTTGATTCCCTCAAATCCCACACTCGGCTCATCCTCTCTCCTCTCATTCTCTCTCCTCATCAAAAGAAAACTCATCTCGAGGCCAGATCCCCTCCTCCTCTTCCCCCACACTCCTCCCAACTCACCTCTAAGCCCTCTTGCTCAGCCCCAAGCCTCCTCCGCTCAACGCCCGCGACCGCACCGCCTCGAGCCGCTGTCTCGACCTTCGCCCGAGCCCGCACAACCCTACCTCACCGCCCTCCGACCAACTCTTCGCCGAGCTCCCCTCAGCGCCGATCTCAGCCCCCGTCGCCCAACTCCACACGCCGTACCCAGCCATCCGCCTCCGCCCATCGCCTCCATCTCCTCTTCCATCGTCGGCCCAGACTCGCCAAGCCACCATCACCACCAGCCCGAACTCCTCCGAGTCTCCCCTTGTACGCTTCACCCATGTTGCTCTCTATCATTATTTCTACCTTTTCTCATTCGTCGCCTTCTTCGCTACTTCCAACAAATTCAGCCAAAGTTTTCACTTTTCCTTCCTTTATCAGCTCTCCTCGCTTCCCTGTGGCCGCTGAAAGCCTTCACAACTTTCAAGAAGCTTTCTCTTCCTAATCCATGGAGGTCAGTACTTCTGATACTTCCCTTAATTATTTTGTTAATTTCTGATGTGGGTTTTTTGTAATTTTATTGATAATTTATCATTATAGATGAGAATGCTGCTCTTTTTGGGGAAATTTGGGTCTTATTCTAGTTTGGAGTGTTCTTCATGTGGGTTTGCATTTTGGAGGATTAATTTGGTCTCATATGTCCCAATTGAGTAAATCATGGTTCTTTCCATAGAAATTGGTTATGTTTTTGAAAAAAAAGGATTTCTCAAGGTTCATGACAATTGGATTTTGGGGTTTGAGTTTCCTTTTGTAATAAATTTA
>BQKN01000771.1:95417-143937 GCA_022839385.1 Asparagus kiusianus | reverse complement strand
AATTAATAAACCGTAACCGTAACAATTAAACCCGTAACCTTAACAATTAAATACGTAACCTTAACAATTAAACCCGTAACCTTAACAATTAAACCCGTAACCTTAACAATTAAACCCGTAACCTTAAAAACAAATCCGTAACCTACACAACAAACCCATAACCTTAACAACAAACCCTTAACCTTAACAACCAACCCGTAACCTTAACAATCAATGCATAACCTTTACAACCAACCATTATCCTTAACAACAAATATTCTAAAAATACAAAAAGAATAAAAAACAAAAATAATAAAATAATAATCCTCTTTAATCATTTCAATATCATCAAAGAAACATCATGATAGAGAGAGAGAGAGAGAGAGAGAGAGAGAGAGAGAGGATTCATAACCTTAACAATTATCCCGTAACATTAACAATTAACTCGTAACCTTAACAATTAATCCGTAACTATAACAACCTCCCAATACAAACAACCAAAATAATAAAAAACGAAAATAATAAAATAACCCTCATCAATCATTTCAACTATCCTCTTGGTACATCATGATAAAGAGAGAGAGAAAACAAAAATAATAAAATAATCCTCATCATATTTTAATAAAAAAAGAAAGAGAGAGAGAGAGGATTCATAACCTTAACAATTGACCCGTTACATTAACAATTAACTCGTAACCTTAACAATTAACCCGTAACTTTAACAACCTCTCAATACAAACAGCCAAAATAATAAAAAACGAAAATAATAAAATAATCCTCATCAATTATTTCAACTATCCTCTTGTTACATCATGATAAAGAGAGAGGGGAAAATAAAAATAATAAAATAACCCTCATCATATTTTAATAAAAAAAGAAAGAGAGAGGGAAGGGTATTATGGTCTTCACATGTTTTAATGTCTTGGGTTTTGTGTTTTGGGGGCTCAGAGAACAGATTCTTTATTTTTAGGGGTAAAACGCCCATTGACCAAGTCTTAGGGGGTGGGAAGCACGTTCACTTGGCTTTTGGGGGCTGGAAGCATTTTTCCCTTAAAAATAATTGCAAAAGAAGAAAACAAATGAGGGAAGAATCTTGAATTGAGTAACTTATGCTTTGACTTTCATAATAAAAAACTTATGCATTAAAATTCCTAATAAAAGATTTATGCATTGAATTAATGCTAGTGGATGAGGGATAAGGGATCATTAATTAAGTGAATTGAGGAATTATCAAACATAGGAATTATAAATATTAAGAGGGGCAAAATAGGAAGTCAAAAGTTTTAACACCCATATTCTCTTTTATAAGTAGTATAGATATAGATATAGATATAGATAAAGATATAGATTACAATAGACATTCTTCACTTGTACTTTGTTTCTCAATAAATCTCAACTAGTTTGCGGTCCGTGCAAAGCACGATAATTTTTTGCTACAGTAATCCCGCTTTTTTTAATATGGCATGATTTGAATTTTTTTAAGTGCTACAGTAACCCGCTCTGCTACAGTATCTTTAAATGCTACAGCATACCCGTGTGCTACAACAGCATTTTAATTAACTATTAGCTACAGTAATAATGCTACAGTAAATATTAGTGTAGTATTTACTGTAGCATGAACAGTGAATCTCTGATCCTCCTATTTGTATAAAGGAATAGACGTCTTGACAAAAAACCTATGCTCTATCCAACTTACCAAATTTGTTAGTTTTTGTGTCGGCTCCGTGGTAGATCTTAAATTGTTCAATACCCATGAGCTCTTTTCTGTTGCTGAACTTTTTTTTTCATAAAAATCATTTCAACTTTGAAACAGTGTAGGTAAACAGTATAGAACAAGGTTATCTGAAAAATTAATATTCAAATTATTTTTGAATTAATTGCTAGTATGACGGGCCCTTTGACCCAATTAAGAAGGAAATAGGCACAAATAATTTGGGTTCAGCCCACCAAAGCCACACTACGTAGTACTTGCAATTAAAGGGCCCATTGACAAAGCCCCCTTCTCGGACTCCGCGTCCTTTGAAAATTTCCCAAAACCCCTAAAACACCTTCTCCTTCCCCCCCTCGAATCGAAAAACCCAAAGCGCCAAAAATTTCTCCAAATCCCCGCCTAATTCAAGCTAGGGTTTCGTTATTCTCTCTCTCTCTTCACTCATCTCTTTCTCTCTCTAGGATTTTCCAAAGCCGAAGAGGGAGAAAGAGATGGCGTGGGATGATGAGATCGTGGGCCCCGACGTGGCGTCGGCGGGGCTCCACGTCAGCGAGTGCATTGGAAAGGACGTCGCCGGCCAGCTCGACCTCGAAGAGGCGCTCGAAGCTTCGAGATACACCAGCCATCCTTATTCTTCGCATCCCAAGGAGGTGTATTATTTGATTTCTTTTGTTAAATAAAACCCTAAAAACCTGATTTTGTGCACTTTGGAATTCTATTTGTCTTGATTGAAGACATTATTATTTTTGCTTAGATGGGTTGGAATTTCTTTTTTACGCACAGTAGTTGATGATAATTCACATAATTCACATTAATACTTTATAACTAGATTCTGCAAATATATATTTGTTTTGCAAAATAAAACCTAAAAAGCGGTTCTTGTGCAATTTGGCCGCTTGGTTTTTACCTGGTTCCAATATATTTTGATCCAAGTTAAATTTTTTCCCGCCCTTCATCATGAATGCTCAGATTAGGGTTTGGTCTTTCCTGATGGATTGGTAGTTTATAATAATTCAAATAAGTACTTCAACTTGATTTTGTACGACAAAGATTGCAGTGCCGTGATTGCTTTTGTTGCATCATATATAATGTTACATTTTCAGTTGAATAATTTGATAACTATGTACTTCCCGTGATTTCTGTTGATAGCTTTGCACTTTCTTTTTTAACTAAAAAGAGAAAGGGAGCTAGAAAGTTCATTTGTAGGCAATGTAACAGATTCCTGAAATATTCAAACATTGTTAGTGAATATGAATTAAACGCTTTTATATCATTCTGGAATCACGTTGAATGTGAGAGATTGTGAAAACCTAACTTGCTCTTGAATATATTTCTAAGGTGCCCAAAAATTCTCTGAAGTTTAGATCATAGTAGAATTAGGGACTTCTTTATAGAACCATGATTCTCTATTTAGATGCGTGAAGAAGATGCCTATAACAAGGAGATAGCAATATTATCAGGTAACTACTAAATAGAAGTATTCAAGTTAGCTAGCGTCAAGGATTGGTCAGGAAACGTATACCTTAGATTGTTTACTCATGGCTTACATGGATTAGGGCCTTAGGGGTTGGCAACATGAATAATTTTCCCTGTTTGTGCATTGACTTGTTTACTAATTAATTGTGAATGAAGGTCAGATCACTTGCAACACTTATTAGGTTGTTTACAGGAGGATAATATCCACTACATTGGAGGTGGAGGGCTATCCTCTTCTATGTTTGATGTTTGCATGTATTAGAGGATCTCATATCTGATGACTCTTTCATCATCATAATCTTATTATTGTTGTGCATATTGGAGAGCATAATTTCATACCAAGAAAGCTCCACCGTTGCTTTATGAAATCCTATTGACTCACAGCGTTCTGTCGGCCCTCTTGAACTTCCGCAACTGATTGTAAGGAAACATGCACAAGTTAAAGCCTTCCATAAAACCTAGTTGAGCATAATTTAAGTTCGTGCAGTCTATAAGAGCAACTCTAAACGACTCTTGTACGTTAAGAAAGAGTTTGGGAGAAATATCAAAGAATCCAGATATTTTATTCATTTCTCAGACACAAACATGATTGTCCTTTAACATTTGAAGTTACCAATTTCCCACATCATTATCCATGTACTCTGCATATTTCCCTTGTTATTTTAGATAAATCAGGGAGCCAGGCAAAGGACATTGTGATACTAGGTCCTAACACATTTTTAGTTGATCAGTTCTTACATCATGGATCTAGTTGTATTTCCCTTGTTCACATTGCAGGGGCTCAAAGCTTAGTCTTTGTATACTGTTCCAAAAAAAGCTTGATTTGGGGCGGTTCTTCTTTGTTAGCTTTCAAGTCACGGGCGATGATGGTTATTAACATTTAGTCATTCAGAGTCATGGACAATGATGGTTAACATTTAGTCATTCTCATATTCATATTACTTGTGCTTAAAGATTTTGTTGATTGCTACTAAGATTATAATGCAACTCCTGAATAAGGGTTGACCAGAAAAATTTGCCATTTCCTTTAATGAAACCTTTACAGCTTTACCCCAGTTTTCTTACGTATGACAACTTGGAAATAGATGCACTTTTATTGTATTTAAAATCTTCTTTTCCCATCTTGCAGATTTAGATGCACCCTTATTGTATTTAAAATCATCTTTTCTCTTTCTCATGAACAATATCTCTGCTGCAGTGGCCTCCTTTGGCTGAAGTTGTAGAGACTCGGGAATTACCTCCTGTGCTCATTGAAAGGTACAATGCATCTGGTGGTGAAGGAACAGCATTATGCGGATTTTTTCCTGAAATATGCCGAGCTTGGGCATCAGTTGACAATTCTTTGTTTCTCTGGCGCTTTGATAAATGGTGAGACTAAGATCTATGAAGGAAACTAGTTCAAATTTCTGATTCAATTTCTTCAGTTTCTTTTCTTAAAATAAACCTCCATATGTGGAAACATAGGGATAATAATCATTCTTCTCTTTTAGATTAGTTTAATTTTCATAAATTTACTGCTTAATTCTAATTTTGTGCTGAGATAGCATATTATTCCATTGTTCATAACAGACTATCTGAGACATGAAGTATTAAATTCATCTATATTACCCATTGTTCCTCTCCACATCTGGATAATATTTTTCTCTGTCATGGTACCTTTTGATTCCCTTAGTTAATATATTGATTTTTTTTGGCTTGTAACAAAGTGATCAAATGTCCTGATCCCTAAAGACTCTTTTCTTAAATAACGGTCTTTCTGTGGCATGCAATCGTGATCCGATGTGAAGATGGCAATCAGATTTCTTGGGGAATAATGGCTTTAAATAAGTCTACAGGAAGCAAATATAACATAGGTACACTTGTCCTTGTGCGGTTTCTTGTATCTCTAACTCGGATCTTCCTCACATATTACTCTCATTTTGCATGAGAGAACATAGAAGACCACATGTCAGGTTGCATCAGTAGGAAGTGAACATCGCAAAAAGTGGGTCAAAATTCATTTGTTATACGTCGTTTGCGATGTCTCTCATTTTTTTAATATTATTACTTAGAAAAAGTTGGTTGCACAAAACAAGATTTCGGTCTTTCAGAACTCTTATTATTACACTCAGACAATGTTTGCGTAGTGTCACTGATTTACATGTTAAGTAACTAATGATTTGAGTGATCATACATTTTTAGGGACGGACAATGCCCTGAATATAGTGGGGAGGAACAAGCAATCTGTGCTGTTGGGCTTGCTAGATCAAAGCCTGGCATATTTGTTGAAGCGATCCAATACCTCCTAGTGCTAGCGAGTCCTGTTGAGGTAGGTTATGGTTGTTATCACTGGAATTCTGTTGGAAATTTGTAAAAGCACATTTATTTATATTTGGTTAAGATTCAGATTGTTGATAAACTTTGGCTTCGGTATTTAGTCAATATAAACTGGTGGCATCACATGAATAACTTTCTATGTTAATACATTATTCCACAAGAAAATTTATCAGAGAATATATAGTATCCTACAATTTGCAGTTATTTATTTGTTTTCATTCACCTCCTTGCCTGCTGACTTCAAACCTTCTATTCATTATTGATGTTATCCACATACATATGTACCCGTTTAGTGCTAAATGACAAAAAAGTAACAAGTATTGTGCAAAACTTTTTTAAAACTGGTTATCTAGTCACTAACCTCTCAATTTATTAATGGTGTGTACATTAATAGCATTGGCTAAAATTTAGTAGATCACGTGCAACTACCAAAGCTTTATTATAAATTCCTGAATCTAAACACTGAAGCAGTTTCATGTTAAGAAGAATGCTATGATGTAATGGGTATGGTATTTTGTTCAGAAGTGCTTTCTGACAAGTATATTAAGCTATGTAGAGGTGTATTTTTGGTAGTTTCCATCTACATTATCTGGTGTTACTAATATCTGAAGAACTTGTTTGTTTATAAACTACTAGCATCTGTTTATTTTAGGTGTTCAAGATATCTTTATTGAAGTCAGCTTAGATTGAGTGATTCTAGGTAGAGACTTTGTGTTCTTGGTGCAGTACTGAAGGTGCCATTGATATATTCTCCTTATTGCTGGAAAGATGCATTATCTTCTTGCATTATCATTATCATCAGAAAATTTTCCCATACATGTGCATCTTATATTGTTTTCGTTATAGAAGTTTTCAGCACGGAAGTTAATGCTTAACAGGATTCTGCAGAAAATCAGATTAAGTTGCGGTGTGATAAGACATTAAAAGGTGTCTTTTTTCAACGAAAATATTATAGCGAAAGTATAAGGTCAATTTGATTGCAAAAGTTCTGTTTCTCTATGAAAGGAAACTTGCTTATTCTTGGTATTGCTTGTTGGCCCTCTTGCTGTTTTTACTCTTTTTCATATCTCTAATTAAAAGTCATCTTCTTAGTGAGGTGATAAAGTATTTATATACAAAATTTCCCATTAAGTAATTTATCCATTTATATCTTGAACTAGAAGTGGGGAAACATTAGCTGGAGACCGTAGGATGGCCATAATATGTTTAAAAAGGGGATTTTCTGAATTACAACCATTGTTGGAAAAACATTCTAGTCTAAGCAATTAAGACGAAGGAACGTTGTAGAGAAATCGAAAATTTCCTATTGCTTTTATTGAAGAAGAACAAAAAGATTACTAGGTGAAACTTGAACTGTTGTACAAGTTGCCTAAGTGTAGCTCATTAACAGCTTGCAGCTCAAAAAATCATATCAGAGATTTTCACAATGTTTTTATTTGACTCCTCTTTCTATTAGTAACTGAGCGTCCAACTTGATGTATCAAGATGAATGTTCCATTAAAGACTATGCCATAGGTTTACCATATTTTTAGCTGATGCCTCTTTCTATTTGTAACCACTTGTTATCTCTATTTATCCCAATTCTTGCTTAGAGTTTCTACTTGGGAGGTTTGGCTTGTCATTCACCTGCATAGAAAGAGTGATCCCCCCATTGGTAGTTTACTTGTGTCATGCATTTAAAGTCATTGCATGCAGGCACACAGTTCAGTGAAATTTGCATGAGAGGAAAAAACTTGACGATAAGAAATTTGTTTAAGAATATCCAAGACATCCGATGGACATCTTAAAAAATTACCAAGACTTAACTAATGTAGAAATTCATGAGCCATGTTTTACACCTCTTTTAGTCTTTTAGTATGTAGGTTTCATGTTTGTATATATATGTCTCTTGACTTATTGATTCAACCTATTTGTTATAACATTGTTAAAAAAATAAGTGAACTTATGTTTTTTCAGTTGATTCACAAATGTTTTATATTCATAAGTCTGCAGATGAATCTTGATTATAAGTGAGCATAATTATTATGGAGAACTATTCTTTCAAACAGAAAGGTCTTGGTTATCTTGTTTCCGCCTCTAGTTGTGTGATTTATTAGCCTTTTAGTTGTGCTGTTTTTTGCAGCTATCCATAGCACTATTTCCTGTATATCTTCAAAGTTCTGATGCTTGGTTTATATCATTTACATAAATCAGTATAGATCTGTCTATAACCTTTGTTAATATATTAACAGCTCTATGTAATTTCTTAGAGATGATACTTTATATGGAACTTGTTTATTTATCGATTTCTTATGCGTTTAGCTATCTCTTGTTGGCGTGTGCTGCACTGGAAGCGGGGATGGAACCGATCCATATGCTGAGATTTCATTACAACCCTTACCTGACTATACAATACCATCTGATGGAGTCACTATGACATGCATTGCATGTACAGAGAAAGGTCATATTTTCTTGGCTGGTCGTGATGGACACATTTATGAGATGCAGTACACAACTGGTTCAGGTTGGCGTAAGCGTTGTCGTAAAATTTGCCTCACAACAGGCTTGGGCAGCCTTGTTTCAAGGTTTGCACGTTGCTTAATAGTTTGACTGTTAGAATTCAACTTGTCCTCTGCATGTGTACTTGCACTGCATATTATGTTTAATTAGGCTATTTATTGCAGGTGGGTCTTGCCAAATGCCCTCAAATTTGGAACTATTGATCCAGTAGTTGATATGGTGGTCGATAATGAAAGGCATATTATATATGCACGGACAGAAGGTATGAAACTACAAGTGTTTGATTTAGGAGTAGATGGTGATGGCCCACTCAAGAAAATTGCTGAAGAGAGGAATTTGATTGATCCACGGGAACCACAGTACAGTGCTAGGCGCACAATGGGACCAAGGACAGGTGGTCGAACTGTAAAACCATCAATCATTTGTATCTCCCCTATAACGATTGTAGAGTCAAAATGGCTGCATATGGTTGCGGTTTTGTCTGATGGCAGAAGATTATACCTTTCCACTTCCTCAACAGGAGGAAACAATGGTTCTGTGGGCGGGTTAACCGGACTAAGCAATGGTCATCAAAGGCCATGCTGCTTGAAAGTTGTTGCAACTAGGCCTTCACCCCCTTTAGGAGTTGGTGGCGGGCTTACCTTTGGTGCTGTATCTGCAGCTGCTAGGGTGCAGCCTGAAGATTTGGCTTTGAAGGTTGAAACAGCTTTCTATTCAGCAGGAACCTTTGTCCTTTCAGATTCATCAGCGCCATCTGTGTCCTCTCTTCTGATAGTTAACAGGGATTCCAGCACCATGCAATCATCTCTCTCAAGCAACTTCGGAGTTTCTTCAAGAAGTTCTCGTGCATTAAGGGAACTGGTGTCATCTTTGCCTGTCGAGGGTCGAATGCTATCAGTAGCAGATGTTTTACCACCACCAGATACTGTACTTGCTGTTCAGTCCCTATACTCTGATGCAGAAGCTTTCGCAGGATTAGGTGAATCATGTGAAAAGGCATCTGGAAAACTTTGGGCTAGAGGTGACCTGCCAACACAACATATCCTCCCTAGGAGAAGACTTATGGTTTTCAGTACCATGGGGCTGATGGAGGTTGTTTTCAACAGACCAGTAGACATTTTGAGAAGGCTGTTTGAATCTAATGCACCACGACCACAAATAGAAGATTTTTTCAATCGTTTTGGAGCTGGAGAGGCTGCAGCAATGTGTTTAATGCTGGCTGCAAGATTAGTCTATGATGAGCAAAGCCTAATAAGCAACTTTATCGCTGAGAAGGCAGCAGAAGTATTCGAGGATCCTGGACTTGTTGGAATGCCACAACTTAATGGTAGTACTGCTATGTCGAATGCTAGGACGCCAACTGGTGGATTCAGCATGGGGCAGGTTGTTCAAGAAGCGGAACCAGTATTTTCTGGTGCTCATGAAGGACTTTGTTTGTGCTCATCTAGACTGCTTTTTCCTGTATGGGAGCTTCCAGTCATGGTTGTGTGTCGGGAAATGAGTGCTGATACTCCATTTGGAGTTGTTGTATGCAGGCTCTCTGCTAGGGCAATGCAGATACTAGAGAACAAGGTTCGCTCATTGGAACAGTTCTTAAGATCCAGAAGAAACAAGAGAAGGGGACTTTATGGTTATGTTGCTGGTCGTGGAGATCTTACCGGCTCCATTCTTTATGGAGGTGTTTCAGATATAAGGACAGCTAGCCAAAGTGCAGGGAGAACTTTGTTTAACAGTCAAGGAGACAATGCTGCAGCAAACAAGAGGCAGCGGCTTCTCTACACTCCAGCTGAGCTTGCTGCCATGGAGGTAAATAACTATAAGTGAGTCCCATATACACTGATAAAGTTCCATTTACTAAAGTTTTTGCATTCATCATTCAGGTGAGGGCAATGGAATGTCTTAGGCGGTTGCTTCGGAGATCGAGTGAAGCACTTTTCTTACTTCAGCTTATTTCGCATCATCATGTTACTCGCCTAATTCAGGGTTTAGACAGCAACCTGCGACAAAGATTAGTTCAGCTGACATTCAATCAGTTAGTCTGTTCTGAGGAAGGTGACCAGCTAGCAATGCAACTTATTTCTAGGCTTATGGAGGTAATATTCCTTCATCAGTTGTAGATAATTATAGAATTTGATTTTTAATGGGATTGTCCGATTTGCTGCCTATTTTGGTTCCTATTTCATAACTAAGAAAATCTGATACTTCTTTCCTTTTGCCAACTAGGTCATAGTACTCATAATGTCATTCTACAAGAAAGGGAACTTTTTTCTATATGAAAATTTTCTTTTGAGAAAGGCTAATTAAAAGAGGTTTGAGAAAATAACTAAAAATTGATTTTATAGTCGTGTTGCTTTTGTTTTTGGCTGATAATACACCATTTATGTTTATTTTATATCTTTAAAGAACAGTCCTGACAGTTTTTTTTCATACGTTTCTAGTACTACATTGGTCCTGATGGCCGTGGCACAGTAGATGAAATTAGTGTGAAACTAAGGGAAGGTTGTCCAAGTTATTATAATGAGTCTGATTACAAGTATTTTCTAGCCGTGGAGTGTCTTGAGAGAGCGTCGGTTACCGTCAATGGGGATGAAAGGGAAAAGCTTGCTAGAGATGCTTTCAATCACCTAACAAATATTCCAGAGTCTGCAGATTTGAGAGCAGTATGCAAACGATTTGAAGACTTAAGGTAAGTTGTGTATGTGGAGTTAAGTGTTGTTTCAGGCTCCTCCTTTATGATCATTGTTATGCTCTCCTTTCTTTTGCTTCCTAGCTAAGGCTCACTTGCATAATCTTTTTTAAGCATTAAAAGAGGGGAAATGACTAAGAGCATGTTTGACAAATGGTCAAAGTGGCTTATAAGCGACTTCAAGATGTTTGGCAAGCGGCTTATGTTGGCTTATAATCCACCAAAAAATAAGCTATGGTATTCTATCTTATTTTTGGTGGATTATAAGCTATAATGTTTGGCCAAGTAAAAGACATATATAGCCCTCATCAATTTTCAAAATTCCATGTCATGTTCTTTTTGGTGGTATAAGCCAAGCACTTTTTGGTCATTTTACAATGATGGACTATAATCCACCCATTTGTCAAACTCTTTACTATTAGAAATGTGTTATAATCCACTAAATTTACCGAACACTGTGGATTTTAATCTACGTGGATTATAATCCATTTGTGGACTATAATCCAAAGTTAACCAAACATGCTCTAACATTAGTATTGTGCTGCAGATTTTACGAGGCTGTGGTTAGGTTACCTCTGCAAAAAGCCCAGGCGCTTGATCCCGAAGGTGATGCATTCAATGGTAAAATCGATCCAGGACTTCGTGATAGGGCACTTGCTCAACGAGAACAATGTTATGATATAATTATGAATGCCATTCGATCTCTAAAGGGTGATAGTGGACAGAAAGGATCCACCCTTGACGCAGCTTCTCGTAGCAGATATATACAGCAAATTGTTCAGCTTGGTGTTCAATGGCCAGATGCGGCATTCCATGAGCATTTATACAGGACATTGATCGAACTAGGTCTTGAAAATGAATTACTTGAGTATGGTGGTTCTGATTTGGTGTCATTTCTTCAGAGTGGTGGCCGAAAGCCTTCGCGAGAGGTATATGTTTCTGTATTCAATTAGTTCTGTTTTCCCTTGTTTGTAATACTGTAGCCACAGATTAAATTTGCTCGATATCCTTCACTTGTATTCTAGGTTTATGAGAGTACTATACATATACAATATCTGTCTTGTATTTCATAATTTTGGTCTTTCCCACCTTCAGGTGGCGGGCACCACTACATATTTACCTTTTCTCTACCGAATTTATTATATTCGCAGCTGTCATTTTCTTTTGTAAAAAAATGATGTAATCAGTTAATCATGTGTTCATTATTTTTTTATTTCCCCCGCCCCCCAAAAAAAGAGAGAGAGAGAGAAAGAAAGAAAGAAAAGAAACCTGCACTTTCATGATTTGCATAAACCCTGAACTTTATAATTAGAGAACCCCTAAGCCACTAACTGAAATTATGGGGAAAAAACCCATCCCTCTCTGTAACACCATAACTCTCCTAAAATTCCCTGTTTTTCGCTATCCTCTCTCCTTATACAATCCCTAGAGCGGAATTTGCTCTAATGTTCAGGTTGGTTTTGTGAAACCCCCCAAAGTTTAGGAGGGTTTTATCTAACTTTTAAAGTTCATGAACTTTTGTGCAAATCATCCCAAAGTCGGGACAATTTTGTGAAATCTACCCTTTTTAAAATGTGTATTTATTGCAAATCTAAAATCATATCACCCATGTCATTCTTTTCTTCATATTAATAGCCTCCATGTATCATCTCATATCCATTAACTTTGTTGATATGCCAATTGAGATCTATAAATAGTTTACTCCTACAATTCCTTTCACCAGTTCATCCAAGTTTTTCAAAAATGTCCTTCTAATGTTCTGAGGCAATTTTACTTGTGTTGCATAAGCACTAACGATATAAACTAACTCTATGGCTAGCAAATCTTCATTAATATTATTCTATTTCCAACTCTTTTTGCATCTGTGACATTATCTTATAATGTTTTATCTGTAAGCATTTCCACTATTGCTATTCCCTGCCTTCTATGTAATAGCAAACTTTAGACCTAATATTTTCAGTCTCTCTTGAATCTTCACCTACCCATTAAGTTTCCTGCGAGCAAGTTATATGAATTTTTTTAATCATGATATCCACCAACTCCATTAACTTCCCTTTAAGTTCATTTATATTCCAAGTAACTAATTTAATCCTACTCTCCTGTATAACCCTTTTATGTTTCTGTATAACCTTTTTATCCCTTTTTCTCTTATAACTCCATTAACTTGGCACCATATTTGAGAATCTATATGGTAACGGAGATTCTGTATACACCATTGCTTGTCATTGCATTGGGTGACATCAATATAATGCATTGAGTTTAGTGGATACCGTAGCAAACTGCACTTGCCTAATTACCATTACACCAAAGTCACATCATGAAATGCTTTGTGATTGGTACACGGCAACTAATTTTGTTTAGGATTCAGATCATGGAGATACATCTAGTGTTTATGCATGCCGGCTATTGATTATCTGACACAACCGTACACCTTTATTTTGGCATAGGACAAACAAAAGGATACACATTACAGGCGCTAAAGCATAACAGTAGCAGAGTATTTATATCAGTATCGTTGGGCTGACCTGTTCTAAAAAATAATGTGAAGACTCACACAAACCTTTTTTTACCAGGATATCCAAGATGTGCTTGCCACAAAACCTTTATACAGAAAACTAAACACCTTTTAAATGCCTAATGGAAGAAACATGCATCTTTGATTGCAGACCTAAGATTTAGTGATGGTTCAGGATATAACTGAAGGAAAATTTCCTCAGTGTCACTTTATTTTTATTGTGCTACTGCATCAGTGAACTGATCAGAGTTAGCTGACTCAAATATTTTGGTGTTTTATCTTATCACATTTTTTTTTGTTCAGGCTGCAGTAGCACCAGTGGCCTCACCGTTTGGAGCTATGGAGGGACCTATTCCTTCCAGTCAAACAAAATACCTAGACCTTCTTGCAAAATTTTATGTCCTGAAACGGCAGCACTTCCTTGCTGCTAATATACTTTATAGGTTGGCAGAAAGGCAATGCAATGATATTAGGGAGGCTCCTACTTTGGAGCAGAGGTAAAAATACTGATACTTCTGTCCTTCCAGAAGTTCTTGTGGTTTCACACTATCAATTTCCACTTTCCTATGGTAACAATTACACTTTATCTGTATTCAGGCTCCAATATCTCAGCAATGCTGTGCTGCAGGCTAAAAGTGCAAATAGCAGTGAAAGTCCAGTCAGTTCAGCAAGAAATACTGTCGATGATCAGTTATTAGATGTGCTGGAAGCAAAGCTTGCTGTTCTGCGTTTCCAGATGAGAATTAAAGAGGAGCTGGAACTGATAGCTTCAAAGTTAGAAGATGCACAGGGCATTGCTGGATCGCAGGGTAATGCCCAATCTGATTTTGAGATTGCAAAGGTTGCTAAAGACAAGGCTAAAGAGTTAGCACTTGATTTGAAGAGCATTACTCAGTTGTACAATGAATATGCTGTTCCATTTAAGCTTTGGGAGGTGTGTCTCTTCAATTTGAGCTTTTTAGTTTAGTTATGAATTGCACATTTTCATTTCCTTGATGCATTTAAATAAGGACGACTTTTAGTTCAAAACTCTCAATCAGTAGTATAATTTTGGTTTTTGCCTACATTTGATCAAATAGATCAACAATGTGTTTGCCTTTCTGCCCTGAGAATGTTGTTTATACCAAAGTTATAGTAACATCTTCTGCTCAATTGTTATTTGAGTTACTTTTTTCCTTGGTGTTTCTGGTTTTCTTTTTTTGAACCGAAGCTTAGAATCTGAATAAATTATTGGATGTTAGGTACTTCGTGTTTTATGCATATAAATACTTCAGCACTTCATACTTTTACTAAATTTGAAATGTTGCTTTAAGTATTTATTGGTAATTTTGAAGGTCCTGACACTTTTTTTTTGCTCAGATATGCTTGGAGATGTTAAACTTTGCAAGCTATTCTGGTGATGCTGATAGCAAAATAGTTAGAGAAACTTGGGCTAGGCTTCTGGATCAAGCACTTTCAAGAGGGGGTGTTGCAGAAGCTTGTGCTGTTCTAAAGAGGGTAGGGTCAAATCTTTACCCAGGAGATGGTGCTTGCTTGCCGCTAGATACATTATGTCTTCACCTGGAAAAGGCTGCCCTGGTAATTGTCCTCCCTCCCCTGGAAATTGTACCAAATTTTATGTGGATTCTTAGTACTGATTTCTATTCCTTTTGTATGCACTCTTCTTAGATTTGCTGATAACCTTTTTCTTTTTTCTTGCAGGAACGGTTGACTTCAGGAGTTGAACTAATTGGTGATGAGGAAGTTCCAAGAGCTCTTCTTGTTGCCTGCAAGGGTGCACATGAGCCCGTAATAAGCATCTATGACCAGCTAGTATCTAATGGAGCCTTTTTACCTTCCCCAAACCTGAGACTGCGTCTCCTTCAATCAGTCCTCGTTGTTCTACGTGATTGGGCTTTGTCAATCCTTGCAAATAATATGGGTACAACTGTAGCTGGAGCCTCCTACATTTTTGGTGGCAGTTTCTCCTTGGAGCAGACAACAGCTGTAAAGCGAGGAATTCGTGACAAAATTGCTAGTGCAGCTAACAGGTAAGCTCATTCTTGCTTTAGTTTGTGATCCATTAATTTTGTGTAGTGATCCAACTTTCTTTATGATTTTCAAATACTGCAGTCCTGAACTTTCTTTTTTCCTTTTTTGGTGCTGTTTTTTCTTTGTTTGTTCACAAAGGGTGTTAGAAGGTGCTAGCTCCCACAGTATGAAGTATTTACTGCCTCTGCAACCTTTGGCTTACGCTTTATGGCTAATTGCTATTCTGCGGTCATTGACATAAGATTTTGGGTTAAGTGGTTACTAACGGACTGGTATTATTAGTCTGTCAAGAAATACACCCATTATCAACAACCCTTAAATGTGGATGGAGATTTAAAAAAGCTCGCAAAACCTTAAATTAAGATTGGTGTATCTGTCTGAGCTTTTATAGGCAGTTGTCAGGTTAGTCTTGCTGACAGCAGTTACGTAACTGGACGAAACAAACTATGTAATTGAACAAAATGAATTAGCGTTCGGCTATGTGCAAAAAAGAATAGAACTAGAGAGTTTCTGGCATTGAGAAACAGGTTTTAAAACTGAAAGGGAAGACATGGAAAATATGAAAAAGGTTTAGAGGAAAGGGAGAAGAGGGAAGTAATAAGACCTTGAGGAGATTTTATACCTTCGTTATGTAGATTTTCTTTATTGAGCTTTATCTACTCCCATGTTGAACCCACAAAGTAGATTTGCATCATTAAATTCATCATAAACACAACACAAATGACAACCATCCCAATCTGCTAGTTAACCATCGTAGTTTATCTTCATCGTTAGTTCCTAATGATAGTTTTCTCCCTTTATTTTCTTGTTTCCCCTCTTTAAATTCCTTTCAATCAATCTTTATTCTTTCATCTCTCTCTAAGCCACTCCAAGTTTCAAGTGTACACTATAAATCTGCAGGGTACATTGTTGCACCTGTTTTTGGGCGTATTTAGGAAACCCCTTTCTGCTGAGGAAAGAAATTTTAAGGAATATGTCACATTTCATGAAGTGAAAGCCAGTCACGTACAATTTAAGATAATGCGATTTTCTGTCAGAAGGAAAATGACGCAATGTTTTATTTCGTATTATAACTATTTACTTTGAGAAATAATTTTCCTGGTGTACGTATCACTTCTCTCTTTTTTCCTTTAATATTCTATCAATGATTATTGTCAGTAAGATAGTTTTTCCTGTTGATATATTGCGTTGACAGATATATGACTGAGGTGAGACGGTTGCCACTTCCACAAAGCCAGACTGAGCCTGTATACCGAGGCCTCAGAGAACTTGAAGAAAAAATGATGACTCCATCTTCATTTCATCGTTTCTGATATCTTTACAGCATTCAAGGACTTGTATACCAATTTCATTTCTTGTATGTATTTTTTTCCTGGACGAGAAAGAAATGTCAGAAAATAATCAGGGTTTTGGTATTATCCATGTGTAAGAGCGCAATAGCTGAGTGATGTGTTGTATTCTAGTATAGCATATTATCCTTTTTTTATTTTTAGGGGTTCGCGGCTTTCTTCCAAGAGTTGTTCACTGCATTCGGATCACAATGTCGTTCTCTGGTTGTGCTGAGTAATGAATCTTTTGTGGAAGATGGCGGAGCTACTCTGCTTGTATCTGATAACGTTTGCTTTGTTTTGATTCAATGGATGTGGTTTTCATAGGGACGGTGCTCTTTCCCCACTGGTACGAAGGATCCGGAGTGTCTCAATGAGATTGGAAGGTAATCCCAGACGGATTCCGTTAATAGATTGGGAGTAGACCATGTTATTTTGAGCAGGTTTAAATGTTGGGAGTTTGGCGGCGAATGGATCAGAATTTTGGAAAGTGGTTCTTGTCGCCACAAGTGGAAGTAGTAAAGTGTATAGAGAGTGAAAGGCTTGATTTTTTTTACCATTTCTTGATTTTCTCGTGAAAGGAAGAAATTGGAGGGAAATTGAAAACGGTACCTTATCCGTTAACAAACTCAGAATAAATTGCATGTAAGCTAATTAGGTTAGATCTATATATGTACTGAATTAGACAAAATGTATTTAAACTATGAAACTGGTAGGAAATAGACAAAATATCCACGCATGCACAATTACCAATTGTAACCAACACGCATCAACAAAATTTTCCCAAAGCTTTTAATTTAATTTGTTAGTTTTTTTATTTTTCTCAAGTAAAAAAATCTCTCTAAATTTTCTTCTTTTAAAATTTCTGTCTTCATTTATTTCCTGAAATCTAAACATACTCGAATATGAATCTTAGTAAGGTAATAAGCGCTCTGCAGTCTTCTATTTGGACGGTTGAGATTTGAACTGACATTTTGATGTCCGACATCCCAGTGTACAGGAGGAAAATAGGTGGACTGATGAGATTAAGCCCTCTCCGAGTAGATGGGCAGAACGACTTCGTAGGAAATATTGTTTGCATCCTGAAACAAGATATACAAGAAAACCTTGGCGCTAAAAAGCTTACGTCGTCTCGTGCCCGTTCGCTTCACTCCCAGTTATTTGACCATCTTGATCTATTGAGATAACAGCAGCAACATGATAGTCTGAGTGATTATATAACTTGAAAAAAGTGAAAAACATATTTTATATTATTCCCATGAACCGTACACAATTATATAAACAAATGAACTCCTGCAATATACCAAAAACAGGAGATCCTTTTATTACATTATAACCAGATCTATAGGCCTTGGCAACACACGCGTGCATAGAAACGTGCACAAGCAAAAGCAACAAAGCAACGACAAAGGAATAGAACAACAGAAGAATTTAAAGCAGCCAGCCGCTCGAATCCATTTAGTTCCTCCTACGAGGGGAGAGCTCAGCCTCCACATGAAGAGCCTCATCTCTTAGCTCTTTTAGTGCTGTGGACCTCTCATTGTTGCCATCTATGTTTTCATCAATGATTGTTGTGAGGTGCTTCAGGCATGACAGATACTCGCTTTTGACATCCGGAGAATTTAACAAGCATCGTATCCGAGGCTGCATGGTAAACAACATCAACTTGATGCATATGATCATATAATACATTTCCCCCCCTATCCCGTGCCATTAATAGGGCTAAAAGTAGGAAACATGTAGCATAATTGTTTAGACCATAGGAAAATTGATTATTCGTACCTCTTTAAACATTGCAATACATTCCCGAAGAGAAAGTTCAGCATCAAGAATAAAATTCTTTTCCTGCGAGATATGGGAGACGAAGACAGCTAGCTACATGATAACCATCAAGGATGTTTGAAATCGACATCTTTAGGGGGGGGGGGGGGGGCACAAAGGTTGCCAGTACAAACGAACAACATACACAAAATCACACATAGATACACACAAATAGAAGAAAAGAGGAAGGCTATAAGCCTATAACTATACCAATATCTAAAATAATTGTCGTACATTTCTCTAGGATGACTGGTAACTAATATGCGTCATGACTGAGTGATAAACCATGTACCAGGGATTAATGAGGATCAAAATGCAGATAAATCCTTGTATAGATTTATCTATAACGTTACAGATATATGCTTATATTGTTCGTTTGGCAGAAGTATTACTTCTATATTCCAAATTCAGGGAAAACATATATCTACTATTGGATACTGCACAAGTCTAGCAAGTATCTGTACTTAAGTTGTAATTGCATATGAAAAAGAAATGAACATTTACTTCCATTTCAAATTAGCAGAGGATGCTGGGCAGATCTCTGATGGTCCTCAAATCATCACAGCTTGACCATGGAAATTTGTTCACAAAAGCTTTAGTGTAAACAACCCAGTTAAATAAGAGAATCTTGCATATGACATGTTTCCCATTAGAATGCAACCACCTATAAAGTTCATTTCTAAATTCTCCGAGATAGACTACAATTTGTAGATCACTTGTCAACTTGATGTTAACTCTCCAACATTCACTGTGGAACAGGAACGGCATCTATAGTTAAAGGAGCTAGCCATAATAACAAATACACTAGAAGGATAGTAACTTAATATCAGCAGTCCTAAAATATTCTTCATACCTAATTTAACACTCAAATCATAACACTTGGAAGAGACCTGTGTGAATTATGTGTTACATCAAGAAGAAACTGAAAACTTTCACACAGCAAAAAGTTAGAACTCCAACAGAATCACATTCTGGTAAAGATTGTGTAAGAAGAAAGCATAATTGAAAACTGACCCCTTTCTCTAATAGTTCACATTTTGCGATATCCAGAAGGCCAGCCAAGTCCATTGATTGCAACTGCATGCAAAATATTCCATAATCAAGTTCATATGATTGGATATGATATAATCAACTTAGATTCAAATCCTTTGGGAGATTGTCACTTGAATGTAATATATTTTCAGAATCTGTAAGTCTAATTCTAATGCAGTGAAAATTTAAGATATATTTCCTCGGTTTTGTATAAGTTATACACAATGATATTCTACTAGTACACACTTTCTACATTCTTCGATAGATGAACCTAATTTTCTTATGCACATCACAACAAAAAGAAGTTTACCCAGAAATACAAATTATAAGACATTATAGATATGAATATTTCATATGAATATTTCATATGAATATTTCATTCGCAGGCCAAACTTCCCATAATATGATATAATATATACACATAGATAACATTTTTTATCACATAAAAATAAGAAGGAACTCCATAAAGTTTTAGAAGGAGATCTGCTGCAAAAGATAGGGTTTACTACAGGGTCCAAGGCCTGAGTATTGGTTAAGACTTAAGTACTTAACATCTTGCTGCCAACCCAAAATCACCTGCAATATTGGTCTCAAATTATTAGCAGAGGGAACTATTGAAAAAAGAGGGTTGGCCATAAATATTTAGAAATGCCAATTTTCTAGCAGGTAAAACCTGCCCAATTGGTAACGCAGATTAAGTTCATTAAACCAAAGACAAACCTTCCAAAATTTTCCTAAACTGAACAAAAGGTCTTTGAAGAAGAAAGATGAAGGATTTGCTATAGCATACAGGGAATAAGCACAAAACATGAATATACATATTCTTAGACATGGAAGGCAATTATATTGTTTCTATTTCTTAAGAATAAAAAGTTGCGGAATCATCTGAGCTTACAATCCTAGCAAACACAAAGGCCAATAGCACCTAAGACTTACTGTGAAGTTCCAGAGAAGCATCAACTGAGTAGATATATGATGCATAGGAAAATATATCATTATATAATCACACAAATCTGCAGTTTGGTATAATGACCAACTTCTAAGACGTAATCGTTTAAACCTCACAATGTAAAGTAGCACGAGTAGATCAACAAGTAAGCATGTATATAACGAACAGGTAAAGTAGCACGAGTAGATCAACAAGTAAGCATGTATATAACGAACAGGAAATCTAGATTTAAAAATATACTACAAGAAGAGTAGAGGATAGAGAGGACAGATTTTCCTGTGACAAGAAAGCAAATACAGCTTGCCTACCAAATTGAATGGCGCTATCAAGAAGTTGTATGAATTTAGCAATCTTATATTATACAGAGAAGTCACACATAAGAGTAGCAAAATATGATGTAGCAGGACCTAGCAGTAGGCTACTATGGCTTATGATGACTTCAGAATACCAAAAGTTGCTAGAGATACATACAAGGGGAGTAATTTTCAAAAGGCAGAAAATGACAAGCATCCAAGAATGATGTTCAAGTATCAGAATGGTCAGTACTATGAACAAATCAGAAGCACTTAAATAATTAAAAAAAAAAACCAAAATCACATCACATTGCCTAACAAGGTGAAAAGCCTGAAATTTTATTAAGGATTACTGACCAGTATCACTAATGCCCTGTGATGGTCCTTCGCACTTCCAT
This sequence comes from Asparagus kiusianus, assembly GCA_022839385.1. Lineage (NCBI taxonomy): Eukaryota > Viridiplantae > Streptophyta > Magnoliopsida > Asparagales > Asparagaceae > Asparagus > Asparagus kiusianus. The sequence continues at coordinate 122,903 of BQKN01000771.1, read as the reverse complement.
TGGAATTATTACTGCTTTGGGGGCTGTTATAATTTTTGCTTGCACAATTCAGAACCGTCTTTGCTATCCTGTCAACAATTAGAAACAAACATACAGTTATTATGAGTGAAGAATGGAACAATCACACTGGGCATACCTTCTCTAATTAGAAACAGACGCATTTAATTCTACTCACATGAGATAGTGACTAACACATATCTTCATTTCAATAACCAATCTAGGATAATATGCCTCCATTTCTTCCTGTCCGAGTTTGTCTCCTAGGCATGAAAGCAATTACCTATTACAAATCCCAACATCTTTCTCTCCATATATTTGTTTCCTTAAACTAGAAATGATAAGAGGTTCCGCAATTAATTTGAATACATTCTGTGTAGCCAACAAGATCTTGCTGACAGTATAATCCTAGTCTAGGAATTGTGGCATAGCGTTAGTAAGCACCAAAAAGCCAACTGATTCTTTCTGGGGGAGCTTTATATGGAAAAAAAGCATATGATAGACTTCACTACGCTTTGCACATCATAAGCTGCAAATGCTGTGTTGACTACACAGATGGATTCAATGGATACTAGCTGCATCTCAAAATTCCAGCGTACCATCACACTGGAAGTGGTATATTGATATTTCTTAGAATGTTTAGTTGCTTAATGATGGAGATATTGGTATGCAGTTTACAGATTAACTGGCCTAAAATAAACACCTTAATGGTGCTTGTAATTGGAATTTAAACATGACAAATTGCATCTACAATATGATATATTCATAGATCCTATTATTTGGATATCCTGTTAGTGTATAAATACCTTTGTTTTTAATTTTAGAGACAGATGCCTCAAAATATGCTTCTCTAAAAACAGATGACTCAATTGGACAGGAAAAAGTTTCCGAGAAATCGCGCAGATGTTTAAATTTTACATAGAACTATGTACACTACATTACTATGAAAAGCAAAAAGCTAATTTTACCTAATAGAGTTATCAACAAAAGTTTTGGCTTTGTCAAGTTCACCTCTTGCTTCAGATATATTAACCTTTCGTAAGTGGTTAGATTTGTGCATAGCTACTCTACCCAAGTGAAGCATATTAGCAGCCACCTGCAAAAGAGAGCATGTTTCAGCATTCAGGAGCTCTATGATTAAAAAGAAAGAGTATATATGGAAATTCAAAAGGTGACCTAAAGTTTATAAAAGTAATATGGTAAAATTCATTTCTATTTGCCAAGAAGACTTTTTTTAATTGTTTTGTCTGATTTCGGATTAAGAGTTGCAACCGTAAAGAGGACCTTGGGTACTGACATAAGCAGTTAAGCACACATAAAAGGATAGAACAGAATCCTCAATAAACCAAAGGAAAGGCCACCATACATACAAAATGAGATATTTGATACCAAAAAAGAAAATGCAATACGTCAAGTGTCGACACTATTAAGAATCAAGGACAAGCTAGAGAAGGAAATGACAGTATAGCACTGTGTATAAGCGAACTTTTAATAACCATAGTATTGTACAGTATAGAGCTAGAGTTAGCAGATTCAATGACAAGACAAATAAAGTACAAACTGCAAATAGGATTCCAAATGATAAAGCATGTGTGCCAAGCTTCTGCACAAAATTGACATATGCTTCTTTTCTTGAAATGTTCCCTACAAGAAAGATTAACCCCATTAATGCTACCAGTAATTCCGCTACTATTATATTAAGATGAACAGTCTGTTATTGTTTTCTTTGATTATATATTATAGTTAAGCAGGTTTATAGTGTTTAACTTCAACATCACTAAGCCTTTTCCCGTCAAAATGAACTGGTCTTTATGGATCACAAGGCTCCATGAAAAACATACTAATTTTTCTTTTTGATCAGCATAAATCTACTTAATGTCAACCCTCTGTACTGTTGCCAAATTCCAATCTTGCCTTAGTGGTAAATCAAGGGTTTATCTTAGGAGAGGTCACAGATTCAAGACAAGGCTGTAGGCCCTGTTATGAAAAAAATGTTGTTATTTTCCTAGTAATTACTCCATAAATTTAACCAACAATAATCAGGACATACTAAGAGATCAGACCTGAATATGATCGTGGGGAAGAATCTTTTTTCTGGCCTCAAGACATCTGCAAAAAGCATATTAGCTGCTTTCTTAGCAACAGAATCACAAGTTTTGCAGTAAAATAAAAAAAAAAATAGGCAAATAGAACAACACCGTTCCAAAAGATCCCGTGCTTCACTTAAGCTTCCAAGGGACTGCAAAGTCAAGGCTAAACCTTCTGCTGCTACTATAGTATCCAATGACTCCCATCCCTAGTAAACAACTTTTTTCTTTTATTGTTTACTCGTTAAAAGAGTAAAAACATGGCATTCAAGAGATGAACATGATAATCTAAGAGACAGAATTATAATAATAGATAAGGCAGAGTTTTTTTGGGAAATACAATTTAACTAGATGAAAAGGCCTACAAATAAAAGTTACATATAAATGGAAACAAATGGGCCTAGATATAAGAGATTTTTACAAAGGCAATAAGAAGAGGCTAGATAGTCAAACGGGTTCATTAACATATATAATGCACAGACCAAATGTTCTATAACTACACGCTATGCGTTGTTATTGTAAATGTCATGTTATATATCATGGATATTTCTCTGACACTAACAGTGATAAAGCAAAGTATCATCCTCATAATTAATAAACTATTTAACTTTGGATGGCTTCAAGTAAATATAGCTCAGTGTGCAAGCATTAAGACATTACATTTAGCTAAGAGGATGCAAGGATCTTCGAATTGCCAAACTTCAAGTGCTTGCTCTTCCCAAGCTGAAGTCTGCATCCGAACTATATAAAATGGAAGGCCTTTTTTCTCTCAATGAATAAGTGGTATTCACATTTCCACAGCGGGTACCACATTTAAAAAAAAACAATTTTTTTTATTTGAACTGCACAATACTACTATCCTTATAGGTATATGCTGAACAGATATTTATTGTCACAGGATTGTTATATTGTAAGGTGGAATACTTGTGGACCGTTATTGTAAATGAAGAATAAGACAACTACTGAGAACCTTGAAGAATTTTATTTTACCAAACTCTTAATTATAGATATCTAACAAAGTATTACGTTCACAAACCATTATTCTAAAACTGACAATCCTAATCTTTCTTATTAAGCACACTCTCAGTAGAATAGAAAATGTCACAAGTCAGAATCAGCACTTCCAAGGGCAGAATAGCAGAATCAGCAAAGTGGTAGTAAAAAAATGTTATTAGCTATGCTCCTGGCGAATGCGGACAATTTCAAAGCATTACATAAACCTTTGAAAGTTCCAGGATATGTAAGATCTTTCTTTGTAGTTTTTCCGCCTCAACTGTTCGGTTAGAACTCAGGAACATCTGTAATAAAAGTAAAGTTCAGTGATATAAATCAACTCACTGAAACAGATAGCAATGATTATTAACAATAATTAGTTTGCAATGAATTTAGATTGAACAGAAAACAGATAATCATATAACATATCAAGACTTTACTAACTTTTGGAAGAGAAAGTGAGAAACTACAGTAAATTGCCATGTGAAAATAGTAACCAACAGTGATAAAAGTTTTATATTTAAGACAAATTGAATCATCTGCAGAAAATGAGGTACAACATATCAACTTTTCAATTCATAAGAACTAGAGTAGAAAGAAGATATAAATTTAAACCAAAAATTCAAAAGACTAAACAAGAGAAGAATTTATAAATTTAAACCAAAATAAATAAAAACTTGAAACCTTTCACGCACTCAAGAAATAAAATGCAAAACCACCTTCTAATTATTTAAAAACTAATGAGCATATGATACGAGTCATCGTGCGAGCACCTTTGATCGCGAAATTATCAAAGGTGAGTTTGAGAAGAAAACAACAAAACACACAAGAAAATTCAATTGATGAAGGAAAATATCTTCTCTAGATTATGAAGAATAGAAGATTACAAAATCTTTCTCACAATCTTTCTAGAATAAAGAACAATCTCTCTAAACCCTAATCTCTTGATTAAGATCTCTCTTCTATCAATCTGATGTTTAGAAACCCTAAACAATCCCTATTTATAGGTTAAACAACGTAGGTGACAAAGTTGTAAATACCCAAGTCAAACCCAACTAGATTTCGTCTCAAAACAGAATCCAAATTGGCCCAGGAAAACCTCGTCGGTTGACCGACATACATTAATCGATCAACCGATCAAGGCTCATCGGTCGACGGACCATAGTGCGTCGATCGACCATCCAAAACATGTTTCTGAACCTTGTAGGTGCAGGTTTTCGGTCGACTAGGGATGGTTGTTCGGTCGACCGACATAGCTTCATCGGTTGACTGATGCTAGCTCGTCGGTCGACCGGCTAGAACTGCTTCCCCAGCTTCCTGATTTTCGTAGTTTTCCTGGTTTTGACTATTTGCGCCGCTACCAACGACTCCGTCCATGCTTCTATTCTCAAGCTACCATGAGAATCATCTATCCTCAAACTCTCATGAGGATCGCTAAGTTCCTGAAGCAGAAAAAAAGATATACTCGTATCATGGCTCCCCCTTTAGGAACTTTAAGTCCCGTTCAAGTTAAAACTTCAGCTGAGGGAACTCGCGAGCCCCTCATTCCCTATTGAACCATCTGACCTTGCTAGGAACCTGACCTTGACGTCCGATCAGAAACGACTCCTTCATCCCAAGTCTCATCGTAGTCACCTTCCGCTCCAAAATATAATCCTCTTTCAGTAGCTCCTCATAAGGCCTAATGAACAACGAGACAAATTTCTTGCTTGCATTCACTAGCCTCTTCGTCCGAGTCACCGTCATGAAGTTTGTCTCCTTCGGAAGAGATGCCGAACGAAATATAAACTTCTCACCGTCTTTGGTGAATGTATACTTCTGAGTCCGTCTTTTGTAGATTGTGTATCTATCCCATAAATACGGATTGCCCAGTATAACCTGACAAACATCCAATGGAACTACATCGCACGTGACATTGTCAATATACGACTCGTGGAGTGCAAATCTGAAAGTGCATTGATTAACTAGACTCAGCCCCGTCTCCTTCTGAATCCACCCCAATGGTTAGGACTTTGGATGCTTGACCGTCTTCAGATCCAGCTTCTGAACCAAGGCTTCGGACATCAAATTCTTCTCGCTGCCTGGATCAACTATGACATCTACCAAACTGGTCTTCACTTGCAATTTAATAACAAATAGCTGCTCTCTAGGGTCTTCGTCCTCCTTCGCGACCTGCTTCCCTGTCATAAGGTTGAGACTGTTATTGGGCTCTATCATTCTTGGGACTTCTTTCGTACCTTGTGCTATCACGTATGTATTTTTCTCCTTTTTCTTAACCCCTTCAGCTTCATATAAGGATATTTCTCCCAGCACCGATTAGCAACATGTCCTGTCTTCTCGCAATGACTACAAATCAGTTCTCTTTTTCTAGATCACCCTTCTTCTTTTCCTCCTTAGGTTGGGAACCACTAGACTCGCCTCCAGCTTGCTTGGTTTCTCCCTTCGTCTCGTTGCTCTTCTTCTGTTTATCTTCAATGGCAATAGCCTTCACTCGTCTCTACAATCAACTTAACCAATGTTACATTAAACGCTGGGCGCTCCTGAGCGTCGGACTTGGCGCCCAGCGCTTAGACGCCTAGGCGGGCGCCTAAGCGGTTTCTGGACGGTTTTTTTCTTCTGGGCGGTTTTTCTTTTTTTAATTGTGATACTTGAAATATATATACTCAATCAACATTGCAACTTACTATTGTTCTATTTTGTAGGTCAAAAATAACAACTTCATTCGTTATTGCTGCAACTATCACTACAAGGTGAATGCGGGGATCCATGTACAGTTGTAATCTTTGAACAATAATCTTTGAACAAATGCAGTCATGTTGGACAAATGTAATCTTTGAAGTTTGAACAAATGCAGTTGTAATCTTTGAACAAATGCAGTCTTGTTGGACAAATGTAATCTTTGAACAATTAAACTTTGAACAACCTTGAACAACAATAATTACTTATAAACTTAAAATTAAACTTAAATAATTAAACAGTCCCATGATTACATACGCGTGAACAGTGAACACATACTCGTGAACTCAACCCGAGTTGGATACAAATCCATGAAATGAAGTACATAGCAGGACACCATATCCTCTACTTCTGTTTTTTTAGCACGATTAATTTTTCTAGTATGACCAAGTTAAATCAAAGTTAAACCTAAACAATTAAACTTAAACTTTAGCACGATTAATTTACACTTTCTCTTTCAAAATTCTCAGATTTACAGTTTAAATTTAAACAATTAAACTTAATATAATATAAACAATTAAATTTAAACAATTAAACTTAATATAATTCAAAATTCTCAGATTTATAGTTTAAGTTTAAATTTAAACAATTAAACAATTTAAATTTAAACAATTAAATTTAAACTTTAGTCTTTAGTCCTTTACTTACAGATAGAAGTCGGAGAAGAGATAGACGACGATAGAAGTCGGAGAAGAGAACGACGAGCTCGAATACGAGCTCCCAGCTGAAGACGAGCTCGAAAGTTGAGCTCGAACTCGAAGACGAGCTCGAAAGTTGAGATTGAACTCGAAGACGAGCTCCCAGGCAGGATCGAAGACGAGCTCGACGAGATCGAAGACCAGATCCCAGGTTGAAGACGAGCTCGACGAGATCGAAGACCAGATCCCACGTTGAAGACGAGCTCGGAAGTTGTGCTCGAAGACGAGATCTCTAGTTGAGATTGAAGACGAATACCAGATCCCACGAAGAAGAGAGCTCCCAGGTTCGAATATGAGCTCGACGAGATTGAAAACGAGCTGGCGGCGTGGAGAGAGTGAGATTAGGGTTAGTTTTTCTTCGTTTGCATTTTGGGTTTGGGCTTTGGGTTACGGGTTTTGGGCTTGGGTTTTTCAGCGCCTGAGGCGTTTTTTTTATTTGAAATTGTGAAGCGGGCCGCTTAGGCGGCCCGCTTAGCCTTGGGCGGCCGCCTAGGCGCCTCCAGCGCCTAAACGTGGCCGCCCAGGGTATTTTTGCACGCCCTGGGCACCGCCTCCGCCTAGGCGGGCGCCTAGGCGGCCGCCCAGACCGTTTTTTACAACACTGGACTCAACCGTGAATAGCTTCATCTCCTACCGGATATATTTGTTCAAACCTGTCATATACTTCATAAAAATAGAGTACTCCGTTACGATGTTAAAGACCATCGTCTGCTGCTAAAACTCTGTGGTGTATTCTTAAACGGTTTGATTGAATCTTTAGTGTAAGCCGTACCACTTGTACTAACGTTCTTCAAGGAATCTCACCGGGTAGAACTGCTTTCTTAGTAGCTCTTTGAACTTGTTTCACGACACCGCTTTCTTCTCCTACTTACAATAGGATTTTCACCACGTCAATGTGTGTCCGGATAGCTTCAATGTCGTAAAAATAATCTTTTCCTTCGTGAAAAAGCCATAAAGAGTGAAATAGGTCTCCATACGCTCGATCCAATCATCAAGCCTCTCAATGTCGATACTCCAATCATAAACAGGAATCTCAACTCTGAAATCAATCTTCAGATTCTGGTAAGAACCCTTACCCCTTTGATGCGGAATAATCTTGACGGTCTCGACATCCTCATCGAAATTTGAATTCTCGCTACCTCCATCGGATTCTATAGGTTTCTTTTTGGGCCCCGCCGAAGATTCACATTTCTTTTCGCCTCCGTGGATGAGATCGACGAGCTTCATGAGAGTCGAACTGATTGTCTCGATTTGTTTTTTCATCGCATCAAGCCTCAATGAATTGTCGCTTTCTGTCATCTTCTTCTTCTTTAATTTCTGAACATCTTCCAAAGACACAAGGATCTCGCCTAGCTTTTTATATTGTGTTCGAGTAAGGACCATACACATGATACACATTCACATCATCTGATTGCTCTGATACCAACTTGATACGAGCCGCCGTGCGAGCACCTTTAATCGTAGAATTATCAAAGGTGAGTTTGAGAAGAAAACAATAAAACATATAGGATAATTTAATTGACGAAGGAAAATACCTCTAGATTATGAAGAATAAAAGACTATAAAATCTCTCTCACAATCTCTCTAAAATAAAGAATAATCTCTCTATTCTCTCTAAACCCTAATCTTTTGATTAAGCTCTCTCTTCTATCAATCTGATGTTTAGAAATTCTAAACAATCCCTATTTATATGTTAAACAACGTGGGTGACAAAGTGGTAAATACCCAAGTCAAACCCAATTAGAATTCTTCTCAAAACAGAATCCAAATTGACCCAAGGAAAACCTCATCAACCGACCGACATACATTAATCGGTCGACCGGTCGAGGCTCATCGGTCGACGGACCATAGTGCGTCGGTCGACCGTCCAGAACACATGTTTCTGGACCCTGTAGGTGCAGGTTTTCGGTCGACTGGAGATGGTTGTTCGGTCGACCAACATAGCTTCATTGGTCGACCGGTGCTAGCTCGTCGGTCGACTGGCCAGAGCTGCTTCGCCAGCTTCCTGATTTTCACCGTTTTCCTGCTTTTGTTTTCGTCACTACCGACGACTTCGTCCATGCTTCTATTCTCAAGCTACCATGAGAATCATCTATCCTCAAGCTCCCATGAGGATCGCTAAGTTCCTGAAGCAGAGAAGAAAGATACACCCATATCAACATAAAGGAATTAAACCCCACTAAGGACTTTGGTTCCTTCGTCCACTTCAACTAGAGTGTAATCCAAGTTTAATACGCTCATGTGTTGATTGCTTCAATCAAGATGCATTCTAGAGATTTTTTAAAAAAGAATTCTGATACTTACAGAAAATATTTACGGAACATTTTCTGCAAATGGCCAAGAGAACAAGAATTATGAGCATTTATGTAATTCCATTAATTTATAGATGCAAAATGTAAGAGTCAAACCGATAAGATTTACTTTAGGACCAACTGCACTGTACAGGGGCGGATTTAATGTATCCCCCAGGGGTGCAGTTGCATCCCAAGATTTTTGTTATTAGCAATGTAAGTCCTAGTAATTTTTTACAATCTCTCCCCTCCCACGCAAATTTAAAAACTGAACCCTAATCTATCTAAAAGCATTAAAGAAACTAGTAAAGCCAATTTAAATTTCCAATAATAAGATTCTATGGGCTCAATTAAAAGCCCAAAACTACTCTAGAATCCAGAAGTCCAAAACTCAAAAAATAATACAAAATATAATTCAACAATGCTCATAAAGTCTACCGACTACCAACCGCATTCCCATCAGGTACTATTTTCTATATAATATATTCCCCCCTCCAAAAAAAACCCACCCACCCAACCCCCAAAAAAATTTCTGGATCCGCGACCAGTACTGTATATGCGTGAATAAATAAACATATCCACAGGTTTCTATAATTAGATCTCCAGGACTCTAGTCATAGGCAATATAGTGTAAAGACAATTGCATTTTATAGCTGCATTGTTTCCCTCAGAGGCAGGAAGCCAGCAAAGACACTTTCTCGTGCCTGACTAACTTCACCATCCTATATTGTGCCAGTAATTCTCTACGAAATCATGTTAACATCTTACATTTAGCTCAAAATACTTGGATACTTGTCAAATACTGTAACAGATTGCGAAAAGAAAGATGCATCGAAAGCCTTCCCTTTAGTATGGGGATGAGGCTTTATGGCCTCTGACATTTGTGTTTGCTTTTGTAGAGTATTATTATCATGGAAACGTAATTAGTATTTCCTATATGGGCAAGTACAAAAATTGGATGGTTTGTTTTTTTCCTCTCTGAGTAACTTCCTTATGCCTGAACAAACTCACCTCTATTATGTCATTCAGGTGGTAAAGGCTTGTAGTTTGCTCCAGTAATGACATATATAGACCATACACACATAGAACAGTCAACACGTGATCAAGCATCAGGCACAAGAGCATGCATGAAAGATGCAGGCGTTGAAGTACCTAAATTGTCATCCACAAACAATTCTTTCTAACTGATGTCCTTCAAGCAACTAGTATGATATATGCATATAACAACTCAAGAGGTATTAACAGTGGGTGGACAATACCACAAAAAACGCACTCATGAGTCATGTATATAGATACAAGTAATGATAACCATATCCATAATGACAGTACCATGTCCTAGACTCCTACTCAGTTGGCATTATGACCTTTTCTTATCGATCTTTCCACAGTGCAATATTTTGTACAAGAACAATTCTAAAATCCATTTTAATTGATAAGAGAATCATGCACAGCTGATTTCAGCAAATTAGCTGCACTCTTACATAAAATTCACACATGCTGTCCCTGATATCATTCTAAACATGAATGGGGTCTTAAGAAAGATATAATTATGTATTACCTGCGAAAGGTACCTCATCCTCCGTATGCAAGTTGTTGTTTCCCCAAGACCTCCTTCCTAAGAAATTGGAGTAATAAAGAGTGAAATGTCTAGGATGCATTTAAGGTATTATGATTGCATGAATTTAAATGAATTGAAGAACCTCTAAAATTTTAATAGACTCTTCAACAATAGTCTCAGAGTCCTTTTCTTTTCCTAGAAGATGCAACACCTGCAAAAAAAAATAAAACGGCCTCTAAGTTACTAAAAATATTGAATGAAAGAAAGGTTTTGATAAAAACTAATAGAAACAATAAGAAATTCTTTGCTATAAGCTGAACTATGTTCGAGTTGTGCTATAAAAAGAAGAGCACATGAATTCCATTTGCATAGACAAATCTGATGCTAAGGTCCTGTCATTTTCAATCCATGTCACAAACCAATGTTGAGTCTTGATTATCAAATCCAGGCTCCCTTCGGTATTTATGTGGATATCAGATGTTTAAACCATATGAAAGAATAGTACTCCAAATGTAGAAGAGGTATGTGGAAGTCCCAGGTTCCACTTTTGCAAATTTCACATGACATAAGATAGCAATATCACGTCATTCTGCAATCAGAGTTGGCACCAAAAGAGAAGAAAATTCTACTGTGACTGATGCATGTCTTTAATGATTCAATGAACAATTATACTGCAGCACTAGAAGTTGTTGACATATTGATAATAGTTAGGGGGTTATTTGGAAGTTGTATATGTAGGGGCCTACATAAGCCTAAGAGATTTCATAATACAATTAAGGTTTTATCTATTTTCTTCATGGTATCAGAGCCTCCACCCAAACCCTAGCCGCCGCCCCCCCTCGCAGCCCCCCTGTTACCTTGAATCGGTCTTCAGTGACCAAATCAACGTTCGTTTCTCTGTTGAGAAGAAAGTGAAAACGTGGGTTTGTTGAGAGGAAATATCTCATGGGACGGATTTGAGGGGATGGAGATAGTGGGTTTAGCCCCTATAAATTGAGGAGTAATCTCCTTGCGAAACACAACGAAAAAGGAAGAAATCAAACTCCTAACCTGTTACAGGAGCCCCTCTCAAAGATATCTTCTTTCTCTTCTTCTCTGTGTTCATAGACTGGTATCAGAGCAGCTGCATCGATTGGCCATCTCGAGCTCTGCATCAATCGTCTTCGACGACGCTGCGATCTACTACTTCGACGATCTTCGACTCCGCTGCAATCGACGACCACGACGACGACTCCGCTGCAATCGACGACTACGACGACGACGACGAGCCTGTTGCGACGTCGACGACTGAAGGAGATCGAAGGCCATCGGTCGAGCTCGACATTGAGATTTTCTTTTTTGGAGAAGAATAGAGAGAAGTCAGCCGCCTAAAAAAACCTAGCTAAACCAGATTCCGATCCCTTATCACCCAGGCCAGGCCAAATTTTTAACTTCTGAAATCAAAGTCTGCCAAGCCACTTGCACTAAAAGCCTGTCAATCTTTTTTTGTTAAACCATAGCCAGGCCCAATTCCCCCCCCCCTCCGCCAAAGCCCAGCCTGATGATTTGTAGCTTGTTGGATACCCTCAACATATCAGTCATAGAACTGATGAGAGGATGTGTAGCTTGTTCGATTCTCTCGACATTTCAATCCTAGAACTGATAAGAGAAAGAGTGTATATCTCACAGTGTTGAGATATATCACTATCGATTCTTGTTTCCTTGGAGAAACAAGAATTTAGTTGAGATCATACTCTTGTTGTGCAGCAAAAGTACTGTCGAATTTTTCACTGCGCATAACAAGGGAAGGAGAACATGTGGTTAATCTAGAGCCTGATCAATGGAGGAGATCATCAAGAAGTTGAACCCCGCGGAGGTCTTAACTTTGATGCAGCTGATGAAGTTATCGGCTGGTGAGAGTGCGACAAGGCCACCGAAAAGTTGGAGTTTCCACCATCGATCTAAAGCTTGATGGACCAGTTACTTACCTAAGTTGGTCACGACGGGTAAGATACACCATTGCAGGGAGGAACCTGAAAGGGTACTTGACATGAGAGACGACAGAGCCAACCGAAGGCTCAGTTGGAAGAGATAAGTGGAACTATGAAAGTCCATTCATATGTTGGTGTACATCTGGCTCCTCAACTCATTGGTCCAGTTGATCACCGTCACAGTAGATGACATTGAGAAGGTGAAGGATGTCTGGGAGAAGTTAAAGAGGACCTATGATGGGGGAAATAACCTGAGGGTGTTCCAGATCAAAGGAGAAATCGACGCCACAGTCCAGGGAGAAAGGACTGTCCAGGGGTATGCCACAGAACTGGAACGCCTGTGGATAGATTATGATCACTTCTCACCTTGGGCGAGCTGTAAGGACCCGAAGTGTAAGGAGCGAGAGGCATTTCTACAGGAGAGGACTATGGTGTTTCTCAAGGGGCTGGCATCAGAGTTTGCTCAGAGGACTGCATTGCTGCTAGCTCAGCCGAAGATTCTCACACTTAAGGAGGCAGTCTCGGCCATGATCCAGGAGGAGACTCGTATTAGGCTGCAGGCGGAGACATGTGAATTTCCTGTGCTGAAGTCAACACTGATAGCCTCCAACTCTGGATCCAAGGGGGAGACACGACGGTGCTATAACCGCGGTGAAGTGGGTCATTTAAGGCATGCTTGCACCAAACCACCCAAGGAAGAAGATTCGGGTGGTCATGGACAGTTCGGAGGTCGTGATCGTGACCGTGGGGGTCGACAAGGTGGAAGAGGAGCAGGCAACCGGGCGAATCTGGTGATAGCAGAAGGAGAGGAAGCACCTGAGATGGTCTTTACTGAGGAGGATCATGCTTTTCTGAAGATACTCAGGAGGAAACAGAGAGTAGCAGGAGATGGAGACTGGAGGAGTGGGACTAAGGAGGCATCCACTTCGTTCTTCGCCAGAGGTAACACTGCTACTTATGCTCATCCGACCAAAAATACTGATAACATACATGTTCTTGCTTCTAAATCCCCCGATAGGTCATCAGAATGGATAGTCGACTCTGGTGCGTCTCGACATGTGACAGGTAATGCTAATGAGTTCTCATCATATACTCACATAGCATCAGTTGATAGTATTCAAACAACTGATGGTACTTTTCAGCCAGTGATTGGTAAGGGTACTGTTAATTGTACAGATTCGGTAACTTTGTTCAATGTTTTACATGCTCATTCCTTTCCAATCAATCTATTGTCCATTAGTGCTATCATACTCTAACTAAAATGCATTGTTTCTTTTGACATTCCGAAAGTGATCTTCTAGGAGAAGAGGACAGAACGGAGACTTAGGACTGACACATGGAATAGTGGACTGTGGTACCTGGATCGCGAATGGCTAGACTCGGCGTTGGTATCTATGGTAGAGAGAGCAAGAGTAGGATCTGAGATGAGTGTTGAGAGTATGTTGATGCTTCATCACCAGCGCTTGAGACACTCATCCTTTAGTGTTTTAAGTAGGTTGTATCCATCTTTATTTGAGAGAGCAAATAAACAGAAACTTGTGTGCGATGCATGTGAGTTTGGAAAGCTTACTAGAATCTCTTATGTTAGTTCTGGTCATAGGAGTTCTCGTACATTTGACCTGATACATTCAGATATTTGGGGACCTTGTTCCACAAGTTCTATGAATGGATACAAATATTTTATTACCTTTATTGATTGTTTTTCTCGTGTTACTTGGTTATACCTGATGAAAAATAAGAGTGAAGTGTTTGGTTGCTTCCAAAACTTTCATAAGAATGTTCAGACTCAATACAGAGCAGTGGTAAAGGTATTGAAGTTTGATAATGGGACAGAGTATATCAACAGAGTGCTTGGGGAATACTTGTCAGCTCAGAGAATACAGCACCAGGCCACATGTCCATACATACCAGTTCAGAATGGGATAGCGGAGATGAAAAACAGACATCTTTTAGAGGTTATTAGAAGCATGATGATCTCCATGAATATCCTAGAAATATTGTGGGGGTAAGCAATATTGACAGCAACGGCGTTGATCAACAGAATGCCCTCGAGAGTGCTGGATTGAAAGTCTTCGTGTGAGACTTTGAAAGGAGATAATGATGGGTTTCTTCCACTAAAGGTGTTTGGCTATGTGTTTTCTTTGTGAAGGACAACAGGCCATCCATCGGGAAGCTTGCCCCTAGAGCGGTAAAGTACATCTTTGTGGGATATTTTGCTACTCAGAAGAGATATGTTTGCTGGAGTCCGGTGGAGAAGATGTTGTTTGTGAGTATGGATGTACATTTTCGAGAACTCGAGCCATATTACACCAGGAAGGTAACCTCATCCGTTGGTGACTCGCCCGATACTAAAAGTATGAGGCGAGAGGGGGAGAATGGTGAGAGGTAGGTGAACAATATAGAGAATAATATGGAGAAACCGATTTCTCTATCGATTCCTTGGGAGGGAGAATTGGTTGAGGAGCAGGAGAATGAAGAAGAAAAAAATGAGACAAGAGGTGTTAGGTCCACGGTTCAGGAAGAGCTACTTACCTATAGTAGGAAGGGAAAACAAATTACAAAAACAGTACCTACAGTGTCACTGGTACCAAGTCCCTTGACAACGCATGCCTCGACTCCTGACACACCTACACCACCACCAGATTCCTCCTAAGGTGATATCATTCCTCTCCTTACTCCTACACAAATGTCAGTACGGAGGACTACTCGTAGTAATGCAGGAAATCTCCTGATACATATGATTGAGATCTTACCCAGTTTGTATCATATTCTAACATCCACCCTGCACATGGAGCATTCATTGTATCATTGGACTCTGTTACTGTACCTAACAATTGACAGGTTGCTAAAAAGAACCCAAAGTAAAAAACGGCTATGCATGAGGAGCTAGGGGCTCTTGAGAAGAACCATACTTGGGAGTTAGTAAAACTATCAGAAGGAAAGAAAGCAGTTGGATGCAAGTGGGTCTTCACTGTGAAACAGAATCCAGATGGATAAGTTAAACGCTACAAGGCTCGTCTGGTGACAAAAGAGTACAGTCAGACATATGGCATCGACTATGATGAGACTTTTGCACCAGTAACGAAGATGAGCACTGTTCAGACTTTGATCTCTCTAGCAATAAATGATGGATAGAAGCTACACCAACTAGATGGGTATTTTTTCATGGAAATCTAGTGAAAGAGGTATACATGAAAATACCATCAGGATTCGATACAGATCACTGTACCAGGATTCGATACAGATCAAACAGTGGGCAAGATCTGCAGATTGAAAAAGTCTCTCTATGGGCTGAAACAGTCTCCTCGTGCTTGGTTCGACAGATTCAGACGTGCTATGATAGGTATGGGGTATCAGCAAATTAACGTCGATCATACCGTGTTCTTTCGACGGGATGAGGACCACATTACCATGCTTGCGGTATATGTAGATGATATGATTATTACATGGGATGATGAAAAGGAGATTGCTCAACTCAAAGTAAGACTGGGTAAGGAATTCGAGGTGAAAGATCTTGGCTTACTTCGATACTTTTTTGGAATAGAGATAACTCGAGGAGCGGAGGGGATTATCCTCTCTCAAAGGAAGTACGTACTGGACCTTCTCAAAAAGACAGGGATGTTAGGGTGCAAACCTACAACTACACCGATCGACCAGAAGTTTAAGCTGGATGCGAAGGCTGGAGAATCAGTTGATCGTGACAGATACCAGAGGCTAGTGGCAGGTTGATCTATTTGAGTCACACACGTTCAGATTTCTTTTGTAGTGAGCATGGTGAGCCGCTACATGCAAAATCCGAGGAAGGGTCATATGAACGTAGTGTACCAGATTCTGAGATATTTGAAGAGTACCCCCAAAAAAGGGCTGATATTCAGAAAGAATGTACATGTGAGCATTGAGGATTACCGTGACTCTGATTAGGCTAGCTGTGATGATGACAGTAGGTCCACCTCAAGATACTGTATCTTTGTAGGAGACAACTTGATCTCGTGGAAGAGCAAGAAACAGTCAGTGGTGGCAAGATCAACAGCTGAAGCAGAGTATAGAGCTATGGTTTTGGGAGTTGCGAAGTTATGATTGAAAAATATGCTGATGGAGCTGAACCTGGATCAAGGAGCCAAGATGAAACTGTGGTGTGATAACAAATCAACCATCAGTATCGTCAACAACCCAGTACAACATGATAGAACCAAACACATCGAGATCGATAGGTTCTTCATCAAAGAGAAGTTGGACAATAGACTACTGGAGTTAAGTCCAAGGTTTTAAATGTCGGATTTCAGGTTCATGTCGGATGGCTGAAATTCATGTCGGATAGCGAAAATCGGGGATATTTCAGGGGACATTGACTAAATATCGAATTGCCATATCGGGTAGTGCACATATGTATAATATCATGTCCTAAATATAATCTAAGCATTCATAAATTTAATATAAGCATACTTTATAAATTCTATAGACTAAACATATAAAAAAGTAAATAATATATGGATTTGGGTTCATAAATTCTTTCTATCGGATTCATAAGAAACCCTTAAACATAAGAACGGGTCAAACGGGTTTGGGTATTTATCACTAAACCCAAAATTGATAACAAAAAACAGATCTTAAAAAAAATACCATATCGATCGATTTTCAAAGCTAAAAAATAGGCTGATATGACCCTGATATTTTCGATTTGGTCCTGAAAACCGACATACGAGTTGAAAACGTCCATGTCGTGTCGGTCAAGCCCTCAAACCGATATGCGGACATGTCGGCCGACATTTAAAACCTTGGTTAAGTTATGTTCCAACTAAGGAACAGGCAGCATACTGTCTGACTAAGGGACTTAGCTCAGTAGATATGATTAGAAGATGTGACAAGATGGGCTTAGTGGATATCTTTCGCCCATCTTGAGGAGGAGTGTTGACATTGATAATAGTTAGGGGGTTATTTGAAAGTTGTATTTGTAGGGGCCTATATAAGCCCAAGAGATTTCATAATACAATTAGGGTTTTATCTATTTTCTTCAGAAGTCAATGCATATCATTTTAGATTTAACAGGAAACATAAGAAATTGAAATTTTGGGGTGGATTTACTTGGGAAAAAGATATGGGCCAGGAACCGGGTGATATAACTATATGAAATTATTATTAACTGCTCTCAATCCAAGTTATGAAAAAATTGAAATTGCACAAATAAATTTTCCTCTAATGTTATAGATATAAGAAATACCATGTTGTATGGTTAAAAAAAGAATCATGTGACATTTGGGAATTGGATAACCAGCAACCTAAAAGCATACTTGGTGATGCATCAAGACAATGGCCCTTAGGTGCGTACTTGGTGATGCATCAAGAGTCAAGACAATGGCCCTCAGTGGTTTACACAATGATTCAAGTAGACATGAAATACAATATCAATCAGTGCCTCATGTAGGATCCATCATAGAGCTGCTCAACTAATATCAACATGTAATAGAATATAATGTGTCAAAAAAGGGTTTTAACTGGAACATTTAAACCATTACCATGAATATTTCTACGGTACTACACATAGATTTATCTTGTAAACCATACAGACAAAACATCCGCGTATAGTAGTATTTTTGAGATTGATGAAGTAAGGATAATGTAAAATCCAGATTGGAGAAAGAAGAGATTACCATTCCGAGATGATACATGGTATTAGCATAATCTGGATGCCCATAGCCTAAAACACGTCCTTCTATCTACATAAAACATGAACAAGTACCTCTCAAGATATTAGAATCTTGAAGTCAAGATGTCCATATCAGAAAATCCCTTAAAGTAGGAATTTGATTTTAAAAGGAAGGGAACCGCCATGACAGAGATGAAGCTTTGTTTAATACCTTTAAAGCTCGCTGCCAAAACAAACAAAAACAAACAGTAATCAGTAATTACAAAGGCACTGCAGGACAACACAAAACTTTTTTGAACAGTAAACTTGAAGATAGAAAATGCAATGTAAAAGAAAAAGGGAAAATTTCTACTAATATAGTGAATAAAATTCAATATGCATTGGAGAAGCTCCCAAGGGAGAAGAGCAGTTGGAACATAATTAGGAAAATGCAGGAGATTGTTAAAGAAAATAATGAGCTAAAAATGGGGAATATAAAACTTATTGAAACACAATGAAGGGATCCTAATAAGCACAAATAATCTATAATTAATCTTAGAAGCAAACAAATTAACAGCCTTGACCGATCTCTTTTCTCCCTATAGTGGTATTCTAATCACAGGTTTCTGTATATTTTAATCAATCCTTTCTACATTAAAATGAGTATAAATTCAATCTAATTAGAAGTCCCATTTATATCTGAGTTTTTTTCCTCATTCTAATATTAAAGGAAAGCTTTGATCAATTAATTTACTAGTTATAATCAAATAATATTCAGTTAGCACTAACTTTCCTTTTTGATAATTTTAAAATCAGTTAGCCATCTTGATGATTAATTAGACAATATTAATTGACTTGGAATTCATATTTAATAAATAAATTTAGGAGTCCATAAAGTAGGTTGGAATTTCTTGAAAGTTGAAGTTCTTTCTTTATTTTCTTGTCTTGTTTAATGGATAAAATCAGTTAGCCATCTTGATGATTAATTAGACAATATTAATTGACTTGGAATTCATATTTAATAAATAAAATTAGGAGTCCATAAAGTAGGTTGGAATTTCTTGAAAGTCGAAGTTCTTTCTTTATTTTCTTGTCTTGTTTAATGGAAGAAACAGCTTTTTCACATGTATAGTACGTGCATTTTCTTAATATATAATAATAAAACAAGATCAGGTAGAAGAAAACAATAAAATTAGAGGGTAAAAATCAAATGTAAACATGACGTGAGTGCTTCTACGCAGCTTCCAGCCTATTGTCATTACGAATAGCCTTTCTCTTAGTTTGGGAATTTTCCACAGAACCACGGGTGGAGATCAAATCATTATGTAAAACTCTATAAAGATATCAAATAGATGGGCATGGGCAAAAAAGCCCTTTCATTGTTGGATGACTGGAAAGCAGGAGCTGTAGGGTCATGTCGAGTGGGGAAAGGCACATAAAAGAAAAAAAAGGGACAAAAAAATAAAGTGAAGTATACACAAGTACAAGCTTTGCTAACGAACTAAAGTAGTCCTTTAGAACTCCTTGAACGCTTAAAGAACAACATTGAAATAGGGAAATGCCCTTTAAGGGAATCTAAAGTAGTCAGCTGATATGGCACTAGGGGCTATGAAAGGGTGCATAGAGGCCACATATAGGATAAAGAATGAATGAAAAATGTGATATTTTGATTTTTTTTCTTCACATTATATACTGAAAAATGATTTAGAAAGAGGCATGGATGTTTAACATCTTCCTAAGTGGAGAAAGAAATAGCTACACATGTTTCCACTTACCATGAAAAAATTATGAAACACTTTAAACAGCTAAGTGCAAAAATAGTGAAGATTTAGTTATCTCAAACACTCATATACCTCATAACACTTTTGAGCCTGCTCAAGTTTCCGCTGAGCAAGATAAAACTGCCCAAGGTTGTGTAAAGCAGCCCCTACTCTGCAAAAACATGTGGTCTTAAAAAACAAAAGATGCTTGCAACATGTAAGTAAAGCAACAAAAATGATAAATGAAAGGAACACAATTACTTCTCAATGGAGGGCATTAAAAGTTCATTTATGTTCATCGGATGTTTCCGCCTTAACTGACTATAGGTTCACAAGCACTTAATTTTCAGGTTTTCGGGCCATATATATTCAAAAGTTTATACAGTCTTATGAGAGTATATGTTGCAAATAGAATAACAAACCTTACGTCATCACTGCCAAATGCTTCCTCCAGAATACTTATTGCCTCTAAATATAATGGCTCAGCTTTCTCAAATGCCTTCCTCACTCTGTAAAATTCTGCCTGCAACACCCAAGCATATAGCAATGAGGTTTCTATATGCAGCAACACGAAGGGAATGCAATTTGAAGTCACTTCGTATAGACAAAACAGGTTTAATGTGATGTTTGGTGAGACCAAAGCCAAAGACTTGTAACTTTGATTCGATACTACTATGGCTGCGGACCGTCATAAGATCAACAGAATGAAATGAATCACATCTCCTTCTTTGGAGTTCCTGCATAAACATGCATCAAGCAGGGATACCGGACAGCACTTCTACTGTGGGAAAAGTTTATGAACCTCAGATCATCAATGATGCTCAAATTGAAACAATCTAACTCTTCCAAGTTGCTTAACATGGAGAATATGATCATTTGCTTGTTTGCATTTTTCATGCAAGGGTTAATTTCCTTTATAGCTATATGGTACTGCTGTCTTTTTCTGCCTAAAATCAACAGTTGCATTTTTTTCCCAACTAAACCATCATCATGTCTTACACACATGCACACACACACATAAGTAAGCTTAGTACACGAAATGATCCTCTAGTAGTGTATGACTCATACAATTCCAAGAGTGCCACAAAATGATGAGGACCCCAGAAGTGCATAGCATAGACAAAATACAAACTATGAGCCATAGCTAAATAAGGCTCCTGAAAGTTATAACAAAAAAGAAAGCTAAGACAGTAATTAGTGACCACGTCTATAACCAACTCCCATCTTATCTTGCCAGATGAGAAGTTGCACAGCCAAAGGAAGTTCAAAGAGATTATAGTAGGAGTGAAGTTCCTCAAGCTTCGATAAGTAATCAGCCAAAATTTTGTCTCAAGGTAACAATGGTAGACAGAGAGCTGCAGCTTTGAGGTAATAATTCATTTATTTCCATTTCTGATGCAGTTGCCAGTAAGAAGCATGTTTCCAAATCAAGGCCACAAGGTGTTTTTGTATCAGTCTGGGCACCAGTAGGATGCAAGCAAAATGCACCCGTCGATAGCGCAATGATTTCTCCTTTCAGGCCAGTTCCTTTACCAGCAGGACCTGCAAAAGCCCACAAGAGGTCAACATTGTGATCCCAAACATGCCCCCAACAGCAAGGTTATCAAGAACCATCAACATTCAGACTACAAGCTCCCTCAGTTGGGGGTTTCCAAGCATGTGAAAACACACGCTTAACATTGGGCGATCTTGGGGTAATACCAATAGATAGGAGAGAATCCATGCCATACTTAGAAGATTTCATCAAGCGTTTCACAAGATTATCCACATGTTGTAAATTGTAATGCATCAATGACCACCAATCTCGCATGCATATGATTTTTCAACATTGCACCGTAGATGCTTTCTATTAAGGAAGTTCCAGATTTGATGGCAAATAACAACGCAAGCCAATCTCCCCATGATAGAGAAGTGAGAGCTTCCCTTTCACTTTTTAAACCACCATTTAATTCTAGTATGAATAGACTGCTGAGGTAAGCATGGGACTGCAAAGAGTACACCAAATTATGACCAAAGGGAGGAAGCGAGCTCACTATGCACAAATAGCTGGTTGAGGGATTCAGTCTGGTGATTGGCACAACAAACACACTTCGAAGCAAGGGAAATTCCTCTCCTTTGCACGACAGATTCCATAGGGAGGATGTTGTCCAATATCCTCCAACTTATGAGCTTCGTAGATGCAGGCATGACTGAAGACCATATCTCATGGAGAACTTTAGAGGCGTCATGATGATCACGAATTGAATGTCATGCAGATTTAAGTGAGAATTTTCTAGCCAAATCAGGTTTCCAGTGTCTCAGATCATTCTCCTCAACAAGATTGGGAGCGGATTCTAGCAAGGTATGAGCAACCTCATGGCCCAAGAGAGAGGTAAGAGTATTGAAATTCCAAACCCTGTCAATCATAGAAATCTCTAAGTTTAACATTGGTATCCTCATCATCACAAAGGAGATCAAGCTTAAACTCAGCGTGCCATTGGTCATACCAAAAGGAGGTATCACCCCTGCCAACTGTCCATGCACAATTATCAGAAAAAACATGCTTCATAGATAATGTATCTTTCCATTAGTTCAAGCACCTCAAAGGGCCATTCCAAGCCACAAGGAACTTTGAGATATTGTATTTGGCACGCATGAAAGAGGCCCAAATAGAATTGAAATTGCACACAAGCCAACATTGTTTTAGAACGAAAGCTTTTTTCACATCACTCAATTTTCTAATGCCAAGCCCCCTTCATTGCACGGATAGCATAGTTTTTGCCAACTAAGCCAAATCTTATTTTGCAATACTCAGAAGAGCCCCAAAGAAACCTAGCTATAATAAACTCATTAGTCAGCAACACCTACTTAGGGACAGCTGTGGAAGAGATCAAGTAAATAGGCATACTGCACAATACATGCTTAATTAAGACGAGTCTCCCAGCAGAGTTAAGTAACTTAGATTGCCGCCCATGCATCTTTTCCTAAATTCTATCAATCAATGGCTGATAATAGACAATTTTCCTTTTCCCAGGTCCAATATGTACACCCAAGTATTTTATGGGAAAGGTACCTCTTGAGAACTTGGTCGTTCTAGCAACAATTCTCACATGAGAGAGAGAAGCTTCCTGAGGCAAGAAAAATTGACTTTTGGATAGATTGATCAGTTGTCCAGAGCAAGCCTGATAAATATCAAGGATATTAAGCACTTTTAACGAGGATCGATGTCACCTGCAAATAGCAAATGAGCTGAACACCTAGCCATAGTAGCATAGCAAGTTTCGTCACGTAAGCAATTATTCTGGGCCAAAGAGAGATTCTCCTCAACAATAATGAAAAGACTTGGGCATAAGGATCCCCTTGTCTTAGCCCTCTAGAAGATAGAAAATAACCCTTATACACTCCTTGGAACACCATCGAGAAAGAGCAATGACAAACACAAGTTTAAATAAGATCAATCTAACCTTGAGAGAAGCCAAATCTTTCTAAAATCCCCAATAGGAAATCCCATTCATGCCCATCATAGGTCTTTTGCATGTTTAAATTTAGAATAATGTTAGGATAAGGACCTTTTTTGTCAATCTCTCTACATATTTATTATGGTTTGGAGAGATGATATGGGGCAAAACACCAGCTAGTCTTGAGGAAATGGCATTAGCAAAAATATTGTAAAACAATGGTACAAAGACTAATGGGTCCGAAATCATTAAGAGAGATAGGAGGATGCTTCTTCGGGATCATCATCAAAAGAGTGTGGGATAAAGTCTGAGGTAAACTTTTCCCCTTAGTAATTCATTAGCAGCGTCAAGTAAGGATTGACCAACTACATCCTACATGGAAGTGAAAAATGTAGAGGAGAACCCATATATCTCAGTCGCACTATCAATAGGAATACAAAACATAACAGTTTTTATTTCATCCAATTCAAAAGGCCACATAAGCATTTCATTAATATTATCATTCACACAACAGGGAATCGAATCCAAGAAGTCCCTATCAATAGAATGAGATTTAAAGG
Organism: Asparagus kiusianus; assembly: GCA_022839385.1. Lineage (NCBI taxonomy): Eukaryota > Viridiplantae > Streptophyta > Magnoliopsida > Asparagales > Asparagaceae > Asparagus > Asparagus kiusianus. The sequence goes on along the minus strand of BQKN01000771.1, from coordinate 99,193 downwards.
AAAGCAAGTAGCTGAAAATACTTAACAGCATCATGAATAGCACGGGGACAATCAAGAGTATCATTATGTCAGCAAGAAATGGAATTATTCTTAGCAAGGGCTTGTTTACTACAAAATACCATGGACGAATTTAGTGTTAGCATCACCTTTCTTAAGCCATTTGGTTATCGATTTCTGTTTCTGAAAAAATCTCCTCTTATAGGCAAGCTTCCCTTTATTTGGCTCTACAAGCATTTAGACTGGAGTAAATCTCCTTGTCCCATGGAATTTATAAGCTAGCATCCAAGGCCCTAATTTCAGAATACAGAGTAGCCATCCTATCAAAGATGCTCCCAAAGGTAGAAGAATTCCAGCTTTTAAGACTACCTCTGAGCACTCTTCGTTTGGAGTGCAAATCATCAAGAGGAGATAGAGTATGATTTATTCCAAAGTGAGGATACTACAGTATTAAGATTAGGATGTCTGCACCACATCCTTTAAAATATCCACAGCATAAGACTAGAATAAGTCTCAGTATTCCAAGATATAAGATGGAACAATGGTCAGGATACTCTCTAGTCTGGAGAGAAGCAGGGATACCACCATTAAGAAGCCAGTTAGAAGATAGAAGAACCCTATCAAGAACTTGCCAAGTGCGATGTATGCCCTCCATATTGTTACACCAAGTGAACTTACCACTAGAAGTAGGAATATGGGCCATTTGACAATCCTCAATACACATTTTAAATTCTTTCATCGCAAACGGCTGAGGCATAGCTCTTCCCAGTCACTCATCAAGGCTTCTAATAGTATTAAAATCACTTCCCCATATCCAAGGGTCAGTAATACTTGAATGCATGTCTCTTAGATGTTGCCATAAATCTCTTCAAAATTGGACAGTGTGCTTCCCATAAATAACTGAAAGAGAGAATTGAATGCCAAGTACCTCAGCAGCCACAACAATGCACTGAGTAGATTTCAGATTGATGTCAACTTTAACCCCTTGGTTCCACAAAATCCATATTTTTCCTCCCAGCTCCTCCTTAGATATCCGGTTAGAAGAGTCACAAAAGAAATGAAAATTTCTAATATAGGTATCTTTCACAATAGGCACCATGAAAATTAATAAGGAAGACCTATGGGCATGAATGATCTGTCTACAAAAACCAAAGGTCTCACAATTGTCGATACCTCTGGGATTCCAAAAAATAATATTTACATTATTATGTACACTTGACATAAGGATCACGGGTTGGGAGGATGGGTCCTTCCTACCTCTGAGTTTGACAGAAACGGGCAGATTTAGAAGTTTATTGTTTCACTTATTGCTTGCAGATGGGTTGGAATTATCTCTCCCTTATACAAGCAGTTCATTAGGGTTTTCTTCAAGTAAGTTATCAAAGCTGTCTGGTTCAGCATCATTCTCTTCACAATCAGTGTCAGTTTCAATTGTGACGGAGGCATTATCGTCAAGGTCTTCAGCATCTTGGAGGGAGGCAAACGGGTTACTATTGTGAGCACGTTGCAAAAAGGATGAATCAGAATCTGAGGCATCTTGATTGGGAGAAATATGGCCCTCATTGGTAGAAGGAATATAGGAGGGAACAGATTCAGAAAACTCATCATGATTGGGAACGGTAGTATCATCTTGTCGAAGAGCATGCTCCTTCAGAAGTTCAATTAGAGTACCTTGAGCTCTAGCTTGTTCCAGTTTGTAAGCTTTAACATCATGAATGGTCCAGAATAGGTCATTGATTTCTTCATGGACTTTAGAAGATACTGCATCCAAAGATAGCTTTTTCTTTTCCTTTTTCATTGATGTTTTTGAGACATTGACTGCTAAAGATTTTCCTTTGGGATCTGGATTATTAGGAGAGGACATGGTGGTTTTATGAGCTTGTTTATGAGGGTGGTCGGATGATAAGGAGCTATGGCCACCACAAGGGTATTAAGGCAGACATCAGATGTGCCTGCGTCTATATCATTGACAGTATGGGAGGAAGGAACCACGAGGACTTGATTAGAGGGATAGACCACTTCCTAGGCAGCAACCACCTAATGAGGGTACGCCGAGGCAAAATGGAGAGGTTCTTGTTGATTTGAGAAGGGGCAAGCCTAGTAAGATGAGGGAATGAGCTCACTTCGGCATTCTGCTGAACACTTGGAGGGCTTATCAGCAAAGCAGGAGATTGCGCCTCAACAAATGATGCAAGCACCGCCACTTTCTTCTTCAGGCACTCAGGAGAATTATGACCTTCCAAATGATGGTGCAATATTTCAGCAGTCTCTCATAGATAATTAGTTGGCAAAATCCATCATACAATCCCACCCAGATTTGAGTAGGTCTCTTTAAGTCAATCTCCACACACATTCGAGCCACACTAGGTCTAGTAAGAGTAGCAGTGGGTTTGTCCAAGCACAAGAATCGACCAATGCGATTTGCAACAGCTTCCAAAAACTCAGGAATGAAACATTGCAGAGATAACTTCGGTAATGAAACCCAAACAGGAACATGACAAGCATCTTCCTTCATGTGGCATTAGTTATGCCATCTATAAACTTCGTAGTATAAGGATTTGATAGAGTTTAGTGGGCGGGTCTGTACCTTAAGAGATCATATTCATCTTGAAATAGAAGGAGAAAGCACCTTAAATTCTTCTGTCGATGATCTATTTTCTGTAACCTGAATTAATAAAAGAGTGTGCTGTGATATACTGATGCCTGACTAATGCTTGATCTGGTCAACAGTAAGAGAACGACGGATTGAAAAGACAGAAAAGGGTGGATGGATGGGTGACAGAGATGGGGGATAAAGAGTGCAAGGGAACACCATTTCTTCCTAGATAAACCTTCTAAGGACTAAGGGTAAAAAAGTCAAATATTAGTCACTCGGATGGTGTGTGCTTAGGGCCCAATAAAATAACTTAGGGCTAATAAGTGACTAACTCACCATAGTACAGGGGGCACACATTTACAATTAATCCTTTAATTAAAAAACCATATGCAGATTAAAGAGAAAAGAAGAGGCTACAGTTCTTGATTGAAATTCAACCATATGGCAAAAGTAAATGATTACAAAGAAATACCTTCCCGAATTCACTTATTGAGGAAAAAAAAGTAATTTACCATTCCAAGCATTGCAATATCATGCAACTAAAGATAGGCTACATATACTTACAGACAGTCAAAAGCATCAAGCTTCACGACCATATTTAATTACTTTTAATATTTTCTTAACCGTAACTAATTGACTACAGTCTGCCAACATACACATACACTCTCTGTTTAGGCCATGTCAAAACATACAGTTGCCTAATTTTATCATTGGAACCTAGTAAGTAGTAACTTATCAAATTTATAATCCAGACTACCCAGCAAATACCATGTATAGAAAACATTTAGTTTCATCATTTAAAATCAACTTTTAGTATGACTATTATTTTAAAACTTTAATACTGACCTCCGCTCAGTTTGCTCCACTGTAATGGATTGAATCAACAAACTTCATGACTTTTCAGTTTTCATGGTCAACTACTTTAATCATTAAAACCATACTGTGGTTTTCTGTGCTCGTTTTTGTTTTTGTTTTTTGAGATCTTTTTGTGAACTTCTAATATAATAGTTTAGTCACCAAATGATGTATGTTGTCCGTATATTTATTTTATTTACGTGTTTGTCTGACTAATAGTTACGTCTATGTAACCCCTTTTTTTAGATTTCACCACATCACCGTGTTAGTATTCTGTAGTCATGCCCCATGTCTGTCAATTGTTCCTATAAATACTTTACAATGCCCC
>BQKN01000771.1:67699-87784 GCA_022839385.1 Asparagus kiusianus | reverse complement strand
CTCTCTCTCTCTCTCTCTCTCTCTCTCTCTCTCTCTCTCTCTCTCTCTCTCCCCCTCTCTCTGACTCACGGCACCAAAGAAAAATACATATGTTCAGTTGATCTTCTGCTTCGTCTTGCAGGCGGCTGTCTACTTCAACAAAATACAATGTTTCTGCTTTGAGGAGCAGAGACTGCTCCCTGGTGAGCAGATCGACATGCCGGTAAGAATTTCTTGTTATTTTTCTCTGATAATTATAATGAATTCATTGATTTGGTGGTTGATGTTCTTAGAATACTGGTGGGATCTGCAGGTATTTTTTTACGTTGATCCCGAGTTTGAGACGGACCCAAAGATGGATGGCATCAACAACTTGATACTTTCTTATACTTTTTTTAAGGTTAACGAGGATTAGGCGATAACCGTTTAAAGCTGGGCTTGTATCTTGATTATAATTATATTTTATACTGCTGTCATTTTAGCTATAATTCTTTTGTAAGTGTTATATTTTCCAAATCTTCTGTAAAGTGATTCAGTGAGGATCATCAAGGTAATAGGATCATCTGGATGTTTTTTCTCCAGATTGTATGAGTTATCCACCTTCCATGGAGCAACCAATAAATCACTGTTTGTTTAACATTATAGGTTGAGATGTGCCTTACTTTAATATTTGCTGGATACATCTTCTTCTTTTTTTAATTTATTTAACTTCTCCTAAAATTTGTCTGTATGGCAGGCATATTGGGGGATTTTCTAATGGATCCAAAATTATAAGTTTGTTTGAATTATGTATCAATGATTTATTTGATTTATAAATATATCGTGTTTATGTAAGTTGTTGGTTCTGAGATAAGTATGATAGCTCAAAATAATTATTTACCTGTAGGAATTAAAATATATCAAATATATTTATATAATATGTTCTTGTAATTGTTCTAGCATCAAAAGTTTATGCTACAGGTTTTATCAATAGTAGAACTCTATGTGAGGTATCTGTGTAATTATGTGCATGCATGTGTATAAAACTTTTGTTATGTCACGCCATATCAGTTTGTAGTTTTCGAAAATTTGTCATATTGATGAGTATGTGTTACGCATATTGTATTAGTGTTCGGTATATATGTTTATGCTTCTCTGAATGCATGACAAACTTGGGAAAACTTTTGCGAAGTTTTCTAGGGCACGAATTGGATATTTTATCTGTATTTTTGGGGAAATTTTTCGCAAGAGTACCAGTTCATGTTTTCTTCACGCAATATGATGAAAAAGTTGGAACAATATGTAGCCAAAATCGATATCTTATTTTCATTCTTTCCAAAAGTGGTATTCATTGTTTTTCTGGTTTTAATCCAGCTAAGCATGCAAAGAGCATAAGAAAGAAAAGTGGAAGAGACCGCTATTTCCATTGACGTTGTCCCTTTCCTATTCCATGCTTCAATATTAATCAAATACATCAAGTTTGCTCTCTTTCACTCAAGTAACAAAATAAATTTGCGGGGGGGAGGGGGGTAGATAGAGTTGAGAAAATTTTGTTGATTTTATATTCTCAGCTTTTATTGTTTTACATCAATATTGGCTTTCTACTTGTTTGTTTCGTGGTATTTTTTCTGAGTTGATATTGTGTCAAGGAGAAGAACACCCGTGGAAAGTATTGCAAATATGGAGTTTGAATATTTGCATGTATACACGAAATATATTATATGAATTCATTATTGAAATGCAAGCTCATCAATGACCGATTTCGCTCTTTGGAGAGAGTGAAAAAGAATGGTGCATTTTTTTAAAGACATGCACCAAAATTCTTTAGAAAAGAAATAATATATATTTTGATTCTTTCCTTCTTGCGAAGCTTGCTGATTTTTCTTATTGTATCTTTAGTAGTATAGGAGATTCATTTAATCACACACCAAAGCATATTCTTTTTGGATAGAGTAATAGAGGATGGACAAATATTTTGATGGAAGCGTATCAAGATTTCCTTAAACAAAGAAATCATTTACAATAATACTATTGATTCTTTTCATCCTTTCCGTTGCAAAATGCATAGCTTCCTATTTTTCCTATGTCATTGTATCTCGGTACTATCGCTAGCATACTATGAAGCTTCTAGAACTTTCATGATGCATTGGACCCACTTAAGCGCATATAGAAGAAGGTATTGGCTTTTGTTATGAGAAGACATACAACATTGGCAAGGCAAGAGAATGGAGAACTCACAGAGGGCATTGGGTTGGGCAGCCAAAGATGCTGATGGGGTTCTTTCTCCTATCAAATTGTCTCTTAGGTAGCTTCTCCCTTATCTTTTCCATTGCAAAATACAAACTTTCATGGTTTACTTCTCCTCCAGAATTTTTTATGATGTTGCCACTTAATGTAAAATCATTGTCATGCTTGTTGAAACAGTTATGTGTCATCTGTAATTGCAGTGTTTCCTTCATGATTTTGTAATATCATCATAGAAGGTGATCTACCGATGTACGTAAATGAATAGAAGATGCCTAAGTTTAGGGGTATACCTATGTTTTCTATTTAATATTTCTTACTTTTTCATCACAAAAAAAAGGTTTTATTCCTAAGTCTTCAAGTAGATATCGTGATAACCAATTCCTAATGAGGTATTATGATAGAATGTCTCAAAAGAAGATAGAATGTGAGCTCTCATTCCAATTCAGAGTAGTTTAAACCCAAATATAATTTTTGGGATTTTCCAAAAGCTCTTTCGCCATCTTATTACCCCCCACCTTTTCCAGGTCTTTACAGCTAATTATCAGATTTCAAGCTCCTCTATAGAACCTTTTAATTCCATAAGGCTATCTAGATCTTCTTTTAGTGTAACATTATAGTAGCAACATTTACTCTTTTTTTTTTTTTTTGCAGAGCTAAAAATGATGATGACATCATATTCAAAATATTGTATTGTGGAGTTTGTCATACTGATCTCTCCACAATAAAGAATGAGTGGGGAACGGCTAGATATCCCATTGTCCCTGGGTATGTATTCCCTTGCTATTACATAAAATATATTCCATGATTAGTCAATATATAGATCTATCTCCCTGTTTCACTCAAGCATTTTCCCTCTTCCTCTTGGATTTTTACAGACATGAAATTATCGGTGTCGTTATTGAAGTAGGTACCGCTGTGCAAAACTTCAAGATTGGTGACAGCATCGGTGTTGGCTACATAGCTAACTCATGTCTCACTTGCGACCAATGCAAACAAAATTTTGAAAATTATTGTCCGAATCTAATTCCATCATTCAACTCCCCATTCCATAATGGGATTGAATCCACAGGAGGATTCTGCAACTTTTTCATCGTTAAGGAGCATTTCGCGATTAAAATCCCTGAAAATATGCCTTTGGAAAAGATTGCGCCTTTGATGTGTGCAGGAATTACAGTGTATAGTCCAATGAAGTATTTTGGGCTAAATGAGAAGGGAAAGCATTTGGGAGTTATAGGCCTTGGAGGTCTTGGGCATGTTGCTGTTAAGTTTGCGAAGGCTTTTGGAATGAGAGTTACTGTTGTTGAATCAAATCCTGAGAAGAGAAAGGAAGCGATGGATGTACTTGGAGCTGATTCATTCTTGGTTAGTAATTGCCTTGAGGAGATGGAGGTAAAGAGGTTTGCTAGTAATTTGGTTATGTATTTATGGTTAGTTATCTTTAAGTTTAAATATTGAATATCAATGAACTTAATAATTAATAACATTAGTACATGTTTGATCTTTTCTTGTATATAAATGTGGATAATAAACTACTGTGGAGGGAAAAGTGAGATTGTCTGAAACATTCAGTTGAACGCGTGAAGAAATGATGATTATGTCATTCATATTTGCTAATATTTTTATTCAGTTTTTGTATCCTTATTTGTTTATGCACCTCTTTGAAAGAAATCTAGATCATCTTCAAGATTGTAGGAATGCTGATTCTGTCATTCATATTTCTAATATTACAGAATATCTTTATTTAAAAATTAACAAAAATATTATAAAATTCTAAAATTTTAGCACAAGAAAACTTCTTAATGTATTACGTTATAGATTTTATTTTTGAACATGAAAAAGAAAAGAACCTATCTTAATTCACGAGATTGTTTTTCGATAGGACTTTATCCATTATAACCATATTAGGCCAACGTTTTTGGGTTATTTCTTAACGAAGTTAACCTTAAAATCATACTTGCATCAATGCAAAAACAGGCGAATTAGAACTATTGTTATTGATTGTTTACTAATTTTTCTCGATGTTTTTCTAGGCCGCAGATGGAACTATTGATGGCATTATCGACACGGTCCCTACAGTTCATGACCTTCATCCCATCATCTCTTTACTCAAAGTGCATGGGAAGTTAATTGTGCTTGGGGGACCAAGCAAGCCAGATGAGCTACTCACTTTATCTCTAATCAAAGGTTAATTATCTTAATTAAAACATAAGTATCCTTCTTATACTATCCGCTGACATAATTAGATTAATATAACCTTACATTATTTTTTTTTTTCTGTGTTGCAGCTGGGAAAATGATAGCTGGAAGTTGCATAGGTGGGATTAAAGACACACAAGAGATGATAAATTTCGCAGCAAAGCATAATATAACTGCAGAAGTAGAAGTTATTGGTATCGATTATGTGAACAAAGCTATGGAAAGACTCTCTAAAGGAGATGTTAGATATAGATTTGTGATTGATATCGTGAACTCTTTATAACAATTGGAGGCCATTCGGTTCACAAAAGGATTACAACTGGAGTAATAATTAGCAAAACAATAAATATAATTGCAGTTGTAATTTCTAGTCTTGCTGTAATTGCAGTTGCAAAAAAGAACTATTAGAATCTGAAGTTCAATGGCATTGCCAAATGCATGCTACTTGTGTGGATTTATTTTTTATAATTCTCCATGCTATATATCTCTAGCAAAATATTTTTGGAGCTCATATTTGGAATAATTTTCTTGAGACATTACACTGATGTTCCAATATGATTTGTGATTGGATCAACCAGAAATTCAACAAATTTAATGTACTTGCAATATTGCATGAAAACATTTATGAAGATGTCTTTTTTTTTTTGGTATTTCACTCGATGGAAATTCAATAGGAACTTTGTGATGTCAGTCTCTGAATAATTACGGAAGCGCTACAAAAGTCAGTCAATTTTAATAAATTTCTTGAATTTTGTCACTCTAGTTAACATGTTTCTATATAAAAAAATTCAGAGAATTTCTCATTAAAGTTAGGAAAAGTTATAGTTTTTTTGACATTAACTAAGATAAATTTTAGACTGAGAGATTCCAAGGGTTAAATAGATGAGTTATTGATTTCACTGGTTGATGAAAAGGGAAAGTAAAAACTTTTTGCAAATCTAATGGACCTAAATATAATTTTCTTAATAATTTTTCATTTCATCCTTAAGTCATAAGCTATTTAGTTATGGATTTTTTTTGAGAGACTTATGGAAAATGTTGGATGGATGAACCACAAATATTGTACATATAAAACCATTTCATGATAAAAATCGTACAGATGTTCCCCTACAATTGGATTAGAAATTATCCTTTTTTGTTTCAAAAGTATTCTGATGAGTCACTTTTCATAAGAAAAACAAACTTGTTTCGCCCTCTTCCTTCCATTGAGCATTGGATGCGGGGGCCAAAAAAAAGCCCTAAGCAAATGGGCTGCTACCGATCAACTTTCCTTATTAAAAAATTTTTTTTATTAGTTGCATACATGAGAACCGGGGGATCTAATAAAATTTGAGATACTAATTTCAAAATAACCTAAAAAGTAAGGGACCTAATAGTAATTTTAATGATTTAAGAGTCCCATTCAAAATATGAAAGCCTTAAGGGACTAATATTGGACAAATTTTCAAAACCAACCTTTTTTTGTTTTTATTTGCAAAAACCGACCCCTTTTGAAAATAATTACAAAAACCGACCTGTTTTCAGCCCAGCGCTGAAAACAGGTCGGTTTTTGTAAAAAGTTTTCCGAAACATCACGGGAGTTTAACTCCCGTGAAGTTTAATTCCTTGTTAAAACTCCACGGGAGTTCAACTCCCGTGGAGTTACAGTCAAACATTCCCAGAGAACCGATCTCTGGGAAATTGGGACTGCAACTTCACGGGAGTTCAACTCCCGTGAAGTTGCAGGTCATCCACAAAAATGCACAGCCTGCTGTGCATGTTTTGTATATGTACATGTTAACTCATATATATGCCAATTTATTTGCAAACAACAATATATACATGATTCAACCATGAATTAAACACACACGATTATGTATATGAACAATAATTTATCTTCAAAAGTTTAGTATTTGAAAATTCAGGAAAGTTACAAATTTTAACAAAATAAGTTCAAATACAACCCAATATAGCTCCCCTCCTTCCTCTCCCTCTCTTCCCCCTCCCCCTCGCTCTTCCCCGCCCCCTGGGTTCCTGCTGATGAGCCTCAACTATCTGAGTATCCGGCTGTGTATGAAGCTGCGAAGTGCCGGCTCCATCGGCATGTGAAGTGTCGGCTCCATCGGCATGCGAAGTGCCGGCTCCATCGGCATGCGAAGTGGTGGCGTCATCATCACGTGGCTGTCGACGTCGAGCGTACGCTCGTCCAAATGAGCGAGACCTGTCCTCACGGCCTGCGAACTCGTCGGCGTGAGTCTTATGAAACACCTGCGCTATGCTCTTCTTGATCCTACTGAGGAGCCCTAACGCCACCTGATCCTGAATCTCAGTCACGTGCGCATCAATATCAGCATCAATGCTATCTAAAACACGGACCTGCGTGGTAAACAATTTATTAAGTATCAACTCAATAAAAAATATTATAATTTAGCTTAGAAACTTACGTAATCTCTCTCGTTCATCCCACTAGGGATGTAACTATCTGTCGGTGGGCGTGGCATGTGTCCAGCTAAGGGCTGTGGGTCATGCGTGATCCATCTACGTGTGATACCCCAATACCAACGCATATACGCGATATAGTCAATAGTTGTGGGCCTTGTATCCTGTATGCAATCCCACATGTGAACCCACCTGTCTATGTAGGCCGCACGGACTACGGCCCAGTCAGTCCAGTGCGATGTAGGGCGCCGCCGACGATTGATCTGCTCGACAGGATCTGGAATATGCTGAGAGAGCGTAAACTGCCGTAGCACACGGTCCGGGACATGCATCTCTACGATCTCCCAACAGATCAATGGAACTCTGGATCTCCACAAGTCGGGACTATCTCGACAGATAGGTGCAAGAGAATGCATATCGAGCTCCGGCGGTGTATAGGGTCTCCACTTGAACTGAAATAAAATAAAACATTTATCAGTATCATACAGAAAAACTATAATATTCATACTTCTTGAGTTTTATATTTACCTGTTCGTGCTGGAGGCCATCAAGCTCATTTCGGTAAAACTGACAGTGACGCGTCGCTGATCCGTACTGTGCGTATCGCACGTTATACCTATATGCAGAATAGCGAATATATAAGTACAAATATTCAGGTTACGAATGAAATATGTGTGTGTACAATTATACTTGTATGCCAACGGATACTGCCCCTCTAAGTCACGGTGCATAAGTAAAGTGGGTCGTCCAATATGAATGCGCTCCCATGACCAAATCTGTATCAACGTACAACATCCCTTGAATTCTTTATTCTGCATCAGAGATACTCTACTCAATTCTAGATACAAATATGCCAACACCGCACTGCCCCACGATAGTGCGCCGCATACACCGAAATCCTCCAGCAGTGGCAGCCATCGTGCATGTACGAGAGTCTTGCTCGCATCAGGAAATAGTACGCACCCTATCATGTGCAATATGTATGCACGAGCATGAAACTGGAGCGTCTCAATAGAGGCATCCTTTGGTATATCGCCCTGACATGTCTGACGAAGCCACGATAGCTTCATCGCACCACTCCTCAAGTCGGGAACCTAACCAAGAAGCCTAGCACATACCTCCGGCCAACTATGATCATCGGTGCCCGTAACTGCCGGTCCATCGATCTGGAGTCCAAGTATGATGGCCACGTCCTGTAAGGTGATGGTGCACTCCCCTATATGCATGTGAAAGGTGTTGGTCTCTGGCCTCCACCTCTCAATAAGTGCAGTGATGAGTGGCCAATCAAGCCTAATATAACGAATCGTCGAACACGGTCGAAAACCGGCCTGAGCGATCAGTAGTAGTACCCTCTCATCCTCAATGACCCAAGCTGAATGACTCTGGGAATGCTCGATCATCGTGATCTCTAGTACGGACTGCACATAAAACGAGAATCAGTTATAAGTATATTCATAAAAAAATTACATTAATCGAAGAAATATATATCTAATTTATTCGTATTACCTCTCCCGAACCAATATGGTCTGAACAATGACTCGCCTGAAGGTACAAAACGTCGGGATTTTCCGGTCCCGGATCCATAATGAATAGACCTGTGATTAAAATATGAGCATATATACAGAGTGCAATGAACACAGTATCATACAGAACATATTACAAATAACGAGTATCATACGCTTCAAAGATAACAAATACGAATGACATACATGATCTGACATAGTGCAAAACGCTACATAATACAGATGCATGGGTGAAATGAACACAGTATCATACAGAACATATTACAAATAACGAGTATCATACGCTTCAAAGATAACAAATACGAATGACATAGTGCAAAACGCTACATAATACAAATCAACGCCTAATACTAACTGGACACCTATTTTTGTTGTGACCCGGTTGATCACATCTACTGCACTTATTTCTCCTCCTAGCTCCTTCATGTCCGTCATCCATACTATTTCTAATACGCACGGAACGAGGGCGCCCCGCCGATCTTTTATACAATGGAGGTAATATCCGTGGCCCATCTTGTGTCCAATGTCGACTATCGTATGGTGGACGAAAACACTCTATGTATGTTTGTTGATAGTTGTATGCAGAATACCAAGCCGCGACAAAATCATAATGTGAAATGCGAACACCACCCTGTAGGTCGGAGCAAGCTGCTACAACATGTGAATAAGGAATCCATTGTAGTTGCGGTACATTGCAAGTGCACGTACAAGTGTGATCCACCAACATATTGACTTTGTAAGAGCGATTTTCTCTATGGGTTATTCCCTCGAGCAGCTCCCATTCATTAAAACTGTATCATACAACCTGAAAGGACCGAGCTTGTACAATCCGAGCCGCTAGCATTTCATCAACCTTCGGTGTTAGCTCTGAGCGGATATTTTCACCAAGTTCTCGACGTCGAAGAAAGAATTTATTAAGCCTGTAAAAAGTTTTAGCAACTAGTGCCTGTATTGGCATGCCGCGTGCTCCCCTGAGCACGCCATTGAAGCTCTCAGACGCGTTCGTAGTCATCATACAGAACCGTTTGCCGCCATCCTCACATAAAGCCCACTTATCAACATTGTTTGGACCCAAACTAGTTTCGATCCAATCATGTGCAGCTCGTGAAATGAACTTGATCCTCTCTCGTATTTGTTCATAAACATATTTTTCTGTTGCACAACCGGCTTGCCAAAGTAAGTCTTGAACCTGAGCGTTTCCATACTTCTTCTTGAAGTTGTCTCTAATATGTCGCAAGCAATAGCGATGTGCATGTGGTGGCGGGAAATGTCGTTGGAGTGCTCTTGGAATTCCTTTCATCCTATCGGATATGAATGTAATCGGCCGCGTCCCCACACTAGGGATATGATATCTGATGCATGCAAAAAACCAAGCCCAATTCTCTGTGTTTTCAACATCAACCACTGCGAATGCTAAGGGAAACAACCCGCCATCCGCGTCAACTCCGGTTGCAACAAGCAAAACGCCTTTGTATTTACCATATAAGTGAGTTCCATCAATGCTAAGAAGAGGACGGCAATATCGAAACCCCTCAATACAGGGCCCAAATGCCCAAAATACACCGGTGAACCGCCGTTCTCCGCCATCAACGGGGTCCGAAGATACTTCGTAGACAGTCCCCGGATTTTCTCTTTTGAGTGCTTCAAGATAATGAGGTAAGATCTCATACGAATTATCCTAATCCCCGAATATTTTTATCATCGCCTTCCTCCTAGCATTCCAACACTTGTGATATGATACATCCAAGTTGGTGGCTTTATGCACTAAAAGACGGATATCTTTCGGCCTTAGATCAAGATCCTCCCTCAGATGCGGTAAAATCAATCGATATATAAAAGAAGAGGACGCATTCTTGTTATTCATCTCTAATCGAGGATTGCTACAAGTGTGGAGTCTATTGTATGCCGTGATTTTGAATTGCCCACCTACTCTTACACCCAAGCGTGAATAGCTTCCACGGACACCTCGCATTGCTGTCGTGGTGTCCACTATTATCTTCGACATCGTCATCTTTGCGATAGAAACAAACCACATTATAGCTTGTAGTATTATTTTTGGTTGGCCTGAACTTCACATTTTTTGCAATGGAATACGTGCGAATAGCATGGATCAATTTCTCCTTACTCTCGTAAAGATCTCCCTTCATGAATGAGAAGTCCTCGGCCTGTGTATCAACACCGCTATTAGTGCCAATAGGAACACTTTCCATCGCGGAGTTATCAATCCATTCATCTCCTTGAAGTTCATCGGGCGACGGATCCTCTAAGCCGACATACTCATTATTAACATAACATCCGTCGATGTGTTGGTTTTCCCCGTCATCACGATCTATCAATGTCATGCTATTAATTTGTAATCCCTCCTCTTCATCATCATTCTCGGATTCAACACTTGCATTATCTTCTTAAATTCCCGTGTTAGTATCGAAAGCATTCGAAGTGCCCACGAACGAAGGACCGCTCATGTATTGTGATTGTGTCCAACATTCATCTTGTTGAGGAGATAAAAAGCCTACAGAACCAACTTCAGGATCCTCCAACATGCGGGAATACATTCCTTCGTAGTTCAACGATTTGCCCAAATCTCTCTGATGTTTTTCAATGAACAATTCGATCGAACGCTTCTCGTCGTGTAAGACATGAATGAGACCCATATCGTAGTCACTTGATATTTGAATGCCACTTGTTCTGTTCCCCACAACAGGATAATTGCAAACCACACTGAGGTGATACTCACGTGAGTTAGTTAATGTAAGTTTGTGTAATTCATTAACCAACTCATCGAAAGTACACGATTTTGTTATGAATAACGGTCTCGTCGTGCCTCCTTCATAGACGGGCATATTAATTTTGAGGTAATTAATCTTCCCATCATAAGAACAGAGAATTACAATTCGATCGTTCATTGTTACCTCTGAAGAGTGAAAAATTCAAGATCAATATTACACGAAAAGCCAAATAAATGTTGATTGTTACTAATTTTTACATTTAGGTAGTAACTCTAATTTCCACATTAATTGATAATTTCACCTCTAAATACACAAAATTATTTAATACATCTTCACAATATTCGTAAATAATTCACAATATAATTCACAATTAAAATTCGTAAATAATTCACAAAATTATTGATAATTTCCACATTGATAATTTCCCCTCTAATTTTCACATTTATTGATAATTTCCCCTCTAATTTTCACATTTATTGATAATTTCCCTCTAATTTTCACATATCTTCACAAAATTCGTAAATAATTCACAATTAAATTCTAAAATCTAGATTTTTACATGTAATCACAATCAAATAGTAAGAGTATACAAAAATTAGAGAGTATAGTTTTTTTAGGAAGAATTTACCTGTTTTTTTGGAATATTTGACTGAGATCTGAGATCTGACGGCGGCGACGGTCGGAGGCTGGGGCGGCGACGGTCGGGTGCTGCGGTGGCGACGGCACTGGGGCGACGACGATTGGGATAGAAGGTGAAGAATAGGGTTTTGGGCTGTGGTCGGGCTGGGGCACGCGCGGGTTTTATAGGGGGTGGCAAACTCCACGGGAGTTCAACTCCCGTGGAGTTACAGTCAAACATTTCCAGAGAACCGATCTCTGGGAAATTGGGACTGCAACTTCACGGGAGTTGAACTCCTGTGAAGTTTAATTTCTCGATAAACTTCACGGGAGTTGAAGTCCCGTGATGTTTCGGAAAACTTTTTACAAAAACCGACCTGTTTTCAGCGCTGGGCTGAAAACATGTTGGTTTTTGTAATTATTTTCAAAAGGCGTCGGTTTTTGCAAATAAAAACAAAAAAAAGGTTAGTTTTGAAAATTTGTCCGACTAATATTTAAAAACCCAAAACAGATTTGTAATTTTTACGCTTTCCTGTCCCTCAATTTGCAATTCCTATCAAAACTCTCATATACAAAATAGAAATCCGGAAGGAACAAAAAAACAAAAACGCCGAGCATAAAAAGAGCGAGAGAGAGAAGAGAGAGAGGGAGAGGGGGAGGGAGAGAGAGAGATCCCAAGAGCTTCGGTGGTTAATGACCTAGGCGCTATTAGATCCCGATCATCTCCATTCGATCCCGCGCTCTCGAATTCAGATCTGATCCGAGATCCCCAAAGGTCAGATCCTAGATCCCAATCCCAACCCTAACCCTAGTTCATCTCTTGATCTAATTATCTTTCGGTCTAGGGTTTCTTAGCGATGCTGACGAAATTTGAGACGAAGAGCAATCGGGTGAAGGGGCTGAGCTTTCACAGCAAGCGGCCATGGATCCTCGCCAGTCTCCACAGCGGCGTGATCCAGTTGTGGGATTATCGCATGGGCACTTTGATTGATCGATTCGACGAGCACGATGGCCCCGTTCGAGGGGTCCACTTCCATAAATCTCAGCCGCTGTTTGTCTCAGGAGGTTATACATTCGATTCCTTTTCTTGTAATTGTTGTATTGGTTGAGATCTGGATTCTTGGAGATCTTCTTTCGTTTCGTGATGTGTAGATCTGGCAAATCATCTTCTTTCATTTTTGAGTTTTTGACTTGTTTCCAATGAATTTGATTAAGGCTGGCATATGATAGATTTTAGGCTCTTTAACATTTAATGGAATCGATTCATCTTCTTTGTGTATCCTCATGATGTTGCGAGGATCTAATCTTGCTCAAAAGCTGTTATACATTTGACTAAAACTAGTGCAATTTCTCATGGCTGCATCTACTTAGTGGGGTATTAGAATCAGCAGGATTTCTATTCATTAAGTATCAAATTCTTTAAATCTATATCTTTAACACTCAAATGGTTTCCAGTTAATATTTGTAAGGGACTCGGGAGAACACACACCTAAAAGCTAGCTGTTAAGAGTGTTATAAACCCATATAACTTCCCATATAATCAATATGGGAATATTGGATCCTAACATACCACCATGCTTTCGCAATCCTGGTGTCCACACGGGCTAGCTACATAATAGTCTAATCCTAGTTGAACCCTGCAAGTGCAATCCCAGTGTCACCCCTTTCAATTTGTACTAGACTGGTCCCTAGCAAACACTGCAACATCAGCGTCACTACCGGCACCGCTGGTTTGCAATTGAGAGGCACTGATAGAATTCACCCATAAAAGCTAGTTGTTAGAGAGCTTATAAACCAATATCAATTGCCCAATTAGTCGATGCGAGACTAGTGGATCCTAGCAATATTATGATATAAGTAAAAGGAGCAATATGAGACACGCTGAAATTTGAAAGCTGTATACACACACACTCTCTCTCTCTCTCAAAGTTAACATTTTTTTTACATCAAATGATATGCTGTAGGGTATTTGAGATCAAGATGAGCACATGTTTTAGAACGCTATTGGATTGTCTTCGGAAGTCCAGATCAACCTGTGATCTGTTTGTACGAGTAATTATATCTTTAACTATAATACTGTTACCTTCTTTTCCAGGTGATGACTACAAGATCAAAGTGTGGAACTACAAAACACATCGGTGCTTATTTACCCTTCTTGGACATCTTGATTACATTCGTACAGTCCAATTCCATGACGAGTACCCTTGGATTGTTAGTGCGAGTGATGATCAGACTATTAGAATTTGGAACTGGCAATCCCGGACGTGTATTTCAGTCCTGACAGGGCATAACCACTATGTCATGTGTGCATCTTTCCACCCTAAGGAGGATCTTGTTGTTTCAGCTTCACTGGATCAGACTGTTCGCGTGTGGGATATTGGCGCACTGAGAAAGAAAACTGTGTCTCCAGCAGATGACATTTTGCGCTTGACTCAGATGAATACAGACTTGTTCGGTGGAGTTGATGCTGTTGTGAAGTATGTCCTTGAAGGTCATGACCGAGGAGTCAACTGGGCATCCTTTCATCCTAGTCTGCCCCTTATTGTTTCTGGAGCAGATGATCGGCAAGTGAAATTATGGCGAATGAATGGTACTCCTGAACTCTGTCTCTTATTTGCGTGATTTTGATAGTGTTCAATCCATTACCTATTCCTCTATAGGGAACCATGAAAAGTTTGCTTGATCACCATCATAACGGATTGAAATATGTAAGCAATAAGATTTATCTGTAATCTGAAACATGTAACTTAGAAGTTGCTTTTCAGCTTGTTTTGAAGTTAGTTAGTCAGCATTGCGAATGTTCTGCACTTGGCTGGACTTCCACTGTCACATATTCTCTTTTTTCCTTTTGTTATTTTGTTTAGACCTCTAGTACTTGTTTGATCTGCCTTCCTTTTTTTTTTTTTGATCTGCCTCCCTTTTCAAGGACAGTGGCCATAATAGGTCTGTGACTCCTTTCGCAGTTCTTTAATCTTTCTTCTTCAGTTCTTTGCTCAAAAGAAGAGTTCATAAGGCATTGGTAGATGGACTGACAATCTCTAGGATGCTCTTATAGTGTAGCAATTTGTTAGCTTATCACATGCATCCCGTTTGATACAGTTACTTCGTTATACATGAAGTGGTTGACCATACTTGTGTGAGTCCAGTCAGTGATAACTAATGAGTAGGAATTGCTTGTGTATTTCTTTCTCTTTGATAGGTATTTAGTGTGCTTGGATATGAGCTTAAATTCCCAAATCCTATGGTCACATTTGGATATGACTGCATATCTTATTTACTATTATTAAAGCACATCTGAAATTGATGTTGTTGTGCGCTCTGGTCTTGTGATGATCTTATAAGTTCCAGCTTACGAGTTCTTAGTTATACAAAGAAACTATTTTATAAGAACTGCGATGTACATATTTATTCAGAACAGCAAATACTCTTGGGACAATGCGTCTCTTTTTGTATTCCTGTGCTTGATATACAGAATATCTATCTCAGTAGTTTATGAGTGTGTGCAACTGTGCATACAAAACTTTTGAACCTTACCATGTCCGCTATCTCAATAGTTTGTGTATGCGACTGTGCATACTAAAGTTTTGAACTCTTACCATGTCCGAAGTTCCGAACGTGTTTGTTCTCTGTATTTTCGTTGTACACATTTTAGAATTTATGTAGTTGAATTTTCACCCCAGCATGAAAGCCTTGAAAACAAATATTCAAAAATGTCAATTATGTAGTTTACCATGTTCAATTATATGTTGCTCACTTTGTATTTGCTTGTGTTTGAGAGCACATGGGTGTATGAGTGCTTTTTCTATTGTTTCAACTCAGATACACTTTATTAAATGCCTTTATATCTTCGTGTTCACACTGTACATTCTCATAACTGGCACGGGAAATTTTATTTTATGAAAGTTCAGTGCAACGTTTAGACATTATATTCTTGTACCTGTCCTCATAAATGATCAAAAGTTTCGTACATAATATCTTATATTAATATAACTTGTGGTTAAATGCACGCTATGGACATTAGCTTATTAAGAGCTAGCATTAGAGAAAGATGATTATAATAGATTGTTTATTTCTTTTAGAAGTCCATTTCATGCACCCATAGCACAATATTCTTGTGATCAGTAGGTTATTGTTTTTGTTGTTGTATATACTTTGATGTATGATAAGCAGGCATTTGAATTAGTTGCTCTCATTTCAAGGAGATTAAAAATGTTATAACACAACTTGTTTCATTTGCAGATACAAAGGCTTGGGAAGTGGATACATTAAGAGGGCATATGAATAATGTTTCTTGTGTGATGTTTCATGCAAAGCAGGACATCATCGTGTCCAACTCTGAGGACAAAAGTATTCGTATATGGGATGCGACAAAGCGCACTGGCATTCAGACTTTTCGCCGTGAACATGACCGTTTCTGGATTCTTGCAGCCCATCCAGAAATGAATCTTCTTGCAGCTGGTCATGACAGTGGAATGATAGTTTTCAAACTAGAGAGAGAACGTCCTGCTTTCTCTGTTAGTGGGGACACTCTGTTCTATGTCAAAGATCGATTCTTGCGGTTCTTTGAGTTCTCATCTCAAAAGGATAATCAAGTGGTTCCAATTAGGAGACCTGGTTCTGTAAGCTTGAATCAGTCACCCAAGACACTATCCTACAGCCCCACAGAGAATGCGGTATTGATTTGCTCTGATGCTGATGGTGGATCCTATGAGCTCTATATTGTTCCTAAGGATAATGGCGGAAGGGGTGATTCCCTTCAGGATGCAAAGAAAGGATCAGGAGGCTCGGCTGTCTTTGTAGCTCGTAACAGATTTGCAGTGCTTGACAAGAGCAATAACCAGGCGCTAGTAAAGAATCTCAAAAATGAGATTGTGAAGAAGAGTGCACTTCCTATTGCTACTGACACCATATTCTATGCTGGGACTGGTAACCTATTGTGCCGGGCTGAGGATAGGGTGGTCATCTTTGATCTCCAGCAGAGGCTTGTTCTTGGGGAACTTCAGACTCCTTCTATGAAGTACGTGGTCTGGTCAGGTGACATGGAGAGTGTCGCTTTGCTCAGTAAGCATGCTATAGTTATTGCTAACAAGAAACTCGTACATCGATGCACTCTCCATGAGACCATCCGTGTGAAAAGTGGTGCCTGGGATGAAAATGGTGTCTTCATTTATACAACATTGAACCACATCAAATATTGCCTTCCTAACGGAGATAGTGGAATCGTTAGAACTCTTGATGTTCCAATATACCTCACCAAGGTCTCTGGGAGCACTCTGTTTTGCTTGGATCGTGATGGAAAGAATCGGATTATACCCATTGATGCTACTGAATATATTTTCAAGCTTGCCCTGTTAAGGAAGAGATACGACCATGTGATGAGTATGATTAGAAGCTCACAGCTTTGTGGACAGGCCGTGATTGCTTATCTTCAGCAGAAAGGTTTCCCAGAAGTTGCACTGCATTTTGTCAAAGATGAGAGGACCCGGTTCAATCTGGCACTCGAGAGTGGCAATATCCAGATTGCCGTTGCTTCTGCGAAGGAGATTGATGAGAAGGACCACTGGTACAGGTTAGGCATCGAGGCACTTCGACAAGGAAATACAAGCATTGTGGAGTATGCTTACCAGAGGACTAAGAACTTTGAGAGGCTGTCATTCTTGTATCTTGTGACAGGGAACAAGGATAAGCTGTCCAAGATGCTGAGGATAGCTGAGATGAAAAACGATGTGATGGGTCAGTTCCACAATGCCATGTATCTTGGTGATGTTGAAGAACGTGTGAAGATCTTGGAGAATGCAGGTCATTTGCCTCTAGCCTATGTTACCGCTTCCACTCATGGGCTGACAGAAACTGCTGAGAGGCTCGCTGCTGAGTTGGAACAAAAAGGTATAGTTCCCTCCATTCCTGAAGGGAAAACACGATCTCTTCTCATGCCCCCTGCTCCCCTCATGTGCAGTGGGGATTGGCCATTGTTGAGAGTCATGAGAGGCATTTTCGAAGGAGGGTTGGACATAGCAAGGGGAGGACATGAGGATGATGAAGAAGCGGCTGGTGCTGATTGGGGTGATGAGGAGTTGGATATTGTCGATGTTGATGGTGTTATACAAGATGGAGATGCAATTGCAGACATTGAGGATATTGAAGCACACGGAGAGGATGTTGAGGAAGGAGGATGGGATCTCGAAGATTTGGAGCTTCCACCTGATGTAGATGTTCCACAGGCTGCCAATGCTCGTTCGTCTGTATTTGTTGCTCCTACACCAGGAATGCCTGTGAGTCAAATCTGGACTCAGAAATCCTCTTTTGCTGGAGAGCATGCAGCAGCAGGAAACTTTGACACCGCAATGCGCCTGCTTAGCCGGCAATTAGGCATCAAAAACTTTGAGCCATTGAAACCATTATTTAAAGACATACACATGGGCAGTCATACTTATCTTGATGCTTTTGCTTCGGCCCCAGAGTTATCCATTGCTGTTGAAAAGGGCTGGAGCGAGTCTGCAAGTCCTAATGTCAGGGGCCCACCAGCTCTTGTTCTTAAATTCTCACAGATGGAGGATAAGCTTAAGGCAGCTTATAAATTCACAACAGAAGGAAAATTTCCAGATGCTTTGCGGCTGTTCCTCGGCATCCTGCATTCCATCCCTCTTATTGTTGTAGACTCTAGGAGAGAGGTTGATGAAGTCAAGGAGCTGATTGAAATAGCCAAGGAGTATGTACTGGGTTTGAAGATAGAGGTCAAGAGGAAGGAAACAAAGGACAATGTAGTTCGTCAGCAGGAGCTGGCTGCATATTTCACAAACTGCAAGCTTCAAAAGACTCACA
Organism: Asparagus kiusianus; assembly: GCA_022839385.1. Lineage (NCBI taxonomy): Eukaryota > Viridiplantae > Streptophyta > Magnoliopsida > Asparagales > Asparagaceae > Asparagus > Asparagus kiusianus. Next base: position 69,273 of record BQKN01000771.1, on the reverse strand, counting down.
CAAGGCTTGCACTCATGAGTGCTATGACTGTATGCTACAGGGGAGGGAGCTTCACCACAGCAGCCAATTTTGCGAGAATGCTTCTGGAGAACAACCCACCGGAGTCCCAAGCAGAGAAAGTTAGGAAAGTGTTGGCAGCTTGTGGCGACAAGAGAGATAAAAACCAGCTGAATTATGATTTCAGGAACCCTTTTGTTGTTTGTGGATCAACTTTCGTTCCTATTTACCGAGGGCAGAGGGATGTCTCTTGCCCTTACTGTGGAGCTCGTTTTGTGCCAGCCATCGAAGGGCAGATATGTGCTGTTTGTGAGGTTGCAGTGGTGGGAGCAGATGCTTCAGGTTTGCTCTGCTCTCCTTCACAGAGGAGATAAGGGAAGGTGCTCATCATACAACGTGCTATTTTCTTTTTAGAGTTCCCTTAGGTTAAGGCTTTCCTGCTATATGTTACCTGGAGCATTACTTATTGTGTTTTAAGGTTAAACAATAAAAATAGGAAATGTTGTTTTTTAAGCATTTTGTTCAGTTCTTTGTGCCAGTTTGGGCACTCCAATTGTAGGGTTTTGGCGAACTAATGAGTGCTTCAGAAGAGAGTTTCAGTTTTTATATTTGCTTTTGTTAAGGTAAAGAATGTTTCATGAGAGTTGTAATGTATTGGTATAAATGATTGTCATTTTATGTGTTATGCATTTTCCTGCGTTTGTAATTTCATCGTGAGACAGGCACATATTTTCTTAGCTGGGGATATAATTATACCGTAATGTCTCATTGATCAAAACTAGGAGGACGATGGTTTTATTGTTGTCTGATCCAAATTTAGGTTTTGGTGACTGCAAATATGCTTCCCCCTTGCCTGTACGTTGCAAAATGTTTTGTTAAAATTCTTGCTTTGTTCGAACTTTACGTTATTGTCAAAAGTGGGGTTTCCTCTCTCGGAATCAACCTTGATTATCAAATTATCCATTAGTGTTGATGTTGGTATCTAGTATGGTTATCTACAATTGGTACAATGATACAAGCGTTCACCTTGTAAAATTTCAGGTTATTAGTTTCCTTGATGTCAGGTGGAAGCTTGCATCAAACATCGGATAGGAGTACATTGCCGGCACGGTAAGTGGGTTGGGTTCAGGGTATCAGTTGTCTTCCTGTATTTTTTTTGTTTCAGATCACAGACATGTTTCTCATTATTAAGGGTTACGTTGCACCTCAGATAAATTTCACAGTAGATTCTACCAACAATAATGTCACATTCACGTCCAAGACCTTAGAACTGTTGAAATCCAAAAGTCATTTTGTGGAAACCTAAAAGACAAAATGAATGTGGACATTACTTTATTAATGTGGAATATTTATCGGTGACTTTTCATTAGTACAATGTCTTTTTATTTTCCACAATGTATCTATAAATTGGAGGATGTATGGAAAAATAAAGTTAGAGGAAATTACAATTTATCTTATTCTCTTGTCTATCTTTCGTTTCATTTCTTTAGTATATTACAACACGTTATCTGCACGAAAGCTCTAGCTAGTCGGTTCGTAATCGTCCGTTGGTGGTAAGAGATATTTGCAAAATCCCT
>BQKN01000771.1:45723-57699 GCA_022839385.1 Asparagus kiusianus | reverse complement strand
AGCAGAATTAATTTCCCGCGCACTTTTAGCAAAGAAAATAATGGTGGGAGCTGATGAATAGCGGACGTTGTATCGAGTATGCCGTCCATGGTGCTAGTAAATGCCTGCAACCATAAACAAAATTTAAATATCACTATTATTTCCTTAGTAACTCGGGTATAGTTAATTGAAAGTACTGAAATTAAGAATGATATTTAACATGTGTGTGTATTTACACACGCACGTGTATATATGTTGATAATTTTTTAATCAAAAGCGACTTTTTGAAAAGATGCTGTCGTCTTCTTTGAAAGAAAAAGAAAAAAACAAAAAGGTGGGTCCCGCATGATTAAAATCAAATGAAACGTTTTTTGAAAGGAAACGAAAGAGAAGAAAACGTGATCAAACACCACCGACCTGCCTAATTTTAGTTGAAAAATTAGGATGTGGGTCCCTCAATGCATAGTAAAATAATATTATTTTATTATGCATAGTATTTTTCTAAACACTATAAATAGACATCAAATCCTTAAGGAAAATTTATTCCAAAAACAACAATCAATATATACAGATATATATTGTAGAATAGCTAGTGCTAGTAGGAACAGTGCCTAGACCGAGAAGGTCTTATAGATCGAGGAGATCTTTGCCTGAGGAGATCGAGGAGATCTTTGCCTGATAGATCGAGGAGATCTTTGCCTTATAGATCGAGGAGATCTTGACAGTACTGGGTCGGTGCACACCAGAGTACTGGACTGCTGTTCCTGGAAGCAATTTGACCTTGGGATCCTTGCACCGGAGTAGGCCAAATAATGCTTTAAGCACAGTGTTTTACAAACGCACATCAGCTGAGTTGGAAAATTTTAAATTATTATACTTCAGATTTCTTTCAGTTATTTGCTGCTTTATATCTGTATTATTCTAGATTTAACCACATGCGCCAACAATCTTAAAGCATTATTCTGATCTACCATGGATCCTGCGAGGACTCTTGGAGTGGACTGTCTTAAGTTAGAGAACTTTGACGGTTCTAACTTCAACGCATGGCGTCGGAAAGTGATCTTCGGGATGCAACTCCTGAAAATCTACTATGTGGTTTCTGAGGAGAAACCTGACTCTGAAGAAGACTCTGAAACTGAAGCCTCTTGGGCTAGAGATGATCATTTCTGCAGGAGTTATCTCCTTAACTGCCTGGCCGATCATCTGGCAGATGCTTACACCAACAAACCCTCTGCAAAGGAAATCTGGAATGCTCTGGAGGACCAGTACAAGGATGAGGAGAAGCTGTCCAAATCTCACCTCATTGACAAATTTCTGGACTTGAAGTTCGAAGATGATACTGAGGTTTTGCCTCAAGTCAAAGAGCTTGAAAAGCTTGTTATGAAGCTGAAGGATGAAAAGATCAGTCTTTATCAAACCTTCATTTCTGGTGCAATTGTCAACAAGCTTCCCCCATCATGGATGTCATTCTCCACTGACATTCGAAGAAGAAAAAGACAGGTGACTCTGTCTGATCTGAAGAGGTTCATTCGAATCGAGGACGAGACTCGGACTCGCATAAAGACTGAGCTCATTGCTAAGCAGAAGGCGTCTGCTAACATGGTGGCTGCTAACTCTGAAAAGGGTAATTATTCATCTTTCAAGAAGAAGAAGTCTTTTAACAGAAAGAAGAATCAGAATCCGAAGAACCTGAACATTCAGAAGAAGGAGTTCAAGAAGAGCGCCAAATGTTTTAACTGTGGGAAGCAAGGACATTTTGCCAAAGACTGCAAAGCACCAAAGAAGGAAACAACGCACAATATCAATCAAGTTGATGATTGTGTGGCTATGCTCTTCCAGGTAACAACTTCAAGCAACATCTCTAGTTGGTGGTTAGATACAGGTGCTACTTGTCATGTATGCTCTAATAGAGATATGTTCTCTTCTTATGTTGCTACCAAAGAGAACGTATCAATGGCTGATCGTTCTGTGGTTCCTGTTCTTAGAACTGGGACTGTGGTTCTGACTCTTTCTTCGGGAAAGACTCTCACATTGAAGGATGTGAAACACGTTCCCTCAATTGCTAAAAACTTAGTCTCTGGAAGCATGCTGTGTGATGTAGGCATGAGGCTGGATTTTCAAGGAGGAAAGGCTGTATTATCCTTCAAGAAAATGTATTTTGGCAATGCATATCGTACTGATGGTATGTATAAAATCAGTACGAGTGCACCCAACCCTGTTGTAAATGAAGTATCATCTTCTGCTTACTCCTCTGTGTTATGGCGCAATAGGCTGGGACATGTAAATTATAGAAAACTGTCCAGCATGAAGAAGTTAGGATTACTTCCAAAATGTGGGGGTAACAAACCTGAGAAGTGTGAAGTTTGCGCGCAAGCAAAGCTGACGAGGAAGTCATTTTCAAGTGTCACGAGGAGCACCAACCTGTTGGATCTGATTCATTCAGATACTTGTGACTTCAAGAGCTTCGTCACTCGTGGCGGCAAGAAGTACTTCATCACCTTCAGCGACGACCATTCTCGCTTATGCCACGTTTACCTGCTGAAATCTAAAGATGAAGCTTTCAACAAATTTGTTGAGTTTCGGACTCGAGTGGAGAAGCAGCTTGGACTGCCGGTGAAAAGACTCAGGAGCGACAGAGGAGGAGAATACCGATCTAAGGAATCGGAAGCATACTTCAAGGAGCATGGAATCATTGTTGAAACTACTGCTCCATACTCTCTGCAATCTAATGGGATTACAGAAAGAAAGAATCGCACATTGACCGAGATGGTGAATTCAATGCTAATCACATCTGGTCTACCTACTTGCTATTGGGGAGAGGCTTTACTGATGGCAAATTGGATTCTGAACAGAGTACCCTATTCCAAAACTGATAGTACTCCTCATCAGTTATGGTTGGGATATCCAGATTCTTTGGATAGTCTCAAAGTGTGGGGGTGTCTCGCATACGTTCGAATACTAGATATCAGAAGGTCTAAGCTCGGACCAAAGGCAAATAAATGTGTGTTTCTTGGCTTCGCTGAAGATAGCAATGCATGCAGGTTCCTGAACCTTGGAACCAACTCTATCATTGAAGCTCGGGATGCAGAATTCTTTGAGGATAAGTTTATCAAAGATAAAGGCTTATTACTCAAAGATGTAGCATAGAATGCTAGTACATCAGATGCACAAGAAGAGCCAGTCAATGATGAAGGAGTTATCGAACCATCTTTCAAGCGCGTTAGAAGACAGAAAGATTTTGGAGATAACTTCATCACCTATAATGTGGAAGGAGATCCACAGACTTTTCAAGAAGCAATGCAGTCAACAAACGTTCTTCTGTGGAAAGAAGCTATAGATGATGAGATGGATTCATTGATCCAAAATCACACTTGGGAGCTGGTGGACGTACCTGAAGGTGCAAGGCCTATCAGCTGCAAATGGATCTTCAAAAAGAAGCTCCGTCCTGATGGTACTATTGAAAAGTACAAAGCAAGACTGGTGACGAAAGGATTCTCTCAGAAAGAAGGTATAGATTTCTTTGATATCTATGCACCAGTTTGTAGGATCACTACCATCAGAGTGCTTATCGCATTGGCAGCGATTAAAAAGTTCGTCATACATCAGATGGATGTGAAGACTGCCTTTCTCAATGGAGATCTCACAGAAGAGATTTACATGGAGAAACCAGAAGGACTTGATGCTCCAGCTGGTAAGGTTTGTAAACTTGTTAAGTCATTATATGGGCTTAAGCAGGCACCAAAACTCTGGCATGAGAAGTTCGATGGGGTTGTTCGCAATAATGGGTATCAAGTCAGTGAATCTGACAAGTGCCTATACATCAAGATCGCTGAAGTAAAGGTGGTGATTATTTACCTCTATGTGGATGATATGCTCATCATCGGGAGTGATTTGGAGATAGTAACATCTACTAAGAAATTTCTCTCGGCACAGTTCAGCATAAAGGACCTTAGAACTGCGGACGTGATTCTCGGAATCAAAATCATATACTCTGAAGAGGGTATTGGATTGTCCCAATCTCATTATGTCGAAAGCATGCTAAGGAAGTATGGCTATTACGACCTGCCAGAACTGTCAGTGCCGTATGATTACAACAGGAAGCTTCGACCGAACACTGGAAGACCAGTAGAGCAGCTGAGGTACTCAAAGATCATTGGGAGTCTCATGTATGCGATGAGTTGCACAAGGCCAGATATAACATTCGCTGTAGGAATGCTTAGTAGGTTCACAAGTAATCCTGGAAAGCTTCATTGGGATACTGTCCAGAGATTGATGAGATACTTGAAAGGAACTACAGGTCTGGGTCTATTCTACACTGGATATCCAGGTGTAATCGAAGGCTATTCAGATGCGAGCTGGTGCTCAGAACCAGATGAGTGCAGATCTACTGGAGGATTTGTCTTCACTATGGGTGGAGCTGCCGTCTCGTGGAAGTCTAAGAAGCAGACTATGATTGCACAGTCATCGATGGAATCTGAGTTCTTCGCACTATGTGCTGCAGGAGATGAAGCTGAGTGGCTCAGTTGTATTCTCCGAGACCTTCCATTGACAGGATTATAAGGTGCAATTACTATCTATTGTGATAATCAGGCGGCGAGTGCTGTGGCAGCAAACTCGTTGTTCAATGGAAAGAAGCGGACCATTCGTCTGAAGCATGGCTATTTGAGAGAGCTCATTTGTTAAGGAGTCATCTCTGTGATTGACGTCCGATCTTCAGAGAATATGGCTGATCCTTTGACTAAGGGTCTGAAAAAGGACATAGTCGAAAGAACGTCTGCTGGAATGGGTCTTAAAGTTTTGTAAGTCTTACAAATACTTACCATGTTTATTAAGTTATTAGTTCAAAGCTTATGCTACTAATAATAAAATATTTGGTTCAAAAGTCAAGTAAGATTTGTAAAGTTTGGTGAGTCTTACAAATACTTACCATTTATATCTAGTTATTAATTCAAAGCTTATGCTACTAATGACAAGATAAATGGTTCAAAAGTCAAGTAAGATTTACAAGTGAAAGAGTTCAAGTTTTCTTGGATTAGTCGGTGTCTAAGGCAAGGTTTGGGGGTTACGTAACGCGCTCCGTAAGGAACGAGGTACTTAATTGATCTTTGATCAACCTCTAATACTATCCTTACCTGGCCGAACTATCCGAGTAAAACGTTGATCTCTTCACCTAGAATCCTATCACGAGAGAGGATGGCTTTTAAGCCTTAATGAGTTCAAAGCATTTCGGATGCGGGATGTTTGATAGGAAACATACCTAAAGAACTCACCTATGCATGGGTGGAGATTTGGCCGTCTCCTATGGTGTATTGTGGAAAGATACCTAGAGCCCTAGCAGAAATCAGGACATGCACAGGGCCATAAATGTGCAAAGACAAAGGCAAGGCAAAAGGCAAAGGCAAAGGCAAAAGCTTGTGTGGTTCAAAGTGAAAACTACCACATATAAGTTTGATCTTGTGTGATCGCTGGATTTTTAGACATGTGCTGGTTCAAGTCTCTGCGACACCATGCATCTATCTTTTATTCAGTTGGTCTAAAGGAGATTCAAGTCCTTGCGACATCTTCCTTACGCACAACGATTGAAACAACAGCACTGTTACACGACACTAGTTTAAAAAATTTATGGGGGATTGTTGATAATTTTTTAATCAAAAGCGACTTTTTGAAAAGATGTTGTCGTCTTCTTTGAAAGAAAAAGAAAAAAACAAAAAGGTGGGTCCCACATGATTAAAATCAAATGAAACGTTTTTTGAAAGGAAACGAAAGAGAAGAAAACGTGATCAAACACCACCGTCCTGCCTAATTTTCGTTGAAAAATTAGGATGTGGGTCCCTCAATGCATAGTAAAATAATATTATTTTATTATGCATAGTATTTTCCTAAACACTATAAATAGACATCAAATCCTTAAGGAAAATTCATTCTAAAAACAACAATCAATATATACAGATATATATTGTAGAATAGGTAGTGCTGTTGGCCTTCTTGTTTTGATGATGTTTAACAAACAATTTATCACTAATGTTGTTTGTCTAGTATTTGTGTTTTTGTATTTATTATAGACAAACAACGTAGTTGGAGGTTGGATGGAATTGCGCCTACACGATCATATCCAATGGAGGTTGGTGGAATTGTGGAGTGAAGCAACGTACAATTCAAGTTAAAGATTAAGTTCAAGCTTCATTCGCAACGTGTACCAAGTTGAGCTACAATGAAGATCAAGATCATTGCTTGGGTAACTATAGCTTAGGATTTATATTATGTGTGTTATATACTCTAAGCTCAATATCATATACACACACGTATTTGGTTTCTATGCATATATATAGTTATATATATATATACATACAAGTGTTTTAGATTTTGATGTTTATATATACATACACGTATTTGGTTTCTAAGCTCAAATATTGTATTCTCTGTTTATAGACTTAACAATCATCATATACATATTTTATCAAGTCTATATAATCATTATGCAAAGTTTCAAAACATTGTTTATGTCAAAACATCAAACTTCATGTATATCACTTTTTCATGTTTTGAACACTTTTGCAAAATAATGAGATTTCATAATTGGGAAATGCAAATTGGAAATTTTTTTTTATAACATGTTCAAAATATCATTTGCAAACATTTCTCAAAGTTTCATCAAGTTTGGAATTGATTTGTTATGTTTAAAGGAATTTACAAATTCACGTTTTTCGTTCGTGCACATGTTCGTGCATGTTTTACAAAACTGATGAGTTTTTATAAATGGGAAGTGATATTTGAAAAATTCTTTCTCTGAAATGTTTATCTACATGTTTAGAAATTTTTCTCAAAATTTTACTATTTTTGGAGTTGATTTACTGTGCCTAATTGATTTTACAAAATCGTGTATCACAGCAGATTTTCAGAAACTATAAATTTGTGTTCAAATATTTATTTCTCTCAACTGGGAAAATATTTTTCAGAAATTCTTTCTCTGACATGTTATTCTACATGTCTAGAACATTTCCACAAAATTTCATAATTTTTGGAGTTAATTTACTATTTTAAATTGATTTTACAAAACAGCTGCGCACTGCTACAGTACTCCGGTCGACCGGAAATGTCTCTGGACGTTGTTACTGTAGCACAACAGCTATATTTTCCAGATTTTGATATATCCATTTTTTTGTCTTCTTGCTTGGTTTTCTTGGGTTTTTGGGCTTGTTTCATGAGCCTATATATACTCCATGCCCTCATACTTCTAAGGCCACTCAAGAAATGTTTTAAACAAGTTTAAAGAGTTTTAAACAAGGGTTTAAGTGTGTTTTAGTGTTTGTTTGGTTTGAAGATTGTTTTCACAAGTGGAGGAGATCATCTTCTTGTTTGGGCTCCAATCTCCATCTCTCCATCTTGTCATCTATTGGAGAAGTTTTCTAAACTCTATCTAGCTTTACATTTGCTTAGTTATTTGATTATCATTCTTTAAAGCTAGTTTTTATATTGAGTTTAGATTTGATTATATTATCTCATTGTTACACACACCCACTTGAGCTTATTGTATTTGCATACATAGTATATTAGGGTTGTGAGAGATTGTAACATTGAGTTGTGCTTAATTGTGTTCTCATCTATTGTAGAGAACGAATTTATATTTGTTACATTGTGAGATTGTAAAGTTTTCGGTGAGCTAGAAAACCGAGTGTGTAGTTCCTAGAGGAGAGGAACGGAGACGTAGGTCGAGGGGACTGAACTCCGTGAAGAAAATTGTGAGAAGTGACGTTGTTCGGTGAGCGTTGAAAACCGACACTGTGAGGTGTGTAGAAGTTCCGGCTTCCAAACCGGGTTGTGATAGTGGATTTCTCCCCGGGAGAGGGGAGCGGAGACGTAGGACGGAATGTCCGAACTCCGTGATCATATCTTGTGTTTGAGTGTGCTTTGGCGTTTATTCATACTTGTGTTTATATTTCTTGTCGCCATTGTCATTAGCTCATTATTTATATGATCCACTATCTAGTTTATATTGTTTACCCTTGTGTTAGTTGACATATCCTTGCATATATCATATTGTATATCTCTTTGGTAGGATATATCATCTTGTGTTAGTTTATATATCCTTGCATACATATTTCATCATATAGGATATATCTCATTGTTTATATTGCTTATCCTAGCTCATATATCTTGTTGTATTTCATACTTGATAGGATAACTTGATAATTAGTTTTTAATTGGCATTTAATCGGATTAGATTAGCATAAGACCCTAATCACCCCCCCTCTAGGGTCTAACAAGTGCTAGTAGGAACAGTGCCTAGACCGAGAAGGTCTTATAGATCGAGGAGATCTTTGCCTGAGGAGATCGAGGAGATCTTTGCCTGACAGATCAAGGAGATCTTTGCCTGATAGATCGAGGAGATCTTTGCCTTATAGATCGAGGAGATCTTTACAGTACTGGGTCGGTGCACACCAGAGTACTGGACTGCTGTTCCTGAAAGCAATTTGGCCTTGGGATCCTTGCACCGGAGTAGGCCAAAAATGCTTTAAGCACAGCGTTTTACAAACGCACAGCAGCTGAGTTGGAAAATTTTAAATTGTTGTACTTCAGATTTCTTTCAGTTATTTGCTGCTTTATATCTGTATTATTCTATATTTAACCACATGCGCCAACAATATATATATGTACATATGTATATGCATACGCATATGTATATACACATACGTGCGTGAATATATATGTATGGGAACATGAATTAGACAATTTCCTGGTTATATATATGGGATTGCATCTTTCTCCGTAAAATCTAACTTGTGAGCTATATGCAAATGAAATACTAACATTACCACAAACATATTCATGTAGCTCGTGATTAATTTTCATTAACAAAACATAACAACGTGCGATTTCTCTTACCTTCAGCTGCTCAGGAACACTACTGAGCAAAAATGAATCAGCCCCCAAAACCTCAGTTGCTTCCTTCTCCTTGCTTGGACTCGTACTAATCACAGTAACTCTCATTCCAAAAGCCTTCGCAAACTTCACAGCCAAGTGTCCCAGTCCACCGAGCCCGACCACACCCAAATGCTTCCCGGCCTCATTGAACCCAAAATACGTCATCGGTGAATAAACCGTCGTCCCTGCACACATCAAAGGAGCAACTCTTTCCAAGGGTAAACCCTCGGGAATCCTGACGCCGAAATGCTCCTTGACGATGACAAAGTTTGAGAACCCTCCGTAGATCGTTGACCCGTCGGTGTATTCCGAGTTGAACGAGCGAACGAGTTTCGCGCAGTAGTTTTCCGCGTCTTGGTTGCAGCTGTCGCAGTCGAGGCAGGAGTCGGCCATGTAACCCACGCCAACCTTGTCGTTGATTCTGAATTTTCGGACGCCGGGTCCTGCTTTAACTACCGTGCCTACAATCTCATGACTGCAAAAGAGTTTAATTAGGTGATATGAGAGGATTGGGATCGATCACTTAATTAATGAACGACGAGACGAATGCCGATCGATGAAGTGATGAGGTGTAGTTTTTATTTATACCCTGGGATGAGGGGGTACCGAGCACTTCCCCATTCGTTCTTGATGGTTGAGAGATCGCTGTGACATATTCCGCAGTATAGTACTCTCAAGATAATATCGTCACCGCGGGCTTCTCTGCAAACAGGAGGCGAAAGTTGTCCTTAATTTTAACAAAACTTTGTCATCGTCAAGGCGAAAGAATTTAAGGGGTATATATTTATATTAAAAACAACCCTAGCTAAAATAAAATACCAAGGTTACCTGAGTGAGAAGTTGAAGGGAGAAAGGACTCCGCTGTCGTCTCTCGCTGCCCATCCTACTGCTGCTTTCGAAAACTCCGCCATCTCTCCTTCTCTCCCTCAACCGGTGATGTTGGGATAATCTTTTCTCCCCCACTTTATTTTATTATCTTTTTATTTATTTATTTATTTTAGGGGTGAAGAAGATGCTGTGCTTCTGGCTCCTTTTTAGTGCATGCGCACTTGGGGCGAGTGGATGCATCCGGCTCAGCCAATCATGGAAACGTAATAATCCAAACATTAATGCCTCAAGGACCCAAGGTAGGGAACATGTGAAGTGTTACTATCCCGTAGCATGATGCACTGTTCGTGAACAGTGTATCATGCAACCGGATGATGACACCTAACATGTCCCATGTTTTGGGGCAACCGGATGGTGACACCTCACTTTTCCCATGCTTTAGGTCCCCTATTTGGGTCCTTGTAACAACACCTGGTTGCAAATAGGCACAGGTTATATGAACCCTAATCAGATTTTGCTCCTGTCTAAATTCAAAATCTAGGTTCATGATTTCCTTATGGATCTAATTCAATTTCCAACTCGAGATTCATGAATTGCTCATGCATCAAAAATATTAGCCTAGGTCATATGCCAGGACACTCCACATATGGTTAGGTCTAGTGAATTTGGATCTAAATCCAACAAAATCTAAACTCCGCAAACCAAAACAAACTTAATTTAGGGAGCTGTTTGGACTGGGATCCTCTCCTCATGAAAAGTTCATAATATCTCCTCATGAGGAGATCCTGACCTTTCATTTTGATCATGACCTTTCATTTTACCACCCATCCTTGTGGGCCTCCCTCCCAACTCTTCCCTCTCCTCATGAGGAGATATTAGGATGAGGAGAGGATCTCAAGTCTGTTTGGTAACCATAGTGTTTTTGTATGTTTCCATAATATTTTTACCAAAAGAAGAGACCAATGTGTTTTTTATGGGAAAACAAAACAGTCATGGGCAAAGAGGAAAAATAAACACTTATCTCAAAAAAACAAAAATGCGTTTTAAATTGTGTTCTGAAACTTAGGGGATGTTTTGACTTTATTAATACTAGTTTTTATACAGATACAATACACGTGATTAAATATTATTATCATTTATTTTTTTGGTTTATTTCCTTACTATAGCTCAGTCAAATTCATTTTGAATTGAAATATAAACAAATTTCTACGCAAAGAACTTGGCCTGCGGAAGGATAATATTATAAAGGTAAAAAACACTAACACCTTGTTTGGTATGTGGAAATCAAATGAAGCGAGAATGACAGAGGAAGGGAATGGAACCAAAATAATGTGCAAAGGGAATGCTATTTTCCATTCTCGTGTTTGGGTGTAATTTTAGAGAATAAATTGGGAATAAACTTATTTGAAAAAATATATATATTTTTTCTTTTTCATTTAAGTCAGAATACCCATTCCCTACCATTTTATTGGAAATGTTCATTCTCACGTAAGAGGGAATGAGAAGAGAAATGGGAATGAACATTCTAGCTTCCAATATGAGGTCATGTTTGGTACAAATGAATAAGAAGTGAGAATTATAATTCAATTCCCAATCATTTTCACATAACAAATGAGGCGTAAATATCTAACAATTTGCTAAGCAGATTCTTCTAACATTTGCTAGATGGGAAATCATTCAATTTGTGAAGAAATTTTGTCTATGGGTTTCCTTGCAATATATCCATCAAGTTCTTATTTATGGTTTCTCTCATATTTGCATTATCTAATACCTAAGGAAGGATAGTGTTAGTGCTGTGAAAGTGAAAACACTAAATAGCTAACAGCTTCTTTTCTATTTGATGTGAAAATCCATATCAAATTTTATCCCAAATGATGTGAATGAGAAAATGATGTGATACGTTCTAGTGTGGCTTCGGAACTCAATTTCTTATAGTGGTTGCATTGTATAAAGGGCATGTAATTCATCTAGAATATTCACATCTGTTAGGTGGATTTTACCATTGTCACAATAAAATATTGGAGGCTTGTGTACAAACTTTTTGTTACAAAAAAAGATACAAGATTTTGGAGTGCGTAGCTTATATAATTAGAAACATATTGGTTCATAGAGAATTTGTCCTAGCAAAGATATTATTACTCAGTATTAAATCAATGTTATTACATAATATAAAATGATCCTTTAAATAAACTATAAAGTATATATATGCAAACATTGATCCTCATAGGCCAATAGTTGAGATCCATA
>BQKN01000771.1:10467-25723 GCA_022839385.1 Asparagus kiusianus | reverse complement strand
GCTCAGAGAACAGCTTCTTTATTTTTAGGGGTAAAACGCACATTGACTAAGTCTTGGGGGTGGGAAGCATGTTCACTTGGTTTTTGGGGGCTGGAAGCTTTTTTCCCTCTATAGTATGATATAATATAAGATAATGTAATAAGTATGTCAATAATAATTATATATTAATTATATTTAATATATCATATTAGATATTATATTAATATATTTAATGTACCATCACCTCCTCAAACTTAAAACCAAAACACTAAACTGAAAGCATCTAAAAGGTGTTTTAAAATAAGTGTTATATTTTTAATTTGAGGATAATTTTTAGCTTAAAAAACATCATGGTTTCTAAAAACATAGTATTTTATTTTTGACAAAATCACTATGAAAATAAGCAAAACATCGTAATTTTCAAGCGAAGCGGGAGAAAACTGCTATCTAAGAAAGCTACTATTAGGGCCCACCTTTTTACAGTTTAGTAGTACTTTACTTGTTAAACAATGTATCCAAGCAGCCGGTAACTAACCCAGTCTCTGCCGTCCTTATATTGTAATTCTATAATTTCTAGTGTCCTTTCTACGAAACAAATCCTCTCTGTAATTTCCTGGGCAAAAAAAAAAAAAACGAAACTCAACAAAAACGCACGCCAGCGACGTGAGAGGGGCACACTTGGATCCTATGGTCTTCTCCTTCCTTTCGGAATTCGAATTAGGGCTAGGGTTTCAAATTCCCTCTCCGATCGATCCCCGTTCAATTTCGATGTGACGTAATTCGTCCTAAATTGTCCAAGTTTTGAGAAAACTCTGTATCCAATCTCGATCCGAATCGGATCGAGACACTTCTAGGGGTTTCGATGGCGGCGAGCGAGGCTCTGTTGATTATACCTGCTGGAGTTCTTCGGAATCTTGCCGATAAGCTCTACGAGAAGCGGAAGAATGCAGCGCTCGAGGTATTCGGTCTCTGCTCAATTTGATTTGATGATTTTTTTTTTGGGTTTTGGTTTGATTTTGATGAATTGGGGGTTAGATCGAGGGGATAGTGAAGCAGCTGGCTCAAGCGGGAGAGCACGATAAGATTTCTTCTGTGATTAGTTTGTTGACTAATGAATTCACCTACTCGCCGCAAGCTAATCAGAGAAAGGTCAGAAGTTTCCTTTTCTGGTTTCTGGGAGATTTATTGTTTTTAGGAAAGTATTCTATATTTAGTTCCCTTTGAAAAAAAGTTAATCTTTTTTCCTAAAAAAATTGAATTTTTATTTAGGGTGGATTAATTGGACTTGCTGCAGCTACTGTTGGTTTAACAACTGAAGCTGCCCAACATCTTGAGGTTAGTTTTATTTCTCTTACTTTTAGTCCATTCTTATAATAAGTTCATTTTTCCTTGTGATATCAGTTATATTAAACGATATTAACTTATTTTTGGATGCAAGTCTTAATTTGTTACCTAGTATTAATGATGTTATTAATCTCCAGATATATCCATAGTAACCAGAACACAACAAATACAAATATGGTAGTATCAGTATTCTCTATATTTATACTCCTATAAGGCTATGACCTACTACCCAATATTGTCCTCATATAGTATTTTCTATTCTCTTGTATAGACGTTAGTCCCACATTGCCTGGGATATTAAACCACATACCCTTGTACTTTATATGTTATATATATTATCCTTATTATAATGAGAATAACATCAACTTCTCTCAATGCTATATCCTTAACAAATATAGCTTTTCTCGAACGCGAAGGAACACCTATAATTTTTCTTTTTGATGTTTTCTTTTTTGTCTTTTTAAACTTATAATTGGTAGTTTCCATGCTTGGGTCTTTAGTTAAACATTTAAAGCGGGCACATGATATTTTCATAATGAACCAGTTTATGTAGTTCCAGTCCATTAAACTTCTATATATGTCTTCCTATGACTTCAACTTTTATTGTTCAGGATGCACTTGAGTTGTAGAGTCGAGCCTCAAATAATCCTTGTTAAGTTTCTAATTTTAATCCTTGTTACGCCTCAAATATGTACTTCAGTTACCCATTGTAATTCTAGTTTTGTAAGAGGGGCCTGAATATCAGATCAACAAATAAAAAAGAGATTGAACTTAAGTTACTAAAATTAAGTTCTGGTGGAATTTTTTATGAGGGTGAGATTCTTTGCCTTGAGCTTATATATAGCCCATTGTTAACCGACCTATAAACTTGTCATGTTTATTGAATATGCTTTTAAAATGATTGAATTGATAGAATTTAGCATTCTCCTAGTAAGTTCTCAATCCTGCTAGTTAAGATGAAACATTAGTGCTATTATGCTATACAAGGTAAATTTTACCATGGAGCAAATATATTGCATGATGTTTCTATCAGTTCAAATATCTATGCTCTCATATTGAGATAGCTGCAAATTTGATTTCTTCCCTGATATGTCATGATATTATTCTTCAGATGAGCATCTTTAGGCTGTGTTATATTTCCTTATCAGTTTTTGCCTTATAATCTATTGAATACATATTTCCTTCTGTTGTAATGAATTATCAGCAAATTGTACCGCCAGTACTCAATTCGTTTCTTGACCAAGATGGCAGAGTTCGGTATTATGCTTGTGAAGCATTGTATAACATAGCAAAGGTATGCGGCTCTTTTTGTTGCATATTGTCTTTTGTGTAACTTCTGTATCATACACAAGTTCATCTTCTTCCTGATTCAGGTTGTCAGGGGAGATTTTATTGTGTACTTTAATCAGATATTTGATGCACTTTGTAAGCTTTCTGCTGATTCAGACCCCAGTGTGCAGAGTGCTGCACATTTGTTGGACCGTCTTGTGAAGGTTAGATGTCATTTGTGACTTTTGATGTGAGAAAAAAAGGTTTATCCATAGCTGTTAGCTTGATTAAGTATTAATGTGGACTTTGCTAAGCAGGATATTGTAACAGAGAGCGATCAATTCAGGTGCATTACTTTGATTCATTAGCTTTACTTTGATTGACATTTACCCCTCTAAAAGTGGACAGTAATCTGAATTCATGTTGTTATATTTCCTTGATTTTATGTAGCATAGAAGAGTTTATACCACTTTTAAGAGAGCGCATGAATGTTCTCAATCCTTATGTACGACAATTTTTGGTAGGATGGATCACTGTCTTGGACAGTGTTCCTGACATTGATATGCTGGGTTTCCTTCCAGATTTTCTTGATGGTAATGTTTCTAAAGTAGAATATTCCTGAAGGAAAAGTTACGGCGTCTACATTTTGAATCACTATCTTACACAATTTGTTACAAATTTGCAGGTTTATTTAATATGTTAAGTGATTCCAGCCATGAAATAAGACAGCAAGCTGATTCTGCACTTTCTGAGTTTCTCCAAGAAATAAAGAACTCTCCAGTAAGTTTTTTTTTCCTTTCACACAAGTTCATCATGATACATTTTTAAAATCAGACTAGAAAGCTCTAATGTCTATTTTTGTCCCTTTAGAAGCTACATTCATTTATTTTCTTTCGGTTTAGTATGTTATAAGCTGTGGATTTCTCATTTTTTGGGCTTGTTCTGAATTAAAATACTGAAAATCTCTGAATTGTCATGACATTTTATATGAATACATTTAATAGGATGATTTTAATTTTTTGACTCAAACTGATGCTTTTCTGAAGAATGTAGATTATGGCCGTATGGCTGAAATATTAGTTCAGAGGGCAGGTTCTCCTGATGCATTTACCCGTCTGACATCTATTACTTGGGTAAGAGAAAAAACTAGCCTTTTGATTTCTTATTTTAACGACTTCTATGCTCTCTAACTTACTTGTCCTAGAGAATAAGGAATACGATAAACAATTTATTTTATATGGTGCTTTTTGATATATAGACTGTTATGCTGCATCTGCTCACTTATGCAGATAAATGAGTTTGTGAAACTTGGTGGAGACCAGCTTATTCCTTACTATGCAGATATTTTAGGAGCTATATTGCCCTGCATATCAGACAAAGAAGAAAAGATAAGAGTGGTATGGTTCTTGTCATTTGATTTTTGGACGTCTGTCACTAACTTGCATGTTTAAGATTGTATTGCGGACTTCTGATGTTCATTTTTCTTAGGTTGCTTGTGAGACCAATGAAGAGCTTCGTACTATACGTGCAGATCCTGGTGAGGGATTTGACGTAGGAGCCATTCTCTCAATCGCAAGAAGGTGATTTTTTTTTCTGGTCAACTGGATAAACTAGGTGTAAAGGTTACTTATATACTGTAGCACACAATCTTGTACTTAGTTAAAAAGTATAAAATTACCCAAAGCAGTCTTTTTACAGTATCACAGAAGTATTGCTAAGCCTCAGTATGTACTTCGCTGCTGCATAAGTTAAACCCTGATGACATGATTCTTTACAGTCAATTAACTAGTGAATGGGAAGCTACCAGGATTGAGGCATTGCATTGGATAGCAACACTTTTAACCCGGCATCGAGCTGAGGTGATTTCATGTCATTTCAGTAGAAATTCATTCATCTTTCAATTTTTTGATTCCTCTTTTTATAGTCAATAATTGCTTATCAGTAATGGTTTTTTCCCTATTTGTTGAGGCCATTCATTGTTTTAAGTTGTGAGGGTACCAGGAAGATTCATTATTCAGATGGATCTGTCCTTTCTGGATTTGGTATCAGGGTTCACCAAAGTTTATGTAGGCTGATTATCATGATAACCACATGCTTTTCAAAAACCAATTATAGAGTTTTCACCTTCTTAATGTGGCCCTAAATTAATTCAAATAATATGTACTTTTTCCTTCTAAATACGAAGGATAATTAATTCAAATAACGTGATCTGATTGTACGTTGAACATAAGAAAAATTGTAGGCAAATAGTAATCCTTTTTCGGTTTTCATCTTCAAGCTAAAATGTATATGTCCAAGGAGATAG
This sequence comes from Asparagus kiusianus, assembly GCA_022839385.1. NCBI lineage: Eukaryota > Viridiplantae > Streptophyta > Magnoliopsida > Asparagales > Asparagaceae > Asparagus > Asparagus kiusianus. The sequence continues at coordinate 20,826 of BQKN01000771.1, read as the reverse complement.
TGCCTTGACTTATTCTTTCAACATATTCACCAACATTATTTTGGTTGATCTTTTAAAATTTATTTTCCGCATTTCAGGTTTTTGAGAACTGTAAAATAAGTTCGTCAATGGTTCATTTGATGATGGCGATAAATTAATTGAAACAATTTTCTTGTATACTTCATGAACAAGTCCTGTGTAGTATGTTTTCGTTCAATTCTAATATTTTGGATAAGGCTTAAATATTGATATTTGTGTTTCTGTTTAAGTCTGCGGGATCCAGCCTTCTGAAACTAATTAAATATCCTCACAGACCTTCGAATTAGTGGAATTAGTGAGCTTAATGCCAATCAAGACTGAGGCCTACCTGTGCAATAAACTGGTTCAAGACAGCCTTTCGACAGAACATTATTAACACATCATGACCAAAGTTTTAGCTGGCTAAGCTTGCATTACAATGTCATTCATAATTGCGTAATTCTGTAGCTCCCCCCTGAACCGTCATGTAGTTCTTGCAAATTGATTCCATTCGATACATGAATTGTTCCCCCAAAATTGGCTTATCGCTTACAAGCACAAATTCCTTTCAGTGCACACGTGCAAGACTTAATGTGATGTGCACGATCAAGTGAAGGGAGCAGCACGACAGTATGTATGAGTCAATGACTTTACTGTAATTAAATACCTATGTTAATAGAACATGAAATGAAACCATCATCCTAACGCGAACTACGTGTAAAGAAAAACATAACAAAAAAGATGAACTAAAAAAATAAGAAATAGAAAACAAAAAACAAAAAACAAAAAACAAAAAACAAAAAACAAAAAACAAAAAGGAACTCACTGGAAACGCAGGACAATCTAAATAAAGGACAAATACGATAAAAAAGAAGCATTTAATATTTTGTATGGAAAAATTTGAAATGCTTAATGAGCTTTTTAGTTTCTAGTTTTCTACTAACACTTCGGCAAATGATAAGCACACCCCAAAAAAAAAATGACGTACAAAGTACCAAACTTGCGTACCGAAGCAGTCTATCTCCTCAAATCCAAATTTTCTAAGTGGCGAATTGCGCACCCGAATTCATACCACGACCTCTTCGTACCGCTTATTGTGTAACTATGATGTCATTATTAGGTCTCACAATCTTTTAGCAGCAAGCTTGCTGGGTCTTCTTTGTGCCTGTTTTTAAGTTTTTTCTCTTTCTCAACTTAAAATTCCATGAGCTGTAATTATTTGCGATCCAAGCTTTTGATCTAGATCTGCTTAATGCTTATTCTTTCCTGCATCATATGGATGGATGACAACTTTTTATGGTATACCTAGTTCTGCGTAAACTCTTACTCCGTACATGCTTTTAACCTCCCAAATGCATGGCAGGCTATAAAATCTGGCGTCTGAAATTGTGAGATTTATATATCCTAAAATCTATGCAGTAGCATAATTCTAGTGGTTTTGAAAAAAGTAAGGTATGTTCTCTCCTGGACTAGCAACCTTATTTTTTCTCCGCTTCTGCGAGATTCCTTTCACCCGCTGTTCACGTCCAGGCTTCTAAGTGATTAGAGGTCATAGCTGTTTTCTTTAGTGTTGGAGGAACACTAGGTTTGTCCATCATCAATATTTTTCATCTACAGATTGCTATGCCTTGTTTTGCATACATGCACATGCATATTCATATACAATGGAACATAAAAACCTTTACTGTTCAGTAAATACAAGTGCTTATATATAAGGGTGCATTTTATGATTTTATTGCTTATTGACATATTTTTATGCTAGCTTTAGGCTTATCTTGATACTTAGTTTTTTTATCTATTAAACTTAATATAATTAATCTTATGCTCTTTCTTGGAAGTATGGCTCATTTTCATCATCTATACAATTCTTCTTGTGCTCTGATGGTAGTAAATCAGTTGATCATTTGTTTTTGGGGGATGACAGGTTGTCCTTTTTTGACAGTCTTTCAATGAACCAGTTAGAGTATATTATTGGGAAAATGTTTCTTTCTTGAATTTTGATAGTCTTAGTGTTGGTTTGAGTGTTCTTGTTTTCATTTGGTACAGGTGATTTCCTTCTTGAATGATATTTTCGATTCTCTTTTGAGAGCACTATCAGATCCTTCTGATGAGGTAAATTTCTTCTCTTAGTTTTAATTTCATTAACCTCTAATGTTTCCATATGTATATACAAGCAAGTTAGGATACAATATGGAAAAAAATAGTATTCTTTTCTCATGGTTTATTACTTATAAAGTTTTTTTGAACATATTTATATATTTAGTAATTGACCACTTATATGCCTATGCTGAACAAAATTCCTTCCATGCGACTCTTATGCACTGGGTTTTCCATCTACCTTGCTTCCTATAAATAATAGCGGTTTTTTTTTTGGGGGTGGGGGGGTCGGGGGGGGGGGAGCGTTGTTAAAAATCATAATTCATAAACAGGGAATGATGGGATCATCTATGATAATCAAATTTTTAAAAGATATGGCCCTAGTGAACCAAACTGCTCAAGCTTGCTGCTGCTCCTGTTGATCTGTTCTTGGCTATTTCCCCACAGCTGCAGGAAATGCATATCTGTTATTTTTTTTTATTTTCTTTGTTCCTTTTAAGGATGTTGGTTAAAGAAGAATTATGTAGCACCCGATAAAATTACAATTCATTTTAATTACATTTAGGTAAATGCACAGTAGAGGCTCCCTTAAAGCCTCATTGGCAAACATGGGTATCAGAAGGGATAAGGACATAACCTAATAGGATAGTGCAGAATTATCTTGGAGAGTAAGTGAAGCTCCCTTAAGTCCCATCTCGTTGTTTTCTGACTTCCTGCTGAACAAGGACCTCACCACTATTTTACACATGAATACAGGATATGGACACAACAAGGTACAAGTCTGGAAACTTGTCAAATCTTAAAAAACCTAGGATTTACCAGATACTTCGCGGATTGTCATAAAATAATCTTATTATATATCATATAAGAAATTAAGATTAAAAATAATGTATCCTCAAGTTTTATACCAAAAGATATGTGAATGCATTTCCATATTAACCCTAAATCTCCAATAACGCAAACTACTAAAACTAAAAACCAGTTATTAGATATCCAACTATTTCCAAGCTGTGTCAGGGCTTGACATACACTGGAAATATCGGACATGTTTCTTGCTGTGGCTCTGCAGATATGTTGGACATCGATACAGAGACCTCCAATATTTATCCATGCATGTAGCCTGCCCAAGAAGGCGTAAGTTGGTCACAGTGTTAGTTGTCTAGCAATAGGGGTTGGACATCTGGAGATAGAGAAGGACCAGATTTTTCTCATCAGAAGGTCCATTATTTAATGTGTGTGTTTTCTTCTAGTTTGTTTCCTTTTCCAATTCAATTTGTGTTATTATACGCTTGGATGTTTCTGAGCTTTTCATGGGACTGCTTTTATATATTACCTGCAACTTCTTTGAGTTGTAACGATATATTACCTGCAACTTCTTTGAGTTGCTCGTTACATGGTTTTTCTCTTTTCTGCCTATTTTCTTTTTTGTCATTGCATGTGTTTACATAATATATATCAAGTCCGTAATCAGTAAGGTTATGTTGTACCTGAATGATCTTTTATACTTTGAACTTGCTATTCTTCCATGAAAAGGTGTTCCAACTTGAGATTTTTAATCATGTTTACCTGTAGGTTGTTCTGCTGGTACTAGAAGTTCACGCATGCATTGCGAAAGATGCTCAGCACTTCCGCCATCTTGTCGTTTTCTTAATTCATAATTTTCGCTCTGACCATTTGCTGCTTGAAAAGTATGTTTTCTCGTCCTGTTCTTGCTGTCTTCATTTTCCCTAAGCCTTTTATTTTTGTTTCATTTTTCCTTATTATTAAGATATCATGGTTGTCACTGAAAAAGAATGAAAAAGCACTTTAAGAGTACTGTTGCTTTTAACTTTTAACAGAGGTAAAAGCCTATCTGTTGCTTTTCAGGCGTGGTGCTCTTATAGTACGTCGGCTTTGTGTCCTTTTGGATGCGGAACGTGTTTTCCGTGAATTTTCTACAATTCTTGAGGGTGAAGATGATTTAGATTTTGCATCCATCATGGTTCAGGTTTTCCCCATAACAACTTTCTAGGTCTAGTGTTGCTTTCAAGCCAAAAGAAAGAAGAAAAGAGCCTAATATGCTATCAATATTGTAATTCAGGCCCTGAATTTGATTTTACTGACTTCATCTGAGCTGGCTGAGCTACGAGCTCTTCTAAAACAATCATTGGTGAATTCTGCTGGCAAGGATTTATTTCTTTCACTGTATTCTTCATGGTGCCACTCGCCAATGGCAACAATTAGCTTGTGTCTTCTTGCTCAGGTGTGCATTATTTTAATTTGTCGACTTTGAATTTTCCAGAACGCTTTTCTTACTAAGGAGTTCTTCTATATTAAGGCATATCGTCATGCCAGCGCTGTCATTCAGTCACTGGGGGAGGAAGACATAAATGTGAAGTTCTTGGTTCAGCTGGATAAGTTGATCCGCCTTCTGGAGACTCCAATATTTGCTTACTTAAGATTGCAGGTATGGATCGATCGTCCATTAGTCATTTAGACTTCAATCTTCTCTTTTTCCATTGGAGTCTTGCCTGTGGTTTTATTTATTATTTATTTTTGGGGTGGTGAATCATGCCTATGCCTATGACATACTACACGCTGAATCTTTTGTGCAATGATCTATATCAGCGTAGCTGCATAAGCTTGACATATACAGTGGGGGGACAATAGAAGATTCACTTGCCTGCAAAATATTAACATAAAGAAGTCCTGGAAGAAACTGATGTTCTAGATGCTCTACTGAACTCCTTTCCATGTACACATCCAACTCTCTATACTCTGAAGTCCTTGGTTTCCTTGAAATGTGAATTTAAAGTCTTTCACAATTAGTCCTAGCTCAAAAAATCTTTGCTTCATTTTCATGCTTGTCTCAAATCCATCAATACCGATTTGGGAAAACTCCAAAACTTCTCTACGAACACAGCTCTCATAATGATTGAAAAATTGTATGGATTTGTCTTATGTACATTCAATAAGAAACCACCTCTATGGACTCATTGAAACCCTTCATGGAAATGTTTTCTTCTCTTCAGATGTTTAACCCTATCTCTGACAACGCATCTTCTCTGTTTTCGTCTTTAAATTTATTAGACTATATCTACGTTCAAATATTTAAACTCAACTTGTTTTCTCGCTTTCTTCGTTTAGTTTGCAAAATCTTAACACTGAATCAATACGTAATCCCTTACCTCTCTGACCCTAAATCTGCACCTGCTTAATGAATTAATAACCAAGTCACTATGTCTTCAATCTGACAAATTCTAGTCCATGAAAAGAAAAAAAAAACACATGTAATTTGCTGCTGGCTCATTTTGGTTTTTCTCTCTTACCATTGTCATCATATGCAGGGATCAAAAGAGAAACAAAAAGCATTAGGGTTTTTTGTGCAAAGTTAAATAAAAATTGCGATACTTGTCAGCAAACATTCTGGGGAAGTATCTATTTTTCTTCTAGTTATAAAAAAGTATATAATGTGTTTTCCCTTCTAGATACATCTCATTAGAACATTTCAGAATTTCCTTCTCAGCATCCCTTGGCAGTCTCTGAGTAGGTGACTAATGAAAACCTCTTCAACTCTCATGTTGAATTCTGGAGGGTAACAACGTCCCATTGACTTACCTATCTGGAGAGCATTATATTCAAGTTCCTCCCTTTAGCTCGTAAGCTGTAACATTCTAGGGAAGTTCCTACTTCCTACACTTCCTACCATGATGAAGTTATTTCAATTTGATTAAAGTGATACAGCAGAATTTTTTTTAATTTCTTACAGCTGTCATTGGATAGTGCTATTCGTTAAATAAATCTGATGCAATCCTCTTGTCTATTTCTTCCACTGTAAAAATTTTGACTTTTAACGACCGGTGATGATAGTTGCGAGTCATCTATGTTATCCGGACACGTGGATAGCATATGGTAGCTTTGGAGAAGTTGGAGTTTGGGTTTTTTTGTCTTTTTTTATTGGCTTTGTCTTTTCCTGATAGAGATGACAACCTATGATGCACGGATACGGATACGATACGGACACGGATACGGGATACGGCAAAATCCAAAAAAATAGGATACGGGGATACGGCGAGGAATTTTTTTTCAAATTATTATTATATATAGAAAATTTTATAAATTCAACTAACAATCTAAATTATGAATCTATCACAAAATAACAAATTTGTAAACAAAAAGGAATTGGAGTACATACTCATTCTATCACAAAATAACAAGTTTGTAAACAAAAAAAATTGGAGTACATACTCTACTCATTCCATCACAAAATAATAAGTTTGTAAACAAAAAATACATCAAGATCAAATGACTTCTTCATTGCCTTCATCATCAGCAAACAATACAGCCTCCATGGTGGGTTCATCAAGAGACAAGGTGGTGACATCAAGAATACCGACACCCTGAAATGAGTCGAATGCATCTCCACCAATATCCCACAGCTTCGATTCTCCTTCTTGATATTCTTGGGATGACCGAGAAAGCAAACGAAGATTGCTATGCACATACACAAGATCTTCTGCCCTTAACGGTGTCATCTTGTTCCTCTTCAAAGAGTGAATGAATGAGTATGTACTCTAATTCCTTTCGCAGCAAGAGGATGAGCAGGGTTGGCCTAGAAGCTTAAAGGCCAATGCTTGAATATTTAGAGTTGAGGATCCATAAAGCGCCCACCATGATTTTGGATCCATCAATCCTCTATCGGTAAGAGAATCTGGATCCCTAAATGTGTCAAGAGCAGCCGAGAATCTAGCAAGTTCCAAGTTAACCGTCCTCCGTTCATCGGCATAAGGATTATATCTCCTCAAACACTTGGACCTTTCCGAAGAGATCTCCTCATCCTGATGGGGTGCTTGCCGATGGATATTCTCATTGAGCCATGTCTCGTGATAATATCTATTAAAGTTTAACATTGAATTAAACATTATTAATAGAAATAATCACATCAAAAATAATGAATTGATAACATAATCTAAATTATTACCTTGGATTCAAAGAGTGCGCCAAGCACTCAAGTGGAGTGTTGCTCTTATTCCATCTATCCTCCAAGATCTTGTGTACGACATCATAAAATGAGAAGGGATCATTTTCTCTTTTGCTCTCATGTCTATAAATAGCAACCTTCACCTTCTCAATCATTGTATCCCACATATCATATACCAAATGAAGGCTGGGCTTGTCGGTATCGATGAGTCGAATCATATCATATATAGGAGCAGTGAAAGCAATAATATAATCCACCCTATCCCACCACAAATCATCAAGCACTTTCTCCTTAACAAACTGTGCTTTTCCCACATCATCATCTCTATACGAGCTCCAACGATCGCTAAGAACCATATCTTGGAGGCTTCTCTTGATCACCATGAACCTCTTTAGTATGATGATCCATGAAGCAAATCGAGTGTCAGCAATTGAAAGAAGCTTCATCTTTGAATACTCATTAAACATAGCCAACCTCATTGAGTGATTCATGATGAAGTTCTTAATCATCAAAGCATCATCATACACCTCTGTAATCCAGCTGCACTCTGCATAAGGAATTGCATTAGCCTCTGTATTTTTCGCAGCACAAATATTCTTAAGGGCAAGATTGAGGGTGTGAACAACACATGGAGTCCAGAAGATGTGTGGAAATTTGCCCTCCACAACTGCCCCTGCGGCCTTGCATGCCGAAGCATTATCAGTAATGATTTGGATCACATTTTGAGGCCCCACCTCTTTAATGCAAGCTTCAAGCTTCTCTGCAATGAAATATTTATTCTTCTGCTCTCCCTCGGCATTCACACAGTGCAAGAACATTGGCCCATTGTCTGAGACCGCAATAAAATTTATCAGTGGCCTCCTTTGTGCATCTGCCCAGCCATCACTACAAATAGAGACCCCCTTCTGCTTCCATGTGCCCCTGATGTGCTCCAACAACCTCTCTACGTGAGCCTTCTCACGTTGCAAAAGAGTGGTCCTCAAAGAATTATAACCCGGTGGCTTGTAACCGGTAATTGAATTGCTTGCGGCATATGTGATCATCTTGGAGAAATAAGGATTTCTTGCTAAATTAAATGATAACCCACCGGTATAGAACATCCTTGCAATCATTGAATCCAATTCATCTCTTGCCCCTGTATTGAAGGCCTGTTCAACAGTGGTGACTCCCCTCCTCCTCTTTGGCTCACTTGGACGAGATGGCATGCTTTGACTTCCTGTTGCTGCGCTTGACGCTGAAGAAGGTAGTGTCACTGTCCTAGGCATAGAAGCCCTCACCCTTACTTTTGCTTGATCCATATCAGTTTGCATGTCTCTCAAATTGTGCGGCTTAACACATTTGCATATTTTAATTCCTTGCCCACTAATCCGCATTAGATGGGCTTTGACCCTTGAGTAGGAGGATGTAAATACTTCACTGCAATAACTACACATCCACTGCCAATTCCCCCCTCCTTTACCCATCTTCTCCAACTTCGTGACATACTTCCACAAAGGAGTGTGATCATCTTGAACAGACTGTACACCACCAGAACTACCTTCTGCTTCCATTGCTATAAACAAGTAACAAGTACTAATTAAATATTAAATCATAACATATATGGAACGTAATACAATTAAGTATTTACATGTTTATAATTTATTAGTTAGCATGCAAATTACTATTTTAAGCTCTTTTTCTAATTATACTAATTAATAAGTGTTAAGACTGACTTTGTTTTTCTTTTTACAGATTATACTTAGAGTTAAAAGCAGCAATGAGCAAGGATGAAGGATCAATCAAAAATTCCAACACAATTCCCAAAATAAATATTTGTAATTCATTCATTAAATTTGTAATAACGTTCATTACAGATTCATTTATATAGAAAATGGACAAAATTCCCAATGCTTACTAGACATATCAATGAAATTCATTTGTGTAATGTTAACAATTCATTTGTGTTAAGAAACTGAAATTGAAATTAAAAAATACTCATATGTTAGGAAATTAAAACTAAAATTGAAACTAAAATTGAAAAAAATAAATTACCAAATGAAGAATATGATTGTAGATCTGTGACTTGCTCAGCAGTATCACGAAGCTGCATAAACAAAAAAAACAAAGATAAAGAGACTGATAGGGACGGAGACGGAGAAGGGAAAAAGAGAGATGAAGAGATCGACAGAGAGGGAGACGAAAAGAGAGAGATGAAGAGATCGACAGAGAGACTTTGAGAGAGACGAACAGACGATTGAGAGAGAGACGAACAGAAAAGAGTGAGAAAGAATCAGATAGAGAGACGAAGATCGAGAGAGAGAGAGAGAGAGACTGACCTGTGATTTTGAGGACGAGCGTCGAGGACGAGGTCTTCGTCGAGCGTCGAGGTCGAGGACGAGGAGATCTTTCGTCGAGGTCGAGGAGATCTTTCGTCGAGGTCGAGGTCGAGCGTCGAGGGCGAGATCGAGCGTCGAGGTCGAGCGACGAGGTCGAGGAGCTCAGATTTGTGGCTGCGTCGTCGTCTTTCGTCGAGGTCGAGGTCGAGCGTCGAGGGCGAGATCGAGCGTCGAGGTCGAGCGATGAGGGCGAGGAGCTCAGATTTGTGGCTGCGTCGTCGTCTTCAGGTAAGTGACGATATTGTTTTGTGAAGATAGGGTTTATCTCAGATTTGTGGCGGCGGCGTCTTCAGGTAAGTGAAGATAGGGTTTTGTTTTGGGGGATTAGGTTTGGGTTTCGGGTTTACTTTTTTCCACCCGCTTTTTTTTTCTTTGCATCAGCGTATCCCACAGCCGTGTCCCATAACTGTTTGACCGTATCCCCCACATGTTGACCATTGACCCGTGTCGGACACGGATTAACCGTGTCCGACACTTGTCGTGCACGTGTCGTGCACGTATCCGTGTCCGATTCGTGTCGGGCACGGATACGTGGCCTCTGGGGGTGAATCCGTGCTTCATAGATGACAACACATGGATATCATATGCTAGCTTTGGAGAAGTTGGAGTTTGGGTTCTTTTTTGTCTTTTTTTGTAGTACAAAAGGAAGGTTTAAAGGGTTTTGTTTCATTTGGGAATTTGAGAATGGGAAGATAATTGTATAATATATATATATATATATATGTATATATATGTATATGTATATATATGTATATAGGTAAAAACTTGTGTCAACTTAAGTGGATAGGGAATAGTGTGTCCGCTAAAGTTTTTAACCACTCATGTTGCCTAGGGATCCTTGTATTATATAAAAAGATGTTTTACATTAATAAATGTGTGGCTACAAACTTTGGTGGACATCAACTTAAGTTGATAGGAGTCTTGCTCTCT